>JADLZK010007041.1:0-87631 GCA_015847255.1 Hyparrhenia diplandra | reverse complement strand
ATTAGGGAAATCACATTTTACAAGTGATTTTTGTAAAAAAAAAATGGTGTACATTTTTTGACAATAAAACAACTTATATATTAATAATATAAAAGCGCTAGCCTTACATAAAGGCCCCAAAAGGACCGACTACACAAAAGGACCCCTAGATCTAGATCAGCCACCACCGCTGGCGGGAAGTTCGCCGGCGAGCCGCAGCGCATCCCGAGGGCGCCAGAGTTGCAAGCGCAGGCGAAGGGCTTCACGGGCGGTGCTTGTAGTGGTCGAGACGACTTCGAATCATCGCGACGGCCCAAAGATGAGGATGGAACCGCCGGCGGTAGAAGGTGGTCGTTGTTCTGAGTTTGCGGGAGGCTCACTTCCCAAACGGTGGCATGGTCCTATGAAGATGAGTCGCTTGAAGGGCGAGGCTTACTGGGAATGTGGGAGCCGGCTTACATGACATGGAGAAGAGGGGAGCAGATCTCTATGAGGGAGGCGATGGGGAGGAGAGATGGAGTGAGGGGACGAGATCCGCAGGGAAGCGGCGGTAGGGACTTTAATTGTCAAACTCACCGGGTATGGAGGCCGGCCGCCGACGGCAGGTCGCAGCGATTCGGCGATGGCGACGACGGGCGAATGGAGCTTCCCCGGAGACTAGCCAAGCAAAGGCAAAAATAAAACGTAGGTAGTACTAAAGCTAGAGAAAGGAGGGAGGGAACTGACCCCCACCCTCATCGCGGCGCAGACGCCTTGAGAGGGCGGCGGGGGCCTGCGGCGGCGGGCGTGGAGGAGGAGGTCGAGGAGAAGGAGAAATGGCATTTCGCCAGGGGGCCACAAGGGACAAACTGCAACCCGAGCCAGTTTGGTCGGTGTACATTTTTTGAGATTACATTTTTTTTTTTTTTTTGAGAATTATTTTTTTGAGATTACATGCATGAACAGTAAAAGAGAGTAAAAGTCATCTGGAGATGAATGTGCTGTTCGTTCCGGCCTTCATACTTTAGCCCGGCCCATACGGCCCATCCATTGGACCCAACAAAACTGTAACACATTGCTCATACATCCGGCCCACGCAGCAAGCCGTTATCGACAAGAACCGACGTAGCGCATCCCCACGCAACACGGAGCGGCCCAATAAAAGCGAGCCGCGAGCAACTTGGAGAAGAGGTAAGAATCGAAGACTCGAAGACGAAGTCTGAAGGCATCTCTCAGTCTTTTCCCCATCTCATCGTCCCTGAGCCGCTCACCGCCGCCTCTCGCCTCGCCGCCGGAAAAAGCGCCGCTCGTTCAGACCGCCGCCTCTCGCCTCGCCGAGCGCCGCTCGTTCAGGAGGACAGCCATGGCGCCTGAACCTGAGGATGATATTTTGAATGAGAAGAATCCACGTCCGCTCGATGAAGACGATATCGCGCTCCTCAAAACCTACGTGCGTGCCTTACCCCCGTTTGCATCTCTCTGATCTCGTGGATCTAGTATTCTTTGCTGATTTTGGTATTTGGGGGGTGGCGGATGCCCTCGGTTTTGCTATGGCATCGTGGTATTCCCAGATTTAGGTCGCCGTGTGTGATTTGAGGGGTGAGAAACTGCTGACGTTTGCTAATTTTTGGTTTGCTGGATGCTGTTGCAGGGGTTGGACCATACTCGACCAGCATTAAGAAGGTCGAGAAGGAGATCAAGGAAATGGCCAAGAAAAATCAATGATCTTTGTGGTGAGTGAAAAATTTTATATGTTTTTTGGTTTAGCCATGGAGATGGAGCCAGTTTGTTTCTGAGTTGTGTCCTACGGATAAGTTTGATCTAGATTAGATCGTGGAGTTATTACACTGAGAATATATTCAGTTGGCAACAGTTGTTTCAGCTGGCTATTTACTTGCAGCTAATAGGGGAGTTTCATTTAATTAACGATCTCACATATAGTTATCCAAATGGTTAAAGGCGTAGTGATGTGCTTTCTTATTCAGTTAGTAGCCACTTTCATTTTCAGATCAGCAACACCAGATGTTATTCAGTGACAGCAACAATATTGTTCCAATCCATTAGTTAAGCTAATTATAGCAAGGTTATTTGAACATCACTGAGCTTCAAACAATTCCTGCATGTGTGTGTGACAATTGTTGATCTTATAGCAGCTCATTTTATTTTATTTGGTTGGACCGCTACGTTCAGTGGCATCAGCAAGCAGTTGGCACAGGTTCTGAACCAGTGATTTGCATAAACGACAATAATCTACGCACATGTGCCTGTGACTTTTAGTCTATTACATTGCTGAGAAGTATAGGATTTGAATAATTTAGTTCTTGCTTGTATGTTGACTCCTCTGATTGATCATTAGAGCATGTAGCTGTATCAGTCTGGCATCGACTTTTTTCATTTCACATCAGTCATCAATAGCTACCAGCCTACCCTGTATACTTGTGTAAGCCTGTTACCATAGTAGTCGTAGTAGAGCAGCTAAGTGAGCCTCTAATTTCAGAAGTTTCACTTTGATGCAATAGTAAATCAACTTTTAAAGTAGTCTTTACCTGTTGCACAACCACCGCCACTCCATCTTGGACCACTACTGTAACTTAACCATAAATATGCAAATGTTTTTGCAAAATATCGAAATGCTAACCTACAAAGAATCTGTCATGTGACCTCTTTATTGTTTTGCACGGTAATTCAATTGGTAGAACCTCAAAACCCATTAGCTGAATTGTGTTCTGTTTTGACCTGTACAATGAGAGAACTGGATTTAAGAAGTACTACCTGATTATGACCTTGGACTTTATGATGGATGTATACTGGCATATTTCAGTTAGCTTCTCTCATACCTGCAGTCCTATGGTTAAGAAGTATGCCTTCTTGACCAACTGATTAGTTTGATCAGGAAACTTGTGAGTTGTGAGATAACAAGATCAAGCTAGATAAGAACCGGTGGCATCTGAGCCGTTAAACTTGCCTTGATGCATTCAGCGCTGGTGATTCTGCACTTTTGCAGTCAAAACACACTAACTGGCAGGCATCTCTTCCTTGGACGCCAGCACCATTTGGAAACAATGCCAGCCTCGTGATGCCACCTAATGCATTCACCTAAAGAGTATAATCAGTAGGCACACAGACCGTTATTTTTTTGTTTTAGTGCGTTACACTTGAAACATTCTAGTTTACTGAACAAGGGTAAAAATCAGTGGGAACTGTTTCTTTAGTGATGCCTCTGTAGTTTTGGCATTGAGGTGCTGTTATATATTACCCTGCACAGATATTTGACGTTATTAACCTTTTTTTTTTTTTTGATGATGATACTAACCTAATAGTGTAATGACATGTTATTAAAATAGTGTAGTAAGATGAATTAGCTATGAGACCACATCTTATGTCTGGTGTTTTCTATTATGTTCGATGTTATCCATCAGCTTGTTTTAATGTTATAGGAAACTCCTTTTGAATCAGTACTCTTATACTAAATGCAGGGATAAAGGAGTCTGATACAGGGCTGGCTCCACCTAGCCAGTGGGATTTGGTTTCAGATAAACAGATGATGCAAGAAGAACAACCATTACAAGTATGTTAATTGAACCTGATAGTGTTACGCAGTAGTTTTTACAGATTTGAATTATGACCTATCATGCATCATAGTTGGGCACAAAATCTTCTCGGTTTCAGTTTTACATGTGCCAGCTTGCTAATAACTTCTTTTTATCCTTCTGCAGGTAGCAAGGTGTACAAAGATTATAAGCCCTAATACGGATGATGCCAAATATGTTATAAATGTGAAACAAATTGCAAAGGTATGCCATGCTTGCCATTTTATTTCCATCTCATGCCACCAAGAAACTGTGCACCTTTTTTTTATGCCTTGATTTGAATCCTGCAGTTTGTGGTCGGACTGGGGGATAAGGTCTCTCCAACTGATATCGAGGAGGGGATGAGGGTCGGGTATGCCATCATGTGTTTTCAATTTAAGCATATCATACTTTGTCATTCACTTATACTACAGCACTATGATGCATTTATGTACTCGTGATAAATGTATATAAAAAACTGTCCCATGCTTTTCGGCGATTATTTGTAAGAATGCAATGCATGTCTTATGAGAACAATGCTTATTGATTTGAGTTATTACTTATTAGAAGGTTAAAAAAAAGCAATGGCCATTAGTGTAGTGATTTCCATGTCCCTTGGAAAGATGTCACAATCTTTACATGTTTGATTTGACATAGATGTGAAAAGCATTTGCTTTGTTGAATCAGCTGTACTCCATGACCATGACTTGGTAGGAGCATATTGTTTCTGAAAATCAATATCATCTAGTGTTTCTTTTGTATTTTAGTCCTCTTTGAATAGTGCTATTGCATTTGAAATAATTCTTAGCTGCATAGGTTGGATGCTATAGTATTAAACTCTGCCCCATAATAATAAGAGATGAAAAGGTTGGTTATTCTAAAAATGATCTTAGGTTGGTTAATCTGAAAATGATTCTGTGCATTAATTTTATTGCTGAAACATGACTGGACTTTTTGGTTATTTCTCTGCGCATTGTGCTATTGTTCCTGAACAAGTTAACTTTGTGATCTCACGCCTGATGCTTGTTGCAGTGTTGATCGTAACAAGTACCAGATTCAGATCCCTCTTCCACCAAAAATTGACCCAAGTGTTACCATGATGACTGTGGAGGAAAAGCCTGATGTGACTTACAATGATGTTGGTGGCTGCAAGGAGCAGATTGAGAAGATGCGTGAAGTATGTCATACTTTTTCCTTGTGAGCTGGCACATACTGCATCGACAGTTAGTTATGGGACCTATTTTGTTTACTCTTTGCTGTACCATTTTTGCAGGTTGTTGAACTTCCTATGCTTCACCCAGAAAAGTTTGTCAAGCTTGGTATTGACCCTCCAAAAGGCGTCCTATGCTATGGCCCACCTGGTACTGGCAAGACTCTTCTTGCAAGAGCTGTAGCAAATAGGACTGATGCTTGTTTCATTCGTGTAATTGGAAGTGAGTTGGTTCAGAAGTATGTTGGAGAAGGTGCTCGGATGGTCAGAGAACTGTTCCAGGTATATCTAGGGCTGCAAATCCGTAAAGATTCATCCCAGTATTTTTTTTTTCTGTTCAACATATTTCTGAAACGAATTTCTCTACTGTAGATGGCCCGCTCAAAGAAAGCATGCATTGTTTTCTTTGATGAAGTTGATGCTATTGGTGGTGCTCGTTTTGATGATGGGGTGGGTGGTGACAATGAGGTGCAGCGAACAATGTTGGAAATAGTAAACCAGCTTGATGGGTTTGATGCAAGAGGGAACATCAAAGTTCTCATGGCCACTAATAGGTATTTCAATTTTTCATTCTACTTCCATGTGATTCCAGATCCTTTTAGGTGACTACCTCATACCCTGAAGATATTATCTGAAGAAAAATAGGATTTTACTATCTTCTGCAAAAAAAATAGGTTCCATGCCTTAAAACTGACATCTGCATGCCTGCATCCATGCCTTAAAACTGACGTGGCTGCATTTTATAGGCTCCATGTCTTAAAAACTTAAAACTGACGTGGCTGCATGAAATTTGTTGATAGCCTCCATGCCTTAACTGTCATGCCTATAAAATTTATTGGCCATATCCAAGGCCTGAGAAGCTGACTGCGTTCTTTTTTCTCCAGGCCTGATACCTTGATCCTGCGCTTCTGCCCTGGTCGTCTGGACAGAAAGGTAGAATTCGGGCTACCTGACTTGGAGGGCCGTACCCAAATTTTCAAGATCCATACACGAACCATGAATTGCGAGCGAGATATTCGTTTCGAGCTTCTTGCACGGCTCTGCCCCAACTCTACTGGTGAGTTGACTTGTGGTTTGACCACCAGATTGTTTTGTGCTTGATTCGATTGTTTTACTGGAAGACTTTTTCGATAGATGGTCAGGTTCTCACATGACCTTGTTTGTTACTTCAGGAGCGGATATAAGGAGCGTTTGCACAGAAGCCGGGATGTATGCCATTCGTGCCCGCAGGAAAACAGTGACAGAAAAGGATTTTCTTGATGCTGTCAACAAGGTCATTAAGGGCTACCAGAAATTCAGTGCAACACCCAAGTATATGGTTTACAACTAGTCATTGCGTCTTCATGGGATCTGTTGTTTTTAGAACTCTGGATCTTTTTGATTATTGTATCATGAGATCTATGCAAAGATTGTTGTTTAGCAATTTGGATCCCCGGTGACTGTAACGTGTACCACATGTTTTTAAGACAAGGTTCGCTCGGTGATTCATGTTGCTTGTGTTTATGACTGATGATCACAGGACACAATGTTCATTCGGAGAACTGATGCAATGTAAACCTCAGGCAACGCAGGTGGTTGTTGCTCTGATGTCTCATCTGAATATCTGATCTATGGTTTAGCTGCTTTTCTGGTTGCTTATATGCATCGTAAACCTACAAGTCTGATGTGGTCAGTCTGATTGGCAATAGTGTAGTGCCATGGACCAGCGCGGCAGCACTGGCTCTCGGCCGCATTATTATACCTAACTCCTCAAAAGAGCCAAAGCCAACTGATCGGTATTATTTGATACCAAACCCCTCAAAAGAGCCAAAGCCAACTCATCGGCATTATTTGATACTAGGTCATATGTATACAGAGGTTTCTTTGCGGGGACATTATTTGAGGTCATATATACAGAGGTTTCTTTGCCACGACAGGTAATATTACTATGCACAGAAGATATATGTACCCCAGCTATATCATACATTGCAGCCGTTTCACTGTAGCTGCTGCAACTTTCTTTACACATTTGATGACCTGCTGGGAGCCACAATCGCTGCAGTGCAGCCACAGCCGCAGCAAGTTGATCCGAACTGACAGTGACTTGGAACTTTCAAATCTCTACTCTCTCAATCAGCTTGATGCCTGACGACTCCAAGATCTCCAATGCTTCACACACGCAAATACACTGAGTCAGTACAGTTCAGCGTCATGATAATTCCACAAGGACAGGCATGAAAACTAGTAGCACACCTGGAATGTAGATCTCCGGTTGTAGAGGCCTGATCACTCCTTTCGTCTGGACCTTATTCTGTAGCAACAGCTGCAACATAACATGGTTCGAGAGTAAATGAACATACATTATTTTCCATTTTCCTTTTTTTGGCTTTTATCCTTATTAATGTGCAAGTATAAAGTTTATTACCAGGGCCCCTATTGCTGCTGGAATACCAACAGTCAGGGCCATGGCAGCGGTGGATCTGCCATTTTCAACCTTCCCGAACTCCAGTAGCGTCGCTTGGTGCTTTTCGGTGGGTTGCCCGTCCGGGTATTCCACCTCGACTTCGTGATGGAGCAGTACCATGTCCTGAATTTACAGGAGCTGTGTCTCAGCAATGGTTATCCGAGGAAGGCATTGATTTGATTTAATCCGTTTTTTTGAACATGATGTAAAAGCAGTATAAAATATGGTGGTACACCAGAGTCTGAAAAGAAGTTTGGATTCACATTAATCATTAAACTGGCAATCTACTGCAAATCTGCTAGGAATGAAAAGTGTGTTTTCATATCCGAGTTTCGTCCATGTCATTTTTTTTAGAAAAGGGAATATACAACTGAACTGATTAAGGCAACTACAAACAATAAATTAGTAAGCTTGAGAATATTACCTCTTTTCTATTACCTTCCTGACTTCTTTTTATGACAATATGACAATATAAATGTATAAGGTTGAATCTCTAATGATTTTAGAAAGAAAGATCTGTACTACAGATATTTTAACAGCTACATGCAACACATGAGACATAAGACAGGTGTTAAGATAATATTAAGCAGGTTTTAAGATAGTATAAAGCCTCACTTGCTCATTGTGGCCATAGGCCATCCTCTGTTCCATTCGTTGGCAAATCATATCAAATGCACTTGAACAACCCTTAGGAATTTGAGTCTCTTCATGTAATCCCAAGAACCTGCTCATGTATGATTGTGTCTTGTCAGTTATAAAATAAAGTACAACTACAGCATTCATGTTCCTGTTTCTATTATTCCTAAATATTTGTTGCCTGGGGATTCTTTAACTTGATGGTATATTGCACTACAACAGTTCATAAAAGATGTGAACTTTGTAGAACGGGATCAGGACTAACTTTATGGTTTTGACTGTCTTAAAAGCTATTTCCTTATCTTTGCAATGCCCAAGCTTCAACAGTCTGGCAATCAATTCATCATCATATCCACCTGAGGCTTCAATATCTAAGTCTGTGCTAGTTGTGGAGATACTATTAAGTAGTTCATCAAGGAAACCCTTATATGTTGGGCGATTAGTATCTTGCAGCAGTGGATGATTTGCAGCATCAAAGAACCCAATTTTCGACAGGGTTGCCATTATCTCACTAAAGCCTGCACATGTGCAGCAAAATGGTGAATGGAAATCAGACTTGCAATCAAAGGAGTGCCTCACTGAAGCAAAAGGTATTCAGATGCTTACCTTCGTAACGAAGAGTAGCCCTGTATATAGTAGATGCTTCTTTGGAGATACCATAAAGGTCTCCATATATCAAGGAATTCGATTCGGCAAGTGTTCCAGAGCAAAAGCTGGAAGCTCCGGTAGTCTGAGCCTCTTTGCTGATTCAAAAATTTCAAGTTATGACCTATTGAAGTGGTAAGTAAATCACTCAATAGCTGTATGGAGTAATCCATTGTTTCAAAACAGTATTAGATTCCAGGATATGAAATAGATCCAAGTGCTCCGTATCTCCACAGTTTGTTTATTTGTGGACAGAAAACTAATACATGGCCATCATGGGTACCTCTTGAATTGGTACTATTCCTATCAGTGTGTTTATATGAGATGTGTGCTGCAATTTGTCCATCTACTTCTCTTTTCAACGATCATGTAAAAAGCCACTGTCATCCTTTGAAAAAAGGGGAGCAGGCGAGCAAGCATTTGCTCCTTATTCAGTGTAGCAGGTCAGGAGAAACAAAATTGCAACAGACTTACCATCTACATGGATCGTCTCTCCAAGAAATTTGTAGACAGCAGGATTTTTCCCCTGCCCGGAGGGCACCAGCTGGGCTCCAACTGAAGGAGGAAGATAACTATTAGTATTCCAAAAAAAAAAATTTGCCACGTGAAATATTTTTGAATGGATGCCATGTGAAATTTATTGTTAATTTGCATGTATAAATCTAATTGTGCTAGTACTGATAACTGAATTACTTAGAACATGGATACTCATCTACCTGAATTTATAGGCAAGCGGATTGTTTGCTGCAGCTGGAGATGGCAATCCACCACAGTAAGATGTAAATGCCTTTATTTTCCCCCTTTCGTGCATGAGCTTCATCAATCATCTTCATTGACATCAAGTGATCTGCATAACATAATATAGTTAAGCTTGCTTCTATTGGAAAATTAACCTATGATGAAAGAGCACTTTCTCAGTGACCATTACATTGAGGAAGTACCTATGCCAGGATCTAGGCCCATTTCACAAAGTATAGTTACACCTGCACCTTCGGCAGCTTGGCTCAAGTTTGACATGGATTCATCCACATAGCTTGCCGTTACCATTTGCTTCTTGAGCTATAATAGATGAATTTGTCAGTCAAAGTCCCTCACAGTAAAATATCACATCAATAATTGGTTTAATGCTTCGACAGAGCTCCAAGGATTTTATAAAATCACCACGAACAGATAAGAAGATTACCTCTATGCATACTCTTGCAATGGCAGCATGGAAACTAGCAGGCAGCAAGCTAATTACAACCTCAACCTGCAAGAGAAGCTCGCACCATTAATATCCTGACAAGTTAGTACTGTAATTATCAAATCCAGGGGTACAAGTTAAATATTTTGCCAGAAAGAATGCACAAGTCAACATCCTGAACCACATAGGAGCTATTGCCTAAGTGCGAATGAATTTGGTTAAAAATAATGGGTTCCACTCAGATTTTATCATTTGAGTATCAGGGTGAAAGGAATTTACCTGAGAAACAAGATCTGATAGGCTTTTAATATCAGCAACATCAAGCTGGGCAGCAGTTGTATTTTCAATACCATCAACTGTCTGCATGTACAGATACAGAGACATGAGAAGATAAAGGTTTAATTCACAAATATTGTATACAAGAAGATCAAATACAGTATTTTTAATTTAGTATTTCTCATTGATGTCCATAGATCATGTTAATATAGCAAGTCAGGCAAACAACCAATTGACCAAACAGTACAGAGAAAATAACAAGAGATGGAGAATGCATCATTGCGAGAACCTCTTCTGCATCTTTTTGATATAAAGATGCCACAATAACATGAATTTGATCTGTGTTATGGTCATCAACACCATAAGTACATATGTCTGGGTAAGATGCTAGAAACTCAGCAGCTGGTCGACAAACTCTTCCAGCTCCAAGAATTAAAACCTTTGGCCCTCCTTTATCAAAAGTGTCATCAGTTTCACACTCATTGACTTTTCCTATCTTCAGAGCTAATTCAGTTTCTTTTCCGCATCATGATCTCCGCTATGTTTATTAGCTAGAGAAGTCAAGGAATCAATAATTTTATCCAATGTGGCAGTATCATCTGCTCCTACCTGCAAAAAGGTGTGTATCATATGTTTCAGAAACAAATCAAATTATGGTTGTGTTAACCAGCAGAAGATTTGTTCTTTAAAAATAAACTAGGAACTAGTAACTACTCTTCTTCAATAAGATTTACCCTAATACATTTTCCAGAGAAGATTTTATCCTAACTAATTTGAGGTTCTGTACGAAGTTAAATGCTTACTTCAAGCTCTGAGTATGACATATCATCCATGCTTTGTCCAACTTCACATCTAACCAAGCGAAATGAACCTTTAGCTGTCTCAATGATGTCCAAAGCTTCATTTATAAGGAACTTATCAAATAGGTGCCCACTGAGAGATACCTGTTTCATATAATCAACAATTTTAAACACAAAAAGCCTAAGTAGTTTTGTATTGATCAAATACAAAACATGATTGTGGAAAATAGTATTTTCTAACCAGGGTGCTGTACTTCTTGTCAGGCAATGGATTTGTTTTTGTGGGTGCCAAATCTCTGCAAGAAGCCAAGAAGTATAATATGACTTTAATAACATTAAGGACCATTAAAATGTGGCAATTGGTAAATACTGGCAAGCACATCAGTGCCATAACAAGAAAAATATGGTTATGTGATGCTAGGAAAATGCCAAAAAAAAAACAATTTATACAACATGAGCAACCACTACATAGAGAGGTTTCTGAACAAAAACTAAAGAAACAGGAATATGATGGTGTTCAGATTATTGATAAGATAACAAAAGATACACGAATCGTAGTTTGCTCGTCCATTTATTAAAGAGAACCAACAAAAAAAATACTAGTTAGAACAAAAGCAGAGTAAAAACTAGGCCACTTAGTCCTCTATCCAACCTGAATGTTCTGGTTTACAAGAGTAGAACTATAGAAGTTCAGAAACACATCCATTACCATTCCCAATGGGGCAACACTATGCACAGAGGAATGCAAGGGTATATTCAAAGTAGCATCCTATACAACAGAGTAATTCCACAGCATAAGTACACTCTACACAACCCCACCCCACCCCCCAACCCCCCTCCTCCTCCTCTAAACTCAGCATACTGCGAGCTGAAGCTTTGAAGGAACACAATTTGTAGGGTTGTTTAACAAAATGCTACTCTCCATAGTGTGGAGTAATAAGCATAGTATAAAATACTAAAATAAACCACATATTTTAACAAGAATATATCTATTTGGATGACATCGTACAAGGGAACTATCTGAGGAACACAACGGTGAAGAATAGAAGTATTTGAAGCTTACATCATAGTATTTCTCATTCTAGGGATATATTCATACAGAGGAGTTAATCTGCCAGCATGTGCAATGCAAGCTCTTCTCAAGTAGGAAGGAAGTTCTGCTGGTTGTTTCACTGAGGCCAAACTAGCAACAAATTTAGATAATATGTTTCCAAAATGTTGGGAGGCCTACATGGTTCAAATACAATGGGACAACAGTAAGATCAATGCTTGAGAAAAAAAAAACCCAGTACGATCATTGCAGCGAGATGATGCCTATACAAAATAGCACCTTTCTTGTAGTAAGAAACCTGTTACCTCTTTAGAGAACTCTGTAGGGAGAATGTCAACAGCCAAGCAGATCACTCCGGCACCTTCCATATCATCATGGTATGAATTATTAGAAGGATCATACCTACGGTTGTGTATCCCGTAATTAATCAGAATCATAATTATAGCAAGAACTATTAAACAGTAACTGTGATGATTGAGGAGGCAGCCACCAAGAATCTAGGGTGCTGTAAATATCAGAGAATGTTCCACTGAACTACAATACTAGGCAAGGACAGAAGATTGCAAGCAAATTGTGCATCCACAATGAATATTCGAAAGAATTAGGGATGTAAGTAATGCCAACACACTTTAGGATATTGTGACTGCTACTCATGGGTTATTATACCGTTTCCAGTTTTAAATTTAAAAACAGAAAATGGAGGAATGCATTTACCGGAAGAAAGGCCTCTATTGATGTACTCTTGTTGACAAATTCAATGGAACCTCCAATATCACAAGTTATGTCACAAATGCCAACCAAAGGACAACCAGTCTCCATCAGTTGTTGCAACTGATCCATGCTCAGTAATGGTGGAAACCTCTTTTCCCAGTACATACAGTTTACTGCAGAAACCATGAAGACACAAATTATAGAATCTGGACAAATATGGTTACTCCAGAAATTTATTACAATAAGTAACAGATATTTACTAAATCCCACCGTCTTTATATAAACATTACCACAAAGCAATCTTATCATGGACAGAGCTAGTTTTTACCCTAAAACTGTTCTATGCTATACAAAATAATAGTTAGTAATACTGTACTTTCTTAAGAGCATTAACATTAACAGAAACAGAAAGAATTGTGTGCCTGAGCTGTATTAAATATTGCGTCAAAACAAGGTAATACCGATATCTGACTGGTGTTACATGTTCAAAGTTGATAAAAACATGTTCTAGTTGGTTCAAAGATTACAACAGAACAATTTCTGATAAAAGCACTCATCCAAGACCATACCGATGACAGATGCATATGGAGCAATCCTTTCATGAAAAACAGGGGCGTAGTGTTCTGGATGAGCATAATAGTCAGTCTGCAGATTACACAAATTTAAGATTTTTGAGTGAGGCACTGAGGCCAATGAAAAGCTAATGAGGTACTTGTCTAATTAGAAAAATAAGCCAGAAAAATGTGGATGCAATTTACTTAAAAATATATATATTTAAGATATATATTCATAAGAAAATAAAATACATTAGGACATTGCCATGCCATTATATATAAAAAAACAAAAACAGATACGCGCAGAGGCTCCTGATGCAAAGCCAGTGTAATGAGAAGATTGTATCAAGTCATGATGAAATGAAAATGTGTGTATGTGGTTGAATACGCCTCTGGAATATTAACAAAATGTTGTTATAACGGATCATCAAGGAGAAACTACATCCACTTATGGTTGAATAGACATGCAATACTTTGTCAAATTGTCTGGTGGGATCCTTGTGAGAAACCATGTCTCCAGAGGTCACAACACAACCATATAGTTGAAATACTCTCTTGGTTGACTGAGATTGTTTAGACAGATTCCTGGCCTGTAACATTGAAGCAGAGTTTGAGTATAATTAGGTATGTTAAGAAGCATGCTTACAAATTAAATCAAGTAACAATAGCTAATCTGCTTGGTAAAGGAAAAAAAAGGAGATAAAAATTTGATGAATTTCAGTTAGGGAAAAGAGATTGCATAATAAAATGTTAATCAACTAGTTTAGTTGAACTTATGATTAAATGCAAGAGAATGAGTAAAAGCAGACCTGAGAAATTTCGGGAAGTTTCTCAGCATCAACAAAGGTATGGGGCAATAACTTGAATATCTCCTGCGCTCCCTGAGAGACTGTCACGTTGAAGTTATATATGTCAGGTGTAAGTTTTTTCAGATAAAAATCACATCTCTAATAAGATAGTCAAAATTGAGAAAGCATGCATATCTATATAACTTTTTGGTCGATGAATGCTATCAATACCCCCCCCCCTTTAGTGCCAGCAGGCTTAAGCTTAGTTTCACAGATCATACTTAACCAAGGAAATGTCAATAAGGTAAGGCCATTTTGGCCTTTGAAAGGAAAGAGTACAATGTATTTTCTTTGAGCTTGCACTACATGGACAGGCATATACACCAGCAAATTCTGTAAACGACATAGTATTTGTGCAATGGCCCAAAAATAGAGATTGACCAAGAGTGATATAACACCAAATGTGCAGTCGAAGAAATGTTTTATACCTTGAAACCAGTAAGATTATGAAATGACCCAATGTTAAAAGACTCAACTCCTAAAGAGTGCAAGCCCCTAATAGATGCATATGCCAAAAAAAGCATGGTTGGACAGTACCCATATAAGGGGCTTCCTATTATAAAAAACAATACATGAAAAAAATGTTAACAACACAATTACCATTTCCAACTCCAGTGAATACAAACACTATCGGACAAATTCCAGATGGAAGTCCAAATGTTGCTATCTCTTCAGCAACGGCAATGACCGCAGCCTTGGCTGCAGCGAGTGAAGGATACATATGAGATTGTCCCAAAGAGAGAAATGGAGTCGAGTATCCAAGGCTCAAATATCCTGAAATTGTAAGAGAAAACCTTAAGCCGCTTGAATAACATACAACACCAAACAGAGGCATCTCCAGTCATAGATTGTACTATGAATCAGCAGTTGAATTCATTTTAAATCACTGTAAACAATTACTGGTAAGTTGCAGTGAGCAAATTAACTAGCTCCTACAATAAACCCAGATAGAAAAAAAAAATCCAAGCATCAAAGGCATAATATTATCAAGTGACTGCATGAGCTGATTATTAATGTTGGTCATCGTACTTACGCTGTCCGAGACCATGTAAGAAATCTATCAGCCCAGCTCTACCAGCAAACTTCCCAAATGCTAGCGATCTTTTCCCATCATCTCCAACAATTAGCTCATAATCAAACAAGGACACCCTTTCTTCAAGGATCTGAGAATGTTAGTCAATATTTTAATATTCTACACGAATGACAACGGCGGTTGATTGAAAAGATGATGGTAGTGTTTAATACCTTATCTAAAAGTGGCATATTCTCTTTTTGGGCTTTGTGGGTGTGTGAAAAGAAAAGCGCACGCTCTATCTGGAAGAATCATCTGCAACTGCCCAGTGAAGACACCTCCAAGCGTTTCAGAACTATGATGACACTGGTATAGAGCACTGTCCAATACAGTATCTAGCTATAATAAGAAATATGACCTTTGGTTGTTTGATGCCTATAATAAGACCACATTCTGACAGGTCTTCTGAAATTTCGCACCCTGCATCCTCATACTGAGCGTCATGATGGATCCTCTTCGTGCTTGGCTGCACAAAAAAATCCGGTTTACTCGAGCTCCATTCTTGCCTCCTCCAAGCAGAAGGCGAGCACAATGGGAAGGAGTTAATGGTGTCCTCCTTTCCCACATGTTACAAGTCTCAGCAAGAATCCCAACAACTCCATTGCCTAGCAAGGTGTCATTGCCCTGTGAGTGGAAATGTAATCAACATAATTAGCCTTCAAGTTAAAGAACAAGGGTATAAACACCGCACGGTTTGCAACAGCCAAAGGGTCAGATAAGATCATAAGAGTCATAAGACACCTCAGTAGCAGCAGAACCCATATCGGAGTCCAATTAAGGTGCCACGATCAAGAACATGAAATCCACAGCTCCTGGAAAAGAAGTGAGTTTACACAGTCAGGTTGTTACAGATTTCAAAATCATTATCCAGATGTTGTCAGGGAATACAGTTCAAAGACGGCATGTCAATCTAGTGCTACGAGCTACGACAACAGATTATCAAAAACATGGCTCATTCTACTCCATGCGTTGGCTGGCAGTAATCCAACCAAGTAGCTGTCACAGAGAGTCCAGCATCCTAGGATTCTCAGTCTGGACAACGAATGAATCAGTCCAAAGTAAGGAAAGGCTCCAAATCAAGGTTACTACCGGACAAAGAGACGGTAGTACAAGTTGATTGCACATGCCGCCTCCTTTTCTCCTGTACTAGAAAATGGTCCTTGCACGGCTTGGACCGCACTCTAGTCAGTAGTAGCTAGAAGCTGAAGCACGTAGGTAAGCCAAGTCACGGACGCATCGCGGTCACACTGCCCGTTCCGTCCGTAGTCTCACCACCTCATCACGGGCTGCCTGCGCTATCTCAGCGCGCCCACACTAGTTCGTCCGGTTGTTCACTACTTTTTTTTGAGTGAATGGTTGTTCACTTGTCAGTGCCTAACTGCCTGTCTGGTATCATCAGTACAAGTCCCCTCCCTCCGTGTCCTCTGGAGCAAATGCACGTGTACGGCGGCGTCGCCGATGATCCCAACTCCCACAGCTCGCCAGATGCCGGCAGCCGCGCCCGGCGTCCCCCAAATTAACCGCACTGATCGGCTGACCGTACCTCGCCTTTGGAGCCGCAAATTAACCCGAACCCCGGAAAACCTCGCCAGTAATCACTAATCAATCCCCCGCCAGCCGGAGGCCCCGTCGTACGCCCGTGCGACGCGATCCTCCAACGCACGCGCAAAGCAACGACGAAACAAACTAACCGGCGATGCGGCCGGGCATGAGGAAGCTGGCGGCGGTGCCGTACGTACCTGGCACTTGGATCGACGTGGTCCCAGCGGAATGGAGAGGAGATGGGCACCGGCGGTGAGTGAGCGAGTGAGGTCGCGCACGGGGATGGAGATGGATGAGGCCGCTCTGCGCTGGCGGAGTTTATCCGCACTGGTTTGCTTAAATAGAGAGGCGGAGGGAAAACGGGGGCGCCCGAACTCCTCCCTGCTCGATTTCGATTTGGACACGCTATCCGCACCCTCTCCTTTTTTGGATTTTGGAGGGTTCCAGCCTTTCAGGGAGTGGAGTCAGCTCTCAGCTGGCCTGGGCTCCGACGAGGATGGCAACGCCGACGTGGTGTGGTGCCGTGGTGGAGGGAGAGGAGCACGAGTGGAGTTGAGCTGTCTCACGACGAAAGCGCACGCACGGCACCAAACGACGGGGACGGGGAAAAAGAGCCAAAGAGAGGGGGAGCTAGCGAACTGCCGGAGGCAAGGACGACGGCGTGGGCGAGGGACGAGATCACGAGTTCGAGTAGGACCACGTGGCACGCCGCATTGCAAAAAGTTCGATCACTCCAAGCGGAGCCAAAAAGATATCCGATCCGATGAAGCAAGCCACAGGGATTGCGTCTGATTGCGTCTTTTTGTACCGTAGTATAAACAACTCATCAATCATCATTGGGGGATTGATTGCATCTTTTGTACGGTATAAACAACTCATCAATCATCATTTAGATTTTGTGGAGGTGTTCTGCTAATCGATAAGCCGGTTAATTTTAGTTGTTTCAATAGTGTCGAAATAGGCCGGCTGAACAGTTTTAGCCGGAGGTACGAAGATTAATGGATTCTTTTTTTTGTTTTCTGAAAAATGAAATAAAGGGGCACGGAGGAGAGGATCATATCCCCACGTGGCCAAATAAAAAAAGGTCCAGTCTGAATGACTGAGACGAGCCAAATCCAGAAGGTGGTTCAGTCTAATGACTGAGACCCTTAGAGCATCTTCCGCTAGATGGCTTCTATAACCAGCTCTTTTTTTTTTTTTTTTTTTTTAAGTAGAGTATAATGCACTATGATTCCTTCAAATTTTCTCATGTTCTCATCTAGGTTGACAAACTTGATCATATAAATCTTTCAGTTTAAACTTGATCACATCTTCACTTTGGATTGTGAAAAGCAGATATTGCGAGTGTAAAAAGAACTAGCAGGATTGTATGGCAATTTGACATCCTTAACTATTGATTCTTTTTCTTTGCAATGTCTATAGTACCCTTTGCCGCTTTGAGTTTATATTAATTATATATTGTATATTGTTATTGTGTTAAGCCTTTTTTTGTCGTCCACTAAAAATTACAAAATTCTGTAAAGAAATGATATATCATCCGTAGATTGTCTCCACCTGGAATTCTGAAAACTGGGATCATTTTATAGCCAGAAGACTACTGTCACACGGATAATTAACATCTGAGCGTCCAGCCCTTACCCCCATCTCTGTGGATAATGATGAGCAAATAAATAACCTCATATCACAAGACAAGCATATTTATATATGTTTACAACGTCGGACAATCCTGGCTGTTATTTTAATTAATTTGAAGTGCGCGTCGTGGCGCCCCCTCTGCCTTAATCTGACGCTTTTGTTTAATCATGTTTCACCTACGACACAAAGTGGGAGAGAGGCCAAAATGAAACGTACTCCTCCGTTTCCAAATTATAGTTCACTTTGGCTTTTCTAGATACATTGATTTTTCTTTATGCACCTAGTTATACACTATGCCTAGATACATAGCAAAACAAATGGATCTAGAAAAGCCCAAAGAAACTACAATTTGAAACGGAGGGAGAGAACCGAGAGAGTAGTGAGTATACGTACGATGGTGATGCAAAGGTAAGAAAAAAGAGTTAGAAAAAGACGGCTGTGCAGAGGAGGCGCAGTACGTCGCACAGGTCAGCAACTATAAGTTATCTGCTGTGCTCAGTAGCTATCATCCCCACGTTTGCAGCGTATCGTCTTGTAGTCACTCCGTTCCACAAAAACATGCAATTCTCGTATCCTGAATAGTCAAACATTGCAAACTTTGATCAAGTTTATATGAAAAAATACTAACATTTATAAGACAAAATAAGTATCTTTAGATTCGTTATGAAATATATTTTCATAACAAATTTGTTTCAGAACATAAATGCTAGTAGTTTTTTGCTAGAAACTTCATCAAAGATGAAATAGTTTGACCGACATCCTCCCCACAATTGCATGTTTTTTTGAATGGAGGGAGTATATGTGTGTATATAAAGACGCTATCATCCGGTCATGCAAGTATGAAGTTTCTTGCGAGAGCGTCCAACCAGGAGGAAGGAGATTAACAATGGCTAAGTGGCTATAGCTTATCACTAGGATGATGTGAGCACGTCACCAAGGACGACGTCGACAGGAGAGAGGAGAGCCGTGTTGTTTGGGTGCGCGAAACCAACAGGATTGCTTTGCTTGTTTGTTCAGCTGGCCAGCTCCTGTTTATTTCCTAGCTAAAAACAAATTAATGACTCTGTGGTCGCCACGCAGCCAGCTCGATCGCTCGTGAAACACAACGGAGTCATCGTAGCTTATATTATATTGGAGTATACTCATGTGTCAAGCAACAAGGCACTGCCAGCAAATTAAAATGCTGGAGGTGAAAGGAATGCAACAAGCAAATTAACATGTCCTACAGCTGATTCAACTTCATGGGTGCAAACTTTTAACGGGGCTTCCCATATACACCTCTGCAATCCTAGTTGCTGCAGCAGCCTCACAAATTCATTGCAGTGTGTGTTGTTTTGTTCAAACAAACAACCACTCTAGCCTGTCCAGAATCTCTACTCTTTTGAACAGAAACTACAACACTTGAAAGCAAAAATGACCTACAATTCATTCATTCAACATTTTAGTTTCTTCAGAGGTCAAGTATGGTAGCAAGAAATTACTAAGCTGTCTTAAACTGCGTCTCCAATCTCTCCAACAGTTGCTGCAGGACGACCAGCAGATTGTCGAGAAGAAGCTCTTGGTGTATCGTGGCAAGGCATGCACGAGTTTTTTATTTTTATTTTTTTAAAAACAGCAAGGCATGCGCAAGGTCCTGAACGCGGTCTAGCTTCCACCGGTGGAGGGGAAGGACGAGCTCATCGTCGTCCGGTGAGGTTGGGCGGGCGGCGGCTGTTGGGGTGATCGCCGAGCGCGGAGCCAGCCACTGATTTTTGGGAAGTGCAAGAGACGAGCAGATTCTGCAGCCCATACTGCTGTTATATGGGCTTTAGGAGGGATTTTTCTCCAACAGTGCGCTTCCAAGCCCACAGCCCACTAAAATCACTTGTTCAGCCCAGGCGGACGCCACCCAGCTGCCAGACGCGCACCACTTTGGCACGGCCCAAAAGGAGCATCCGCCGCCGGCCGAACCCCACGCCGCTCAATCCAGCCTCCGCCTCGCCACCGACGCCGCCGCCTGTGCCGCTCCGGGCGCGCCGCTTCCATCAGCCATGCCACCCCGCGCCCGCGCGCTCCGGAGCCTCGGCCAGGCGGCGGCCGCGCGGGAGGGCCGTCTCCTCGCGTGGCTCTCCTCGTCGAGGTCGGCCGCCTTCTCCTCTTCCTCCTCCGCGCCGCCGGAGTACGAAATGCCGTCGGTGACGTGGGGCGTGATCCAGGGGCGCAAGGAGCGCCTCGTCTCGCGCGTGCTGGCGCTCGACTTTCTCCCGCTCCGCGGGCGTCTCGGACCCCCGCCGGAGAGCTCGAGGCGGTCGAGCTCCCCTCCTCCCTCGAGGTGCTCCAGGAGCGCCTCGACTTCCTCCTCCGCCTCGGCCTCTCCACCGACGACCTCTCCAACTACCCGCTCCTCCTCGCCTGCTCCCTCCGGAAGAACATCATCCCCGTCCTCTCCTACCTCGAGAAGCTCGGAGTCACGCGCGCCCGCCTCGCCGCCTTCGTCCGCGCCTACCCGGCCTGCCTCCACGCCTCCGTCGCCGTCGACCTCGCTCCCATGGTCAAGGCGCTCCGTGGCCTTGACGTCGACCGCCAGGACCTGCCCCGCGTGCTCGAGCGTTACCCCGACGTCCTGGGGCTCAAGCCTGACGGCACAATCAGTACCTCCGTCGCCTACCTCGTCGGCATTGTCGGCGTGGCGCCAAGAGACATCGGTCCGATGGTAACGCATTTCCCGTTCTTCCTTGGCATGCGGGTTGGCACTACCATCAAGCCGTTCTGCGACTACATCACCTCCCTCGGGCTGCCCATGCGGATCCTGGCGAGGATCCTTGAGAAGAGGCCGTACATTCTCGGCTACGATCTTGAGGAAACGGTCAAACCAAACGTGGAGGCATTGCTCAGCTTTGGCATTCAGAAGGAGGCCCTTCCATTGGTGATTGCACAGTACCCACCTATACTCAGGGCTGCCACTGAAAGCGAAGCTAGCAGCACAACAGTATTTCTTCAACTTGAAGCTCCAGATCGACCCAGATGGGTTCGCCCGTGCAGTTGAGAAGTTGCCACAGCTTGCAAGCTTAAATCAGAATGTGATATTGAAGCCTGTGGAGTTCCTCCGTGGACGAGGGATCTCCAATGAGGATGTTGCTCGGATGGTGGTCCGCTGCCCTCAGATTCTATTGCTGCGGATCGAGCTCATGAAGAACAGTCTGTACTTCTTCAAGAGTGAGATGAAGAGACCTATGAGTGAATTGTTGGAATACCCAGAATATTTTACTTACAGCTTGGAGTCAAGAATCAAACCTAGGTATATGAGAGTTACAAGTAAAGGGATTAGGTGTAGCTTGGATTGGTTCCTGAACTGCAGTGATATGAGGTTTGAGGAAAGAATGCGAGGGATTTTATTGAAGGTGATGCACCAGGACCTTTGTTTACGATGGGTGGGAAGCTTCAGATGCCAGGCAGCCAGCTAGTGTCAGATGATGATAACGAGGATACCGATGATGAAGTGCTATATAGGCGGACGGTCATGATCTAGTGAGTGTATTTTTTTTTTCTTGTTGGTTTCCTTTGAACAATACTGTAGCCACAGTACCTTTTGTGGTTATTCATGAAATTATAATAATTGCCTATTTTTTTGTTACAGATTTGGTGCAGGATAATCCAAAAGATCTTGCATGACATGTTTCCAGCAGTACCATATAAGCAAGTAAGTACTGGTTTAGTAATTTGCTTTTTTTTTTTGAACATGTCAAAGAGTATATATTCTAGTTCTGATTGTTTGGGCTTGTCTGTTTTAGCTATGGATTATTAATAGCTGAAGCTGAAGGGTGTAGCTTGTGTATTCTGGTGTAAAATGGGGTTTGATTCAGTCCATTTGTTTGAGCTTCAGACCTTCAGTGCTTGAAACCAAAATCCACAATCCAAAGCTAAAACAATCAGGCCTGTAGAGAAGGGGCAGAAATGTGCAGGCAAACAATGAGCTAGAAGCTCCACAGGGAATTAGATAATAAAAGGGGCAATAAGCTGTCGTTAGAAATGTATAGAATAATAATGTTTGCTACTATGCCTGGACACAAATGTTTACTACACAAGACATTAGGCATGTGAGAACAGAGAAGATTATGAAACTAAGTGTATAATGTCAACACCCTGTGGGCAGTTTTTGTACTGTTCAATAGAATATAGCCTGGGGTTTTAATGGTAAATTAAATAATTGTAAAGTTAATTCTATTTGTTTGCCTAATTTTTCAAGCCTTACAGGTTATCGTTATCACTATCAGTCAATTGTATAGTAGCTTGTTTGCATTTAAAATACTAATATTTTCACGGTATATGCATCCTCACGTGTTAGGTCAAAAGGCACCAGAACATGATTGATGAGCTTTCTCTTGGCACCAACTACATTAGTCTGAGTACTGCCCTAGCAACAACTCGGAAGCGTTGATAACGACATTGATGGTACTACGGCACAACCTTTGATCATATGGCCCAGAGATGAAAGTGGGAGGTCCATTGACAATGCAAGGAGGAGATTGAAGAGTTGTAGTGAAACAGATATGATGCACTGGTAACAAAATCTGCTTCCAGCTAATTGATTAATTAGTGCTACACTAGGCAGGTCAGGGGGTGATCATACAATAGGATCAGATATTTGTAGCATGTGCACTATCTACTATTTGTAACTGAAATGTCCCACAACTTTTACCCTATGAAATAGAACCTTGTGTACAGCTTGATTGTGTTCCATGAAACCATCTTGACATAATCTATTAATACTATGGTCATGATTTTCTTGAAAAATTGATGTTAAATGCATTGTGAACATGACATCTTTTGATCCGAGTGCAGTAATATAATTTGGTTCATCCAATCTTAAGTTCAAATCAGAAGCAAAGATAGATTGATGATCTCCTTTCTATGTATAGTCCTAATCTTAGTAAAGGTGGAGGCGGAGGTGGAGGAACTTCTTCTAGATTATGTTTTTCTTTGTAACGAGCCACAGCTATACTTATCGTGGAGAGTGAGCTATAAGCTATTTCTTTTGCAGTTTGCACTTGTAGTTATATTATGTTATACACATAATTTTTTTTTCCTTTGGAAAGGCCTTGTTCTGCACAGCATACCTCCACAAATGTTCAGGTGGATGCAGATATTGCACAGGTCATTGTTGAGATACTACATAGACATTATTCTGAACTTGGTCATCAGTTATAATGGAAACAGAACATGGATTGGTTAAACTTGATATGTTTTGACTTTTCAATGACTTGCACGTGGAAGGGGAAAATTCAAATCGCTTAATAACTCGTTAACCATAAATAATCATCATAAAAGAGGATACATATGTAGTGTCTACATGATTTGATGAGTACGAAAACTAACTCTATGAGTGTCTTTCCCAAAAAGTTGTGAATGGTTGACGGAGGGAGTAGAAAAATACTTTTGCTGTCTTTTATAATTATTTTATAATAATAATATTAATAGTAAAAATGTCTCTGAAAAACCGTTATAGGTTGTTTGGTTTGAGGAACTACCTAATAATAATCCTAAATGAGATGGTGCATCATGAGTTCATTCCCTAGATTTTGTGGAATGAGAGCCTGTGAGGAATGAGGTGATGATGTATCAGTCTACTTCGATCCACAAGCACGACATCGCGGATGCACGGTGCAGTTTCTCCTTTAGATGAACTAGTCCCACAAAAGGCAATACGCCAGCTCAAATATAAACCCCTTTGTCTTGCACGCTGTACCATGCAACCAACGACTCGAGAACGTACACAACAGCTAACTAAGCTAAGCTACAAGTTGCATATCTGCGCAACGAGCAAGCGAGCTCAGCTAGAAACCTACTAGAACAATGGCAAGATTTGGCAGGGCAAGACCTGCTCTACCAGTAGTCGCATGGACTTGCGCCATGGCCACGGCGCTAGCACTCGCGACCGTGGTGGCTGTTACAGCCGAAAAAGGAGACGAGGCAGCATCCACGGGTAACGTGGCCACCGTCTCGGGGATCGCGGCCACGTCGCCGGCGTCCGGCGCGAACGTGACGTTACTCTGCCGGTCGACGCCGTACCCGCGCGCGTGCGAGACCGCGCTCACGTCGGCGGAGGCGCGGTCGGCGCGGGACCCGTTCGCGGCGTCCGTCCAGTTCGCGATGGCTCGGGCGACGACGGCGCGCGCGCTGGCGCAGAACCTCTCCGCGTCCGCGTCCGCAGCGCCGACCGCGCCGGCACCGTCGGGCATGCACGACTGCGCCGAGCTGCTCGGCATCAGCCTCGCGCAGCTCCGCGACGGGCTCGCGGGGTCCGCGGCCGACGCGGACGGGGCCACGACGTGGCTCAGCGCCGCGCTGACGAACCAGGACACCTGCCGCGAGAGCCTGGCCGCCGTGCCCCTGCTGGACGATCCCGCCGGGAGCGACGCCGTGCGCAGGCAGGTCGCCGCGCTCGCGCGGTTCATCAGCACCGCTCTGGCGCTGCACGTCGGGAAGGTCAAGAAGGGCGGGAGCGCCGGCGGCGTCCCGCCGTCACGTGAAGGCACCGTGTTCCCGTCCTGGCTGTCCGAGCACGACAGGAGGCTCCTGGAGTCGCCATTGTCGCCGGCGACCACCAACGACGACGACATTGTCGTCACGGTACCGGACGCTGTGGTGGCGATGGACGGCAGCGGGACGCACACGAGCATCAACGAGGCGATCGCCGACGTCATGGCGGAGGTGGGCATCGAGGCGAGCGGCGGCCGCGTAGGACTCTCCAGGAGGAGGAGGAAGGTGATCCACGTGAAGGCCGGGCGATACGAGGAGAGCGTGAGCATCTCGTACCAGCAGGCGAACGTGATGCTGGTGGGCGACGGCAAGGGGAAGACGATCATCGACGGTGACAAGAGCGTCGCCGGCGGATACACCACCTGGTCCTCCGCCACCGTCGGTACGTACTACAAGTATGTCATGTGCACGCAGGCATCACAACATCGGCCCTTTGCACGAGCACGTACAGTACCTAGCTAGTCTTTGATTTCAGTGCAATCAATAGCTTAAAGTGGATCTCTCAAAAGTCACGACAACAACCAATTGAAACTTTGAAAGGCATAGTCGAAGCTTTGTTAAATACAGTATTTAATAGCCACTCGCCTATCTCCAAAATGTTCACTCGTCTATGGAGTACTTGTGTGATCCAGAGATGCTTCACTTGCCATATATTGCCACGTCGTCGTTCACAATCATATCCGACTGAATCTCGTCCTCAGTGTTTCTTGAGCTTCTCGACAGCACGTATATTTGAGCTGGTCGTTCGATGCATTGCATGCAGCTGCCATGGGCGCGGGCTTCATCGCCAAGGGCGTGAGCATCCTCAACAGCGCCGGGCCGGGGCAGGGCCAGGCGGTGGCGCTGCTGGTCAGCGGCGACCGCTCCGTGGTGTACCAGTGCGAGGTGAAGGGTCACCAGGACACGCTGTTGGCGCACTCCAACCGCCAGTTCTACGCCGACACGGACATCTCCGGCACGGTGGACTTCATCTTCGGCAACGCCGCCGCGGTGCTGCAGCGCTGCAACATCCAGGCCAGGAGGCCCCGACCGGGGCAGCAGGACGTCGTCACGGCGCAGGGCCGCGCCGACCCGAACCAGAACACGGGGTTCTCCATCCACCGGTGCCGCCTCACCGGCGCGCCGGACCTCGGCGGCGACACGCCCGTGTACCTCGGCCGCCCGTGGCGGAGGTACGCGCGGGTGGCCGTCATGGCGACCGTCCTCGACGGCTCCGTCGCGCCCGCCGGGTGGCTCCAGTGGTCGGGCCAGCCCGCGCCAGACACGCTCTACTACGGCGAGTACCGGAACACCGGCGCCGGCGCGGCGACGGCCGGACGCGTGGCGTGGAGTGGCGTGCACACGTCCATGTCCACGGAGGATGCTACGGGGTTTACCGTGGCGAATTTCATAATGGGGGATTCGTGGTTGGATGCTACTGGAGTGAAGTATACTTCGGGACTGTAATTCAGGAACGTTGTCATATAAGAACATGAACAGTTGGGTCTGGTTTGATGCTTCAGAAAACAACACAAATTCCATCTCGTTTGGTCTGAAAGTCGGTGTATACTCATGTGAATAAACGAACTAGAAATATTGCTGAACTCCATCCAGGTAGATGATTGCAAATTTGCAATCAGTGACCAGGATTCCCATGGGCCTGCACAACACCGGATTCTCCGGCAGCCGCATCCCGAGCCTTGGCCCTTCGTCGAACCCTTCGCAGATCACCTCCCCGCTGCCGTCTCTGTAGCACACCAATCCTATCCTCAAACACCTGCGTGTACAGATAAATTGTCACGAAAGCATCACCCATATCCATGTGCAGCTTCACCAGCATCTATGGGGGCAGTAGGTACATGGAATGGAACGCCACTCACCGTCTTGATGGTTCTTGCGGAGCTAGACGGGTGCTCATGGCTGTTGTGCACTGCGGCGCTGAGCCTCAGTGCTACTACCTTCCTTTTTCCCCTTGAGCTGAATCTTGGGACGGCCATGGATGGAAGGCCATGGCAGGAACTGCTCATCGCCATTGTGCCCGTGCCGGTTATGGAAAAGAGAAGGGTGGTGAAGTAGAAGTACTGAAGTGGTTACCAGTATTAGGGGGGCGAGCTCTTTGCAAGATTTGGTGACAATTCTTATTGCATTCTTGATTTGGCCTGCCTGACGGTGGTTGGTTGGTGCTGAACAAGATGACATTTCTTACTGTATATGCAATGCTAGGTCCACAAGCTATCACTAAATGGGAAATGGATCACATTTGCTAGTGGAACTCCTTCATTTAAAAAAAAATCACAAATATGGAACTTAAAGTATTTTTTACAAACGGATGCGATAACTGGTTGTTCCGTGTGGCGTCTCGCCGTCTCGGTCATGATTTTACGATTTGAAATGTTTATATCACTGTTTGTACTGAAGATAGAAATTACGCCTCACCGCTTCAAACTTGCAAAGCAATTTGTTTATTACCCCTCACTGCACCTCCCCATCCAAAATAGTATGTTCAGATCCCACAAAATTCAACTAAGACCTTTGAAGAGGTCGCACTCTAGCCAACTAGATTTTGCCTGTAATGACATGATGGTAACATGCTAGTAAGTAGTAACACTAACATCAACTCAAGAAACAACGGCAAGCACAAATCTCAAGCATATATCAATGCCAGATTTCTAAGCTCCTGAAAGTACACATTCCCGCAAATCAGCATAATTACACTCTGAAAGCCAGATTTCTCTCAAGCCACTCAGCTATTGTAACTAGTGTGATGATAAATTAACAAGACGTCAACGCCTAGTTGATTCACTGATGATTTATTATTTACAGTGTGCAACCATAGTTTAGCAGTGGAAGGCTGTCCAGGGTTCACATTTGCAGGTCTCTTCTGCAGCAGGGTTTTAGGCCGCAGCACCTCATACCATCTACTGAAAAGTGGACCACTTCCTTATTTACATGTTTTCGAGCCATTCCATCACCTCTTGGAACAGAAACCCAAGCAGAATACAGTGACTGTATGGCCTCTTCCGACAAACCATTGCAACTAAGATCAAGCACCTTCAATTGCTTTGCTGAAACCAGGGCCTCTGCGAGTTCTTCAATAATCTGACAAGAGTACGAGTTTTTCTGCGATGAACTTGCACAGCTCCTATGTGGACCAGATAAGGTACGGTGAGCATCATTATCTGCTTCATCTTCACTATCTGGAACCTGCATGTTCGCAAAAATCTATGTCCCCTGAAGCTATATCATTCTTTGTTTCAGGGTTATTACATTCTTTTGCTCAGCAGTTGTTGATACTTCCTGCATGTCTTCGTCATACTTTATTGTTCTCTCCAATGCCAAGGTCGTGTTCTCAGACATGCGCAGCTCCTCTAATTGGCTATTTTCTGAAAGTACAAGAAGATTATAAACTAAATGTAGAGACTGATGTTTCAACAAAATTGTTCCTCACCTGATAATGATTGAACAATACGAACAATTCCAGCAAGTCCAAGATTGCATTTGTCAAGCGTGAGAGATCTAATACTGCATTGGGGATTTACAAGCATTCCCTGTATAGCATCACATCCCTGCATAATATAATGTAACACAACAGATCATTGCTACTGAAATATGGGGATACATGTTAGCAAAGCATATGAGAGTAGGAATTAAACCTCCAGGTCAATTGGATTTCCTCCAAGGTTTAACTCAAGAATATTGATCCGAGAGAGACTTGTACAGATTTGTGTGAAATCAGGTGTTGTAAGCCCACAATTAGACAGGTCCAACCTCAGCAATTCTTGAGATGTACAAGACAATGTCTCAGTAAGCCTAATTGTCTCCACCTGCATAGACAGCAGCACCAGATGAGATGACATATTGCTTTGTACAGGCTGCAAACACTAACCACAAATGGAAAGCAAAGCCGTTCTTTTTTCTTGGACACAAAGCGTTTCTTTTGAACGAAAGAAAATGGAAAGCAAATTACGGTCCAATGGAAGTTCCACCTAGCAGAAGCCCTGAGAGGCACGAGGATTGTGCAAGGAGGCACAGCTTATCAACCATTGACTTATTCAGTTTTATACCAGTCAGGCTTAGTTCTGAAAACCTGCAACAACAACATGCATGGCTGGTCTATACTTGCCAACATTTTAGTATCTATCAACAGATATGGACAGTTTCTGCTAACCTTGAGAGAGACGCGAGTTTGGATAGAAGGTTAAGCATTGTATTGCTAGAAATTGGGTTGTTCTTTCCTGTCGAGGGTACGGATTTTTGAGCGTTAGTAAATAGACATTGCTAATATACAAATCAGAAGAGAAGCAGGCTGTCATGAAAACAAGAAGTACCTAATGAGAGATGTGAAAGGACAGACTCTTCATGAAGTGCATCTGCTATCTTCTGAACAGTTCTTGACTTGATAGAACACTGCTCCACATTCAAGCTATAAAGTGCTGTAAACAAAGCAAATACATGGCATCCAGTCTATGAAGCGAAAAAACAAATGTCTCCTTAAAAAAAAGGTTATGGCAGTCAATGAAATACCGCCCCACCCCCCAAAAAAAAAAATCTCCAAAAGAAGCTGTATGCATTTCTAAAATTGTACTGATGTATCTGAAAGTAGATTGATTCAATGTGTACGAGGGTACAGAATATATAGGCAAGGATCAGTGTAGGGTTTATAGAACATACCCAATCAACAGAGATCCTTGCCTAATCAGAGAGATCAACTACCATAACACCATGAGGCAGCCCAGCCACCAGGCGCTAGTCTAACAGTATCAAGTGCTACATACCTTTGCATTTTTGCAGGATTGTGAAAAGGTAAGAACTGCATGCATCAGTGAGGCGATTCCCAGATAGATTAAGTACTTCCAATCGAACGGTCAAAACAGCGCACTCACATATCTATTCATCAGTAAATAAGGAGGCAAAAATTGGCTTAGCATTTTAAAGAATATATGTTGTAAAGCAAGAGAAGTTATGTTGACTCGTGTCAAGAAGTGGATCACTTGGAACGAAAAACAAACTAACTAAAACAAGTAACCAGCTAAAATGTCCCTAGCAGATTCAGCCAAAGACGATTCTAGAGTTGTTTTATAAGAAATATTAATTTCTAAAAATACCACAGCATCAAGAAATCTTTAGAAACTAACAGATTGTTCATCAGGTTTTTGTATGCTGTTCCAGAGCTATTTTGCAAGAAGACCCAAGGTCTTCCTTTGATAAATAAATATTAGTGAACCTCGAAGAAATGGCTTAAATATCTTGCATTATTGTAATATAACTCCATTAATAAAGTGTGTCAGATCACCACATATGCTGAATGATTTCCCTCATCTTTTTTAAACAGGATGCATGTTACAAATGTGCAGAAGAATTTCAAGCCAAAATCCCGATGGGGTGATAGGAGTATCATATTATTGCACTTTGACAGATATAAGTTTATGGGATTGTAAAACCTGAAATAAAGCAGTTGGACCCAATCGATTACAATGTAAATCCAGAGTCAATCCACCATATGTGTGACTTGATGAAGCAAATATATGCTGAAGTCTTTCAATTGTTTCATTTCCTGAGATTTATGGGCAGGAATAACAAATCAGTCCAACAAGCCATAGTATAAGAGCATAGTTATTCTACACCATCCTTCACATTTAAACCACAAAGCAGTACAATCATTAATGAATTACTAACTACTGAGCGATTCAATATAATGTCCTTGAAAGGCTACAAAAGTCACTGCTTTAAATGTTTGGAACAGCACAAAGCACTACATAAAAAGGGGACTGCTAGAACATGGTATGTGCTGCACTACAAGGGCCTAAAGAAACAACCATTTAGCTGTCACTGATTTATAAAGCACTGTCAAAGTAATTATGAAATGAAATGCCTGTAGTTACTGGAAAAAGGCTACCTAGTAAATTATGAGAAAGATCCAAAACTGCTATTGTTTTATGAGATCTTAGGGCATCAAGAAAGGGGGCAATTGACCTATCCTGCAGCCCGCAATCAGAAACAATGATTTCATCTTCAGATACCTGTCAGAAAATAGAAGGAACATATTTTGCAATTTGCATTAGTTAAGTAGAGCTGCCTTTGTACACTATCATTCACATGCAACACACGAAAATGCATATCTAAAATGTTTACCTCAAGATCATATAGTTTCATCAGCAGTTTTTTATTGGGTGGTTCTGAGGACTTCGTGCAGAAATCAACATACAATTTCATCAGATGCTTTGGCACCCAATCTTCATTAAAAATATGCTACGTCAGAAGATATTCACTGATAAAAATATGGAAACAATGTTTGACAGTTTCATCATGACGCCGTTTCTATGCAAAATAATGAACTTCGTCAGTGGAACCAGAGGGGGAAAGGGGCACACGCTGGGGAAGGGGTGGTGGTGTGGGAAAGAAAACACAGATATAGGCATCTAGCAGGTGCTAGCTCTGTGTGACAAGCTCAAGTACACAATGGGTGCTGAAGAATCCAAAAATAATTTAAAGCGGACAGAAGTAAAACCTGTCTTCCAGCCAGAACTCAAATCCTCACAGCGACTACTAACAAAAATTAGACTGAGAACCTTAATATTTTCTTATGGAAGAAGTTTAGTGCTCCTAAATAAGGAAACCCAAGTTGAGAGCTGCTGCTACATGCCATATTTCGATAGCCCCTTAAGAGTGAACTTAGTACTGTAAACCATGATGAGTCAATGATAGACTAAACATGTGTGAGGCAGTGTAATAACCTGCACTGGAAACTTTATACTCAGATAAAGAGAAAGGTTTCTTTTGCATTGGATGGATAGGAACATTATTAAGGATTTTTCCTATTGCCATTACAAGACAGTGGAGCAGTTGGTAAGTTGGCAGTAATTGTAGTAGGCTACTAGTATGAATGTATGATGTAGTATATAAATTGCATATTCTAATTTCTATTTGGCACTGCATTGTAGTAGGTTAGTATGATGCAGTATATAATTGCATATTCTATATTTCCATTTGGCACTGCATTCTAGATTTGCACTAGGCTAGTATGATGCAGTATATTTACTTTCAAAAAAAGTATGATGCAGTATATAAATTGCATATTCTATATTTCTATTTGGCACTGCATTGTATTTTTGAAAGGTATTTGGCACTGCATTGTAGTAGGTTAGTATGATGCAGTATATAAATCACATCTATTTTGTTTGTGTATTAGACATTTTTCTATTGTTGAGTTTGTTAATGCATATCCTATGCTAGCAACAAAGAATCAAGGTGGGTTTCTGGGCAAGGGTTTGCTTGCATTGAGAATAGACAAATAGGCTCTTGTCCACTGGAGTTTTTTCTTGCCTACTAGCAAGGTTACTAGGCAAGGAGAGCAAGGGAAACAAACATGCCAAACGATCTTCGTGTGTCCTAGTATATATGCAAGAGTAGTAGTCCTAAGAATATAGTTGAGAACAAGGTACTCCATTCTATAAAAAAAGACAATGAACATGCATACCATCAATATCAACATCAATACAGTTTTGTTCGAAGCAGGCTGATCATCACAATATATGGATGCCGCATCTTCCAATACCTTTCCACAAAACTTGAGTTGCCCAATGATAGGTAATAGACCTAGAAAGTAAAATATGAATGAAAGATCCCATCAGCAAGCATAGAAAAATAAAATGTAGGTGTCCCAATAATAGAAGACCAACCAAGCTAAGTAGGACAAATGCAAAGGCAACAAAGTAAACAGTAATTGACAAGTAAGCAAAACTTAGAAGACAAACCTTTGGCCTTTTTCTCATCAGAAATCTGAAGATAATATTCACATGCTAATTCAACTTTGAGAGAGTCAATGCTAAAAGCACCTTCATGTACACAAGCGGTCCATCCAAGTAAACCCAATGGCCACCGATTTTGAAGGGCCCAAAGTGCTGCAGAGGAAACATCCTATTTTATTCCACAGAATATCCATAGTTGGAGTAACTGGGTAACTTGCAAGTAAATGCCTTATGAGGGTCTGGGGCTAAGGAGTATGCACAGATTCATCAGATTTAACTATGCACCTCCTGCTTCTTCAAATAAATAAATAAATATCATGAAGTGCCTCTTACTTTTTTCCTCAAACATGAAAGAGTGTTAGAGAGGGAATAAACTCTATGTATTCCTCCAAACCCTAGAAGGGTGGGCAATATAGTTGCTATTTTACATGGGCCTCATGGGCCTACACATATACACTAACACTCCCCCTCGCTAGCCCGAACTTCCTGGCGCAGCGGAGATCAAGACTGGACATGAAAGAAAGCAACACACACGGGGCCCCCGCAAGCCACAACTAGCCACCGGGCGACGCTGAGGCCGAACGGAACTCGTGAGAAGGTCGATGAGGGCGACCCTTGGTGAAGATGTCGAACCGGGAGGTGGTCAGCACATGGAGAACTCCGAACAGCGCCGATGGCCACCAAATCTCGGACAAAGTGCAAGTCGATCTCCACATGCTTCGTCCGCGCCGATGCTGAACGGGGTTGGTGGAGAGGTAGACGGCACCGACATTGTCACAAGAGACAAGTGTGGTCTTGGTCACGGGCCGCGGAAGCTCACCAATAGCCGCCGGCCGAGAGGCTCCGCCACACCGTTAGCAACAAGCTCGGTACTCCGCCGCGCGCTGAACGGAGACAACCGGCCGCCGCTTGGACGACCAGAGACGAGGTTGCCACCAAGGAAGACGGCGTGATCCGAGGTAGAGCGGCGAAGTGTCCGACAACCCGCCCGGGGCCGCCGCCAGACGACGAGCTCAAGGGAGGGAGACCGTGGATCATCGTGCCGAGTCAACAAAGGTTACGGACATAGCGAGAAGGCGCTTCATCGCAGCCAGATGTGGTGCCCGGGGATCATGCATGTGAAGACAGACCTCGCTGAATCACACGCGATGTTAGGCCCGGTGAAGGTGAGGTACTCGCAAAGCACCGACCAAGCTCCGAAGGCGCGGGATCCGCCACAGGGTCGCCTTCATCGCCAGAGAGCTTCGCCCGAGTATCAACCGAGTAGCACATGGTCGACACGCCGCCATCCGAGCCCGCCGAGGATGTCGAGAGCATACCGCCGGGCCGTGTAGGAACAACCCCGGCGACGAAGTCTCCACAAAGGACCCCGTGAAGTGGTGAAGTGGACCGAGATCCTTCATGGCAAACTCCCCGCCGCAAGGCCGATATGACACGCCGGCAATCAAGGATCGAGGCGGTGAGGACAATGTCATCAACATAGAGTAGCAGTAAGCGCCCTCGCCTCCATGGCGATAGACAAACAAAGATGTGTCTCGACTTGGCCTCTCTCAACCCCAAAGTGAGAAGGTAGGTGGCAAACCGGAGTACCAAGCACGAGGAGCCCGCTTTCGCACCATATAGTGACTTGTTGAGCCGGCAAAACCGCATCAGCCGACCGATCGACAAATCCCGGCCGGGCCGATCGCAAAGATACCGGTCTCGCATTAAGGTACTATGGAGAAATGCATTCTTGACATCTAGCCGATGCACTTGCCAAGAGCGAGAGAGGGCAAGAGAGAGACCGCGGCGACCGTAGCAAGCTTGACCACCGGACTGAAGGTCTCATCATAATCAACTCCGGCGCCGGGTGAAGCCTCCAGTACCCGCCGAGCCTTGTAGCGCCCAGACGCCGCCACCGACGCTTATGCGCCCGCATCCACTTGCTCGTGACCACATTGCACAGCAGCACGACGCGGCACAAGGTCCCACGCCCGTTGGCAAGAAGAGCCTCATGCTCCTCTTCCATCGCGCCGCCGCTTAGGATCCACCAATGCAAATACGGATGAGGAAGGTATCGAGAGACCGGGCGAGCCGCTTCAGGGCGTAGAGGGTCGCAGGCGGAGAACCCCGCCGCATGCCGAGTCACCATCGGTGAGTATGACGGGGTCTCACCAAGGATCTCGCGGTGGTAGACAGGTAACCACGGACCGCCGCGGTGGAGGTGGTGGAGGCGGTGGCGAGGAGCCGAGCCGAGGCGACGCCGGTAAGCCGAGCGGCAGAGTACACTCGCACCGCCGCCACGCAGGTCCCGCCCCGCGAAGAGGGGCACGGCACGGCCCGGCCGCTGCGCGCAGCGCCAGGGGCACCGGGCGACGCTGCGGCGCAGCAGGGCACCGCCGGTCGGGCGCAAAGAGCGGCACGACCGCGCCGCGGGCGCAGCCAGGCACCGGGCCGCACGCGGGCACAAATGAGTGGCCCGGCCGCACGTGGCACAAATGAGCGGCCCGGTGGCCGCTGCGGGCACGAAGGCGCCGGGCTGCTGCGGGCGCAATGGGGCAACCTCGAGTACTTGTGGAGAAAGGCCGTATCAGAATCGTGGTCAACCGCCAAAGTCGTGAAACAAAGGACTCCAACTCGGATCGGGAAGGCGTGGAAGAGGTAGAGTATCGGAAATCCGACTTACCGAAGACGACGCGTCGAAATAAGCACCCGACGAGAAGTGAGATCGTGAGCAACTACACCCTTATGATCGTGGGAGTAGCCAAGAAACACACACCGTGTCGAGCGAGGCGCCAACTTGTGAGGAGTAGTGGCGGCGAGGTTAGGGTAACAAGCACAACCGAAGACACCTGAGGTGATCATAGTGAGGAGGAGGTGCACCAAGAGGGCGTGGTGTGGAGTGGGAGCAGGAGAGGCCGTGGAAGGAAGCCGGTGGAGCGTGTAGGTGGCGGTGTGGAGGCTCTCGCCCGTGCGGGGGTAGAGAGGCCCGAGAAGGAGAGGCGCATAACATCGCTCGTGGTGCGACCATCCGCCAAGCCTTTGCCGCTCGGGAGGAGGTGTACGACAAGACATGCGGAGTCGAACACCATGAGCGAAAAAGAAGGAGCTGGAGGTGTTGTTATCAAACTCACGCCCAAGAAACACACGGACGGCCTTGATGGTGAGGCCGAACCGAGTGGACACCCAAGCAAAGAAGTGGAGGAGAGTGAAAAAAGTCTCGACTTGGCGCGCAAAGGGAAAGTCCAAGAGTAGTGAGAGAAGTCATCGAGGAGGACCGATAATACTTATAGCCGAAATGCTAGGAATAGGAGAAGTCCACAAATCACGCTGAAGAAGAGCAAAGGCATGCGGCCGCACGCCAAGCAGGAAGAAGAAGGAAAAGGAAGGCGCACATGGCGACCCAACCGCACGCATGGCGTAGATGCTCATCAGAAGTCCGAGTGCAAGGGAGGTGGGCACTACGATCGAGGCGAAGCCAAAGCCGCCGCGCTAGACCGGACCGGCGCGGTGCCGTGCAGAGGAAGAGGAGTAGTGGCAAGGGTACCAAGTGGAAGGCGGTATAGCGGAAGGTGAAGGCGAAGGGAGTAAAGGGGTCCCGAGCTATCACAATGAGGAGTGGCCGCCTGCAGGCGAATCCTTCACCGCGGAGACCGTAGAGAGTCGAACTCAACGTAACAAGAGTTGTCGGGCAATAAACTCGGGCGGATGGAAAGAAGGTTATGGACGATCCGAGGAGAAACAAGGACAAGGAAGACGAAAAAGACCAGAGGCGTAACCCACTGAGGTGACAGAAGACAAGACCCATTCCCAACCATGATCGAAGAGGGACAGAAGGGTGAGGGGGAGGGCGAAGAGAAGAGAGGATGCCTGTATGAGGGGTAGTGTGAAGGAAGCCCCGAGCTCGGCGATCCACTCTGCGCGCACAGTGGTGCAACCCCATGGCGCCAAGGATTGCGCCATATCGCCTCATTCCCCACCCCCGTGCCAGATCGAGCCGGTCCCGCGAGCAGGTGGAAGGCCGCCAGGGCAAATTCGGCGCGCCCGCAACCGGAGCAGAGGAGGCCGGGTGGCAGCAGCGCCCGGGTGCCCGCCATGGTGGGGGCCGCGCCCGCGTTCCGCGCCGCAGCCCCGCCCCCGGGCGGTGGTGCCGGGCGCGGGCGGGCAGGGCGGCGCGGCACGAGGAGGTGAGAGACACGCCGCGTTCCGCGGGTAACAGCCGGCGGCGACGGCCGGGGGGCTTCGCCCCCCACCCGCCATGAGGAGGACAAAGGCATGGGGAACGGGGTCTGAGGAGTTGGCCGGGCGCACGCTTGACGCAGCAAAGACAAAGAGCCTGGCTGGCAAAGCCAAAGAAATGCCGCCAAAGTGCTAGGAACGCCTCAAAGCCGCCAGCAGCGCCCGTGCCGCCAGCGTTTCAAGCCGCCAGCTTAAAGACGGCGCCTCACGCGCCCCCTGGCCAAGAGCGTTCAAGCCAAGAAGAAGACGGCGCGCCGCTGCCCCCCGGTGCCATCGCCGCAGCCGCTGCCGGCACAGGAGTAGAGGAGGTAGGGGCGGATGCGCCGGGAGGGGTCAAGAACCCAGTAGCCTTCTCTCGCACGGCCGCGCAGCTCGACGCCCCCGTGAGGAGGGGGAAGCAGCCCGCGGGCGGCGCCGAGGGCCGTAGCCGCATCGCGGCACGCCGGGCGTGGTGCCCGACCCGATGCACGACGGGTTGGGTACGGGCGACACGGCGAGGCCTCCCCACGGGCGGGCGGATTCCACCGGGCCCGCGCGATGGAGACCGCGCGCAACGAGCGCGACGACATGGGGCCGCGGCGGTGTCACTGAGCGCAGGAGGTCGGGCGCTGCGGCGTCACGTCGCCGCCCGCGGCAAGCAGCAGGGCGCGGGCGAGCGTAGGAGGCACGCACGCTGCCCCCCTCCGGGGCGCCCGTGTCAAGGACCACCGCAGGGCGCCCGCACCCGTGCGCCGCGTCGCGGGGGTAAAGGAGGGGAGAGGGAAGGGGAAGGGAGAGGGCGGCGCGCCAAGAGGAGGTCAAGGCCGGCGGCCACCGGCCATGGAGGCACCGGCGGCAGATCGGGAGCAGGATCGAGGAGGAGGAGAGAGAAACCTAGGGCCGATACCATGTTAGAGAGGGAATAAACTCTATGTATTCCTCCAAACCCTAGAAGGGTGGGCAATATAGTTGCCGTACATGGGCCTACACATATACACTAACAAAGAGAACTGTGCCATTTTATTAAAAGGGAGAAAAGAAATTTGCATGAGCAAACACCGCACAAACAATAAGACAACAAGACACACTCGAACCAGCACTGTCTCAGACCTATGGCATGGCTCAATCTCAGATGCCAGATCAGCCCTCCGGGGGAAGGGGACAGCTGCCCCAGTTCACAAAGTATTATCCAAAAAAAAAATGTCATGTTACGTTTGAGGGTCTGTTTTAGTACATCAGCACGTGTAGACGTATCAGAGTAATTGGCTGAATTGAACACAATATACTATCACAGAAATTTTTCACTAAACTAAGCACAGGTGGATATAACAATTTCTGATGCTTTTCACTTGCTGGCGTTCTCGAGAAATTATATTTTTGAAGGCATGGAAAGATAGAAGTAGCTATAATACTTACATTATCAGCATCTGTGGATTGAAGACCAACAACATTTTGTCTCTCATGCAGACTGTCTGAGCCAGGAGTACTGAACTTGGAACCACTTGCTGCTGATTTGGACACTGATCCCTTTCCTACACTTGAAGCACCTAATCCTATGCCTTCAAAAGCATGACCAATAGGACTACTTGATTTGAATGAACAAATACTCTCCTCGGCAGGACAGGGTGCATCCCTTGTTTGATTAGGTTGTAAGGTATCCTGCAGTTGGATAGACGCTCTCAATATCTGGTGCTTCAGGATAAGTACAATAAGAAGTCAAGAACTGACTGCTTTATATTGCCATCAACATCTGGTGTAACCAAACAGAACCAGCAGATGCTGTATTCGAGAGAGAAAAAAAGAACCAGCAGATGCTGTAAACCACATCCTGGCCCTTTTGGCATATCTCCAGGTCCAAAAAATTCTTGGATGGGGATATACTATACAAGACTTCGTGGAATTGGAGCTGGAGAGAGGGATATATTGAGTGTGTTTGGGTAAAGCAATTCTGTTTCAAACTATAAATAGATATTTAAACTGCTATATATTAGCCTACAAACTCTATGCCCATGGGAGCTCGACCCCTGACAAATATGGCTTAGATTTCAACTCCCAGTCAAGAACATAAGCCTAAAGGAAAAGGATCATCAGTGTTTTGTTACCTGGTTTCTGCTGTTGTTTGCTCCATGATCTGCTGGCCACGAAAATGAGGAGTCAATACAACCAGGAGGTAAATTTTAGCCATTCCAACATATGAATATGCAATGCTAATCAAGGCTGTACCTGAGATTGACATACTATCTGCTGGACCAGTTGATGTCCTTTTTAAAGGAACGATTTCAGGATTCTCGTCGGATTCATCATCTGACAAGATCACACGGACACGTTTTCGGCCAACAGAGTGATCAGCACGGGATCTACTTAAAACTGTCCTAGTGCCTTCAGCCATATCACCTAGTTCATCAACCTTCTTAGAAGAACTACGTATGTCTTCAGCCACATCACATAGTTCATCAACCTTCTTAGAAGAACTCTGTATCTTGGGTGCCTTAATCTTGGATGAGCTCCCACTCCTATGAACGAGTGATGCAAGTGTAACATCATCATCATCAGGTTCAGCATCAAGCATATTATCTGATGCGCAACCACCTTCAGTGTCAGTTTCTGAGCAATAGTCACTAACAGTATCCCTTGCTTCACATTGATTCAATGTTTGCTTCAGATTGTATATTTTTTTCCTGTATTTTCCTGAAAGAGGAAGTCCCTTATGTTTCCATTAAAAAAAAAAGTGCAAAATCTGTTCGGATTGACTTACTTGGCTTTTTCAACATTACCAAATCTGACCATATAACTGTTATACATATTCTCAAGGGCAGAAAGTTGCACATTAGGTAGGTCTCCTTCCACAGCAATCCTGCATATGATATGATGCAAGCATCAGAAACTAAAGATGGAAACACCATGCTGTTAAGGACGAGAGCAGTTAATTATTAAAAGATAGGTGGCACGGCCAAAGACCCAACACAATAATGTGACACAAAAACTAAAACGGCAATATGGGACTAAATAAATAAACTCTGCGATACAGTTGAGCTGATGTTAAATGTATAAAAAATGCTGGTCGTTTAGGACAAGCTCAATCCCTTGATATTTAAAGTATTTCCCTAAAAAATTGGTGCAATCCAAAACCAAAGATGCAGCTAAAATCAAGATACTAGAACTTCCAATTTCTCATTTCTAAATCGCAAACTTTGAAAATGTATAGTTTTCATTAATACAAGAAACGGATTCTCAAATGCCTAAAAGAAATACTAGTGAATAAAGCCTCCAATGTCATGTCCTATGTGTTGTTCATGGCCATTTACTTAAGATCACAGCATGCAAGTTTACTTAAGATCTTCTGACTTTTGGACATGGAAGACATCAAGATAATATACCTGTAACCTTCTTTGTAAGCTTGCAATGCACTAATCCAGTCGGTACAAGAATCAAGAACATTGCCAATGTTCACTTTCACTGATGCTTGTCCCTGAAAGAGGACATATCTCAGATGTCAGATGGGCACAATTTGAAATCAGAATCAAGGTGGACATACTAGTAGGAGCCATGACAGCATATTCACAAACACAAATGAAGACAATATAGACTAGTGACTCACCTCCAAGTTCCCAATCGAACGATATTTTTCCCAACTTCTCATGTACCACTTACAAGCTTTACTGAAGTTTCTAAGCTTTTGGTATGATTCCCCTATCAACAGAAGAGAATCACTCAACTTTTCCATATCGTTAAGTTTATTTGCTACCCTTTTCTTCCGTTTTGAGAATTCCTTGAGCTGGAGAACAAATAGTTACATGAATGAGTCATGAGACTATTATATTGCACCTCAGTGCAATGTTGATATTAGTGAGGTGAGCTGTGAGCATAAATGCATTTGTCCTATTTGCACAATGCTTTAATCATTTCAGTTCTGAAATTCAGAAAGTAAATGAACTGATCAATGGTTGGTTTCCAAACGTAATATAGCAAATGAAAGTTATCTATGATTGGTTTATGAGGTTCCAACGTTTATGTTATGTCTCAGGACTTCAAAATGGGAATGGGGAGTCTGACTTTTCTGACAAAGCTGGTCACACAAAGACTATGTACCAAACCATTTCCCTTGGCATCAATCTAACATTAGAACACTAACAAATAGTTACATCAAATCTGCATTGCTCAGAAAAAGTTTCAGGTTAACAGAGTGCAGTGCAAACATAAAATACAGGTAACTAAGTTGGAAATTATAATCCCTAATATTGTAAATAAGTTAGTAAGAGGTTCCAAATAAAACATCCATATTTCTGACAAACAAAACACTAATTCCTATTTTACTAAACTTTATGTTCAGATTCAGCTAACCAGTTATTTTTTGGAGAGATCATATACAGTTTCAGAACAGCAACTCAATAAAACCAAGAACTTACCCCAAAAAAACCCAAAACCAAGAACAATTGTGTCTCATTTCTTTCAGTCATAAAAGCTAGCATGCTGATTATTCATGCATATGCATAAAATAGGATAAGATATGGAAAAAAAAATCTTACTAGTGAATAAGATCAAAAAAATAATAAAAAATTCTGCTGGATATGATGGTCCAAGTTTATAACAAGGTGACAAAAATCATGTACTAGTTACCATGCAGTCCGCTTACTTTTTCCCATGCACATATCATTCTGGCCTTCTCAATAAGATTATCCAGCAATGTGTGCTGATCAAGGAGGAGTTTTCTCTCTTTAGACGTTCCATGAGCATTATCGGTGTCTCGACAAGTTTTTTTTAGCTTCTGTTCATCCTCCTTCAACTGCTCAAATTCTTCCACTGCTTTATCAACAATTTCAATATTCTCATTTATGTGTTCAATTAGGCCACGCTCATCTTCCAAGGATTGTGCTACTTTAAGAGCTTTATTGTAATATTTTTTTGCATCGTCATATTCCTGAACTCGAGATCTCAACTCCCCAGATTTATGTATCCTTTTGCTTCACCTTGACGATGACGTATTTTTTTACATATCTGTATATCTGTGTTGATGTGCTCCCTGGCTTTCTTCCAATTCCGTAGTCCAGTATAAACATTTCCTAGATTATGATGGAGCCTAGTGCGAGCATCATCATATGAATCTACCTCTTCATCGTCACATATCTTCAGACCATCCATAAGTAGTTCCTCAGCTTGTTCAAAATTCCCAAGTTCCACTTCAAGCATGCCCATATTATTGTATGCATCAATAAGTTCTTTTATAAAGTCTGACTTTTGAGAAGGGGAGGAGTTCTCCTTTAGAGTCTTTGCCAGCTCCAATGAAGATTCAAAAAACTTTTTTGCATTTATTTTGGCATCACGGTCATTTTCAGATCTTAGAAGGATCTCAAAATATGTTCTCCCAAGCTGTGTGGAAGCTCGCTGCTGCTCAGCGAGGTCATCAGACTTCCTTGCAAGCTGTAGATGCTTCTTCTGTCAAGCCAACAAACATCAAGGAAATGGTAGTTTGAGTTCATGTGGCAGAAACAGCAAAATGTAAATTGTGGGTTATAAAGTGAGGTTGAGGTCTAAGTATCATTCCAATTCTTAGCATCCCAATTATAACACATTTAACACCACAGAGACAGTGATGAAATCACCTAATGATCATATCTTGATTCTTGATGGATGTACATGTACTATGACAGGGTAGATACAGCATGATCAGTAATGTAATGTAATCCGAGGTCAATAAGCATGTGAAACAACTAAAACAATCAACATGTGCCTAAAACCCAGCACTGCAAGCCAAGGACAAATCGGGGGGGGCGGGGCGGGCGGGCACATCACTAAATATCAGTCATTTCAAACAATTTATTATATGACTTCAATGTACAGATGCACAATCAGAAGGTCAGCACTTCAATTGTATGTATATATACACACTGTCTAATAACATGATTTGACAACAACCAAACCCTACACTTGACACTGCGGTTGAAAACTTGAAATGCATGCCCAACTCAGATCAATAGGCCACCAAATGGTCCAAAAAATCATAAATTCAGCACCGAGATTACCACTGCAAGTGGGAATGCATTAGCGTTATACTGCACAGCCCAGCTCCTGTCGTTTTAAACATCTGAAATTCCGGTCGGTACTCGGTACGCAAGTAATGAGAAGCAAGGCGGGTGGTGGGATATGAGGACTGAGGAGTGACCTGGAACTCGAGCGCCTCCGGGAAGCGTTCGAGGCGGAGTAAGACCTCGCCGAGCGACTGGCAGGAGGGGAGGATGTGCCGCCCGATAGGTACTTGCGGGAGACCTCGTAGTCCCTCCGGAGCCACTCGAGCGCCTTGCGGTACTGGCCGCGGCGCTTGTAGATGTCGCCGATGACGTTGGCCCAGCGCGCCTCCTCCCGGTTCCCCACCGCCACCGCCGCATCGTACCCGCGCTTCGCCCCACGCAGCTCGTCCTCCTCCTCCTTCTTCGACGGCCCGCCGCCGCCGCGCGCCATCGCCGCCGCTAGGGTTGAGGACCCGAGGCCTGTTTTTTCTATTCTTTTTCTCTTTCTCCACCCAGGTTTTCCGTCGGAGGCAAGGAGGGATGGAGGAAAAGGTCAAAAGGAATGCCGAAATGACCAGTGGAGGGTGATTCTCCCGCCAAATTATTTCGGGGGCGCCGCCTCAGTTTCGCTAATAATTTGTTGGCTGCGTTTTGTTGGCGCGGGCCTGAGTAGGAACCATATAATATGGGCCGCGGCTTTGGAAGGAGAAAGGTCTAAACCTTCTGGGCTGTGTGTTACTTCATCCAAAGAAAGATAGCCCACAACAGTGGCGGACAAAAAAAAAAAAAATCCTAGAACAACTTATTAGCGTTTTTTTTTTTGCATTTTTTGCATAGGGTATGCCACACAAGAAATGTCACATGAAATTCGGTAAAAAAAACATTTAGCAATTTGGTTAATAATTTTAAATTCATAACATCATTCGTTATGTAGGCAATAAATAACATAATAAATCTTAATTACCAAATTACAATATAAATAGTTGAAATGCAATATTGATATTTGAAATATAGATATAAAAGAGATTTAATCATCTGAGTTTTTATTCACTGATTTCTAAAGGACATGAGTATCTCGGTTATATATATACCTTGTTTGGTTTAAGAGACTTTTTGCTATTGGGACTAAGAGAGACTTTAGTCCCTATGAAACCAAATGTATTGAGACTTTTTCAAACTTTTTTTTACTAAAATTTTCTAGAAGCACCTCTTGTAGAGTTTTTTCAAGTCCTATAGGACTTTTCAACCAAACCGGGCCATATATCATCTTCATCCACCTCTAAGAAATTATCGTGCTCAATAAATGTGACTAAAGGTAGTGTCATCAACATGTACAATTCCAAATGAAATGTACACAATGTCTTACCAATATATATCGACATAACGAAGCAAAGAGCACGCCTTGTAATACTAGTCTTCGGCAAACTAGGAAAGAAATTTATGCATGTAAGTTTTAATCTGCAAAATTAAAAAACTCAGTGCGGCGAGGAACAAACTTGAGGACCTAGCTCAGTCTGCGACTCCGCAGCGGCCACGCAGTGTGGCAAGGGAAGTATAGCGGGGACTGGGAGACGTGCCTCCTTGCCTCGCGTGCTTGCGGCCATGCGGGGTACGTTTACGTTCTGAAGCGGTGAAGCGTCAGCCAATAATACTTCTCCGTATAAACTTTTCTTTTCAGAAAAAAAACTCTGATTAACCCAACAAAGGTTCGCAAGTACTACACGGAGTGTGGAGATGTTCCAAAGTCGTGCATATGGCGCAACAGGGTCCTGGAAGAAGACGCGGACGTACTTTCGATTGGAGTTGGAGGAGCCTCTTTGTTCGAAAATTGCGTCCATGCCCCCGCGTGGTGTACATTGCGCTGGTGCTCAAGGTCGTCGTTGTCGCCCCCTTGAAAAGAAAAGAAAAAAAGAACAGTGTTCGAAAATTCCAGCTCGCCGAAAAAGGGGTTCCAACCAAAACGCTGACGAGTCGTTCATGCCCCCGCGTGGTGCACTGGCGCGTGCTGTGATCGCCTCTTTTTTTTTCTTGGGAAGGAGCAGAATCTAGCATCAGCCTTTGGCTGTAGCAGCCGGTGGACTGGACTGGACAAAAGCCCAGTGGCTAGCGCAGGCGTGTCCAGTGGGACGCCCCGGGCCGTCAGACAACGCCGGCCGTGTACTGTACGTACTACTATGGTCGACAGACTCGACAGGACAGGACTACGGCGCCGCGCGTGCTGCAGCTTTTCACGGGTACCGCCCACGTACGGCGCGACAGAGGAGTCATGACTCGGCACCCATCCAGATGCGGACGCCCGCGCCCCTCCCAGGTTCCGCGAAAGCCACGGCGTAGGGCTGGTCTGTTGTATGGGCTGTACTACTCCTACGCGCATGCAGCCGGCGGACAGGAGGATTGGACACTCCTCCGTTCCTTCTTGAATGCTTGTTGATCGACCCGTTCTTTTACAAATACTACTAGTACTTTCATGACTTATAAACCGTATTTGATCATTCAAATTTTTTATTTATAAAACAAACAAAACGATTCCATGATGCTTGTGACACGCTGTCTATTTATTAAAAAAAGTTGAATAAGACAGGTCAAACACGCTTTATATGAAATCAAAGAATTGCAAAGTATTGTGGAACGGAGGGAGTACTTTTATGTTGATCACATGATTAGTTGATTCCATGATGCTTTGACACGTTGTCTTGTGTTTGAAACATGTAGCCTAATTATTCCCTTATATACTGCTAGGTCACAATCTTGCCTGAAAAACAAAGAGTACTACATCACAATGCAAGTTCTTCCTTTGGTTTCTGCTCCAGGACAAAGGCCGGGAATATAATAACTTACGTGCTCTATGTGAAAAGGAGCCTAGAGATGGCGCAACACCTATTTTTCGAATGCTCGTTATCGCGGTCGGTGTGGCAGCTAACTGACGCCGAGTGGAGTTCCTGCAATAGCCTGAAGTCGAACATGTGGCAAGAAGAGTGGGATTTGGAGGATTGGTTCACTCAAGCACTTGGTGCAAAGCGGAAGATGGAACATTCACTTCTAATCCTGACTTTGTGGAGTCGAACCGATGGAACACAATCATCTTTACAAACATATAGGTAACAGAATGGGTGGCATTTTTAGAGATCAAAGACGCAACGCAACAATGGTCTTTAGCAGGATGCTTGGCTGTAGGCCTCTTTTTGTTGTAGAACATGTTAGTGAGAAATCAATTCTGTAAATAAGCCTCGGTCTAGACTGGTTTGGGGAGGCGCTACTTGCGCCTTAAACTCTATTGTATGCTATCTTATTATCAATGGTTATGCCGGATCTTTCCAAATAAAAACAAGTCTTGATGGGTTCCATGCATATTGCACCCAGCTCGTTCGCTTGTGCTGTGGGGAGTAAATCTTTACAAGAATGCATAGAGAGAGTTAAGTTAATTCACGATGTTGTGGGGAATATGAGAGTGACAAGAAATCTAATAAGGAAAGAGAGACTGATCAATCATGTAATGACAGAGGAAGGAGTACTGGACAGTCCACAAGCTTCCCTTGTGTGACGTGTCGTTGTTGACTTGGTTGTGTACACGTATGGTATCGCCCAAATAGGAGTACTCCCTCCGCTCCACGATACTTGCAATTTTTCGACTCATATAAACTGTGTTTGATCGCTCATCTTATTATTCAAATATTTTATGTAAATTATAAAACAAGCAAAACGTCATTACAATATCTTTAGTGATGTAATAAGTCATAACAAAAATGGTAATATTTATTAAAAAGTTGAATAAGACACGAGGCCAAACACGCTTTATATGAGTCAAAAGACCGCAATTATCATGAACGGAGGGAGTAAATCCTTTTCTTTCAACGCTTGTAAAGGAAGGTAATTAACCACCACAAGCTCATCATCTAGACCTCTTCTTTGCATTGGCCGGTTGCAATCTACGAGTTCGAGGAAAATAACAAAACGGAACTGACAAGCGATCCCTTTTACGTATTTCTACATACGAGCTGTGACGTGAGCATATGTTTGAAAGTCAGGTGGGTGGTGGGTGTGTAGGTGCATCTGCGTACGTACTCCTACGCGTTGGTTTGTCGTTGGACTCGACCGCCGCATCAAAAACGAGTTTGCATTGATTTGATCAGCTAGCGTAAAGACCAAACGATCCAGCATCCATCGATGCGGCAGTTGGCAGGTCAGTCAAAAGCGAATTAGGTGGGACAGTAACTTGCTAGAAAACATATTCCATCTTGCATTTGTTCAACTAGCTAATTTAATACTATTACATTACGGTCACGAGTAGTACTATACATAGTAAGTAGATTATAATTCATAATAGCCTCCACTTACTTTTATCTAGCCTCATCGACCGTCATCTCTCTCAGAAAAAGTCGATCGATCATCGCCGACGACTGTAAAAAGTTATTAAGAAAACGGCGAGACGAGACCTCGTGCCGCGAAAACGACGCCAGCAGCGAGCGCCAGACGTCCGGGTGCACAGTTGCGGAACGTGCCTCGTGCACACGCCTTTTTCCTCTCGTGCGTTCACGTTCACCCGTCGCGTGTGGTACGAGTACGACGCAACACGATTGCGCTCGAGAAAGAGAGGGAGGGTGACGTGACGTGACACGGAACGGAACGCAAAGAGAGGGAGGGCCGTCACCTTTGGACCTCTGGGCAGGGCAGGCAGCCGCGGGCAGGCAGCGACTCAACCGAGACCGGCCGGCAGTTCGGCACGCGTCGCTTTCGCCAGCCGACTGCGCCACGCGCGAGACGGGGGTCGGGTCTACCGGGAGACTCCGCTTGACGGACGAAACGTGCGTGAAATCGGCAGGAAGATGGCGAAACGACCACGGTGGCGGTGGCTGCGTGCCGCTGTTCCTTTCCCGGCTGGCTTGTGGGATCCATAAAAGCGTACACAGTAAAGAGAGGAGTATTTTGGTCGTGGTCGCATTTTCGCTATCTCTACTCTTTATTTTATGAGTTTCTAATCTGCTCCTATCTTGTACTTTTTCGTCATTAGTGTTTACCTCATTTAAGACTCCATATACGATTTAATCGAAACCGCAAGGCTTTTTGGGTTTGATGGGAACTGAAACACTGATCTCTTTCGCGTGGTGTTTCGTGTCGACGGCAGGCGTTGAGTTGACCGAGCGTGCCGCATCGGCCCATCCGACGCTCGTCGCCACAAAATGAACAGGAGATAGACATTCTAGAGCGGTGGAACGGGACGACGATGAGAATTCAAACGATCCTGATATGCCGGATTAACAAATTACTCCCTCCATTACGAAAATGTAGGGCGCATCGCACTTTTGGCTTTTTGATTTTTGTTAGGCGCCTCATTCCAATCGAGGTGGTGGAGCCGTAGTGTTTTTATGACATTTAATAGCATGCATGCATGAATTCCAAAGGTTTGCATGCAAGCTATTGTTTACTCTAGCAAAAGTAATTTTCTTTTCACCGGCGTGCGTTGCTAAAAATATCACGGTTTGCATGCAGCTATGCAACAGCTCGGGCTTAAGAAGAACTAATGCTTTTCCTTGGTATCTGAGATATATTGTGGTATACGCCTTACAAAAAAATGATAGAGGGAGTAGTACTTTATAAAATTTTTGGGGTGGATAGGAAATCCAGTTCGGAGGAATCAAAAATCAATCAATTCTAAGGGGAGTACGTGCTCATTATGTTGCTAGCACTTAGTACGTCAAATTTATTCGATTTCTTGCTGTTAGAAGAAGACCACACGCTGGCTAAATCTTCTCATAAGAGTATCGTATACTATTATTGCAGTGGCTAGAAGATGATTGATTTAATTAGGGATTAGCTTGTTTGATCCCATACAACTAATAACATTTATAGCTGTTGAAAATTAGCTAAGGTTCAAATTGCTGGATCTGCTATAACTAATAAGTCGATTAATATCTTACCTACCACGCCTAGCTAACAATTAGCTATTAGTTGATTAATTTTGGCTAGCTAACATAATTAATAATAATTAGTTGAATAGTTGGGTGGATTCAAACGGCACCATAGTTGAAATAGTATGCAGTGGTTACAATGTTTGTCTTTAGAATTAGATTTTGCTAGAGTCAACCAAACATAGCATTAATTGATATAGGCAGGGCCGCAGGAGTGGAGCGTTTCATTCTCCTTGTAGGTCAAAAAGTCAAATAGCATGATCATAGATGGAAGGAGGGAGCAGGGTTTTTTATATGGCAAATAATTAATGAGAGAGAGAGAGAGAGTATATTTTCTATGAAAATATATTTTTGGCATGAAATTTAGCAATTTGGGTCTATTTGCAAAAGCACAAGGCTCGGATACCAAAGTATAAATGAAAACATTTAAGGTGTATTTTAACAAAAAAATACAATCTATGGAGGGAGAATATACAAATTTCCTAGTCCACTTGTTGTAGCTTTTTATTTCTAATAATAATGCCTTGACTTCCACTTGACACCTCGATCTACTGGCTGATGTAGGCACCCCACCGCATGTTTCAACACCTATGTGCCTGCACATTGTGCCAAGGTTGCCATTTGCTTCGTTACCTTACCTTTGGCTTGCTACACTTGCTATTGCATAGTTTTCCATAGTGTTTGCTGCCCGCTTTGTAGATTAAATGTTAGTTGTGGTTTTGTTCTCACAAAACCTACGGTGCTACAAGAATTATAGCTTGCCACGATCATATGATCAAATACGGACCTGAAGAAGTAGAGTATTTTTTCGATATGCCAAACAATTAATTAGAGATAATGAGATGTATCCTCCCTATAAAAACACATTTTGGCATGGAATTTAGAAGCTTAATTAAATGTATGTGCATAGACACAATGTATGAAACACTTAATAATTTTCATAGTATTGGTTAGAATTAGGAAACCATATATTGAGAGCTTGTTTTCCATAAAATTAAATTCCATACTCCCCATATCATCTTGGAGCTTTGGATGACATGAAGTATAGAAGTCCAATAACAAAGATTCAAAATTATGGTGTACACTAATAAAAATCTACACCACGGAGGGTGACTACCCAAATGCCCTAGTCCTTGTTGTTTTTCGGCTACCTCACGATTATAGGCTCGCACTCTCTTACATCTCTTACCCCATGGCTTTCACTTGACGCTTCTACCGACCGATGTGGGACCACACCACGTGGTTCACACCTATGTGCCAACACATTATGACAAAGCCATCGCTTTCTTTGTGGGCTTAACCTTATGCATGCTAAACTCGTGTGGTTTTATGTGTAATGCATGACATCTATTTCCCCGATTAAATGTCTATTTGATGGTTTTATTTGCCAACCTAGGACACCAATAGAATTATAAACCGGTCACCATATGACCAAGGATCGAACCATGGGAGCTAATTATTTTTATTTTCTCAAAAGCGTCGATTGTTTTCTTATATGTCAAACAATTAATTTGAGAGAATGGAGATGTACCTTCCCGTGAAAACAGATCTTTGGTGTGGAACTTAACAATTTAAATGTATTTGCATTGCAACAAAGATATACATATGAAACACCTATTGTTTTCATAGTATCGGTTACAATTATGCTATATTGTATGTCAATAGATATTGTAGAGGTTGTTTTTCCTATAATCCCAATACTCCAAATCTGACTTTGGAGCCTTGGATACCAAAGTATAAATGTTTAATAACCTCGATCATGAGTAGATTCAAGGTGCACTTGCTTAAAACTCTACATTCATCAAGGGGCAATATGTTGTTGTCTTCTAGCCGTCACAACGTTGTTACCATATCTCTTCCGTTTCTAACGCCATAACTTTCACTTGCCGCTTTCTATAGATTGTTGTTGGCCCCCACCATGCGTGTTAAACGCACGTATATGCTTGCATATTGTGCCAAAGGAACCTTTTGTTTTGTGACCGTACATTAGGCATGATAAACTCACCATACCTTGGGCATGATAAACTCATGTACTTTCCTTCATAATGTTCGGTGTCCATTTTCTTGATTAAATGTCTACGACTAGTTTTGTTTGCCAAATTCACAAGGGCATGTATATGCTTGCATATTGTGCCAAGGCAACCGCTTTAACCGCTTTCTTAGTTAAAGTCATGCCTTAGGCATGATAAACTCATGCATGTTTTTTGATTCATAATGTTTTTGATCGCTTTCTATGGAAAAATAGCGCCATTTTTTGATTAAATATTCACTATTGGTTTTTTTTGTCAAACTCATGACACCTTCGAATTACATTTAAAATAGAGTCATATGACCAAAGAATGATCTAAGGCAATCATGTACCTTTCTTATATGCCAAACATTTAATTATAGAGAAATGGAGGTTTTGTTTGTCCTTCCCTTCATGACACATCTTTGGCATGGAATTTATCATGTTTAAAAACATATTTGCATATGTGCAATATATGAAACACCTTAATATATGAAACACAATTTATGCTCTACTACATATATGAATGAATATTGTAGAGGTTATTTTTCCTAAAATTCCAATATTCCAAATGTGACTTAATTTGGAGCCTTGGATACCAAAAGTACAAATGTCTAACAACCTCAATTGAGAATAGACTCAAAGGTGTAGCTCCTTAAAACTATAATCTAACGAGGGTCTAGTATGGAAATGTTTTAGTGCTTGCTATCTTCGGCAATCGCACCATTGTTATTATAGCTCTTCAGTTTGTAACCTCGTGACTTCCACTTGACGTTTCTACGGACTGATCCCCCTCCCACCTTATGTTCTGGCACTTATGTGCCTACAAATTGTGCCAAGGCAACCATTTGTTTCATGATCATACCATTGGCATGTTAAACTAGCTTAGTTTTGTACGTAATGCTCGATATCTATTTCCTTGATTAAATGTTTGGTACTGGTTTTGTTCACAAAACTTGAGGCTCCGTCAAAATTACGTTTACTAGTCACATGTCTAAAGATTAATTAGAAAAAATGGTGATGTATATACCCTTCACATGAAGACACAACTTTGGGTCAGATTTAATAGTTTAGATCTATTTGCATAGGCACAATATATGAATCACCTATTTTTTTTCATCGTATGGATCACAATTATGCTATACCAATATTGTGGAGGTTGTCTTCTGGCTACTACACCATTATTACGGTAACTCTTCTACATCTAACCATGTGACTTCCACCTGACGCTACCGACTAATGTGGGGACCCATCACGTGTTTTCGACATCTATGTGCCTACACATTGCGCCAAGGCTATCAGATGCTCCCCACACCTTTGGCGCCCAAAACTCGTGGAAGTTTTGTCCGTAAAAGCCCGGCATCCGTTTTTCTTGATTAAGTGTCCGCCGGCTGGTTTTGTTCGCCAAACCTCGCGGCGTCGTCATACTTACGCCATTGTTACAAACCTCGCGGCGTGCTGGTCATACTTACGCGGGTTTTGTTCGCCAAACCCGCGGCGCCATCATAATTATATAGTGGTTTTGTTCGCCAAACCTACGGCGCCGTTATAATTATACTATACTATATATTAATAAACAATATCATGGAGGTTGTTTCTCCTAAAATTCCAATACTCCAAATGTGACGCTGAAGCCTTGCATACCAAAGTATTCATGTCTAATGAGTAATGACCTAGATTGAGAGTAGATTTAAGGTGTACCCATGTAAAACTCTACACCTCGGAGGGGCAATATGCAAATGTCCTGGTCCTTGCCGTCTCCTAACTACTCTAGCTGTAACATTATTACTGTAGATTTTCCGTTTCCGTCGACTGACGTGTGGGCCCCGTCGGGCCTCCGGGTCCCGGCACCTGTACGCGCCTGCGCAGCGCAGGCTGTGCCGGTGGCGGCCAGCCAATATATAGGGCCCACACCCGTCCGCGCTCTCCAAAGTTTTTTCGTCCACCATTTCGCTCTCGCAAGCCATCACCGATTTGTTTACTGCTCGCTCCGGCGCGCGGCGGCGGAGCTCCCGACGACGACTGAGCCATGTGCGGCGGCGCGATCCTCGACGACCTCCGCGAGCCGGAGCTGCGCCGGGCCACGGAGCGGGACATCTGGAAGAAGAAGAAGTCCAAGAAGGGCGGCAGCGGCGGCAGGAGGCGCTTCTTCGCGGCGGAGGACGATGAGGACTTCGAGGCCGACTTCGAGCACTTTGAGGCTGACTCCGGCGATTCGGATTTGGAGCTCTGGGAAGGGGATGACGACGACGTCGTCGAGATCAAGCCCTTCGCTTTCACTGCCAAGAAGACTTTCTCAGGAGGTATTGGCTCAGCGGCTCATGTTCTATGCATGTATATTTGTTTTTGCGTTTGATTGATGTAGACGATTAGAATCTAAGGGTCGGTTGACAGGTTGAGAAATTTTTGGGGCTTAGGGAGTAGGTGGGTGTTTGAGGTGCGACTGGGTGGTTGGATTGGGGAGGAAGAAAGAAAAAAGCTAGGGTGTTGGTGTTTACTGTTCTGATATTAGATTTTGGCTTGTTATTAGGGATTTTGCTACTTGTTGGTGGATGATTTTATGGTGTCCGATTGGGGATGAGGTCTGTGGCTTTAGTTTCCATTCGTGTTATACAATTCTGAAATGTTGCGTAGCATAGTCTGTTACTCTGTTTTGGTTCCCCAACCTGGGAGTCGAGGGGAGACAACTCGGTTCTTTGAGTGTTGGATCTGGGGCATTCCACCGTTTGTGCACTCGGATGGGGTCGTCTATGATTAGTTACATTAATTAGATGCATATTATGCCATAGTTCTGAACTCGTTTTATCACTTGATACGTCTGTAGCCTATGCTTTTTTTTTTTTTTTTTTTTTTTTTTGGTTGTGGGTTGGTGCGTGTGTGTGGGTTGGGGGATTGTTGACTCTTTTAAAACTACTCTATCTACGTGATTTATGGTTGAGCTTGGGCATATGATTATGTATTCACATGCATATGCTGTTTCATATGGTTCCTTGTATGATTGTATCTCGTTGTGAGTATTTGAGCAGTGAAGCATCACTAGGCCTGATTAATTGTTCAAATGGTTTCTGTTGAACATTCCAAGTCACTGTAGGCCTCTGGATGTGTAGTTTAGAGGGTCAGATTTCTGGTCCCTTGTCTGCAAATTGATTCTCATGTGCATTATCATATATAGTGGGAGTTCTTAGATATGATTGCATAATGATGATTTATTTGATGGCACAAAGGTTGTAAAGAATCTCGGACTTTCATATTTTTTGTGTTTTGAACTGTGCTTTCTTCAACATGGAGAATGCTAATTTTGGTTGTGATGTTATTTCGTAACTCAATATGCACATATATGATTGACAGAGGCAATGTTACTAAGGTTTTCTGCTTTCCTGTTTGCAGATGGCTTAAGCACCATGACTACTGCTGATTATGATGCCCCTGTAGCAAGGTCAGCCAAAAGGAAGAGAAAGAATCAATACAGGGGTATCCGCCAGCGCCCTTGGGGCAAGTGGGCTGCTGAGATCAGAGATCCTCAGAAGGGTGTTCGTGTTTGGCTTGGTACTTTCAATAGTCCTGAGGAAGCTGCAAGAGCTTATGATGCTGAAGCACGCAGGATCCGTGGCAAGAAGGCCAAGGTTAACTTTCCTGATGCACCAGCAGTTGGTCAGAAGCGCCGTTCTGGCTCAGCTTCTGCTAAAGCACCCAAGTCAAGTGTTGAACAGAAGCCTGTAGTCAAAGCAGCCATGACCAACCTTGCCAACACAAATGCTTCCTTCTACCAATCTGTTAACTATCCCTCCAACAATCCATTTGTTCAGCATGCCAGTATGGCATTTGTTCCAGCAATGAACTCTACTGCTTCTGTTGAGGATCCCATCATGAATCTGCACTCTGACCAGGGAAGCAACTCCTTTGGCTGCTCAGACTTGGGCTGGGAGAATGATACCAAGACACCAGACATCACATCCCTTGCTCCCATTTCCTCTATTCCTGAAGTTGATGAGTCTGCATTTGTCAACAGCAATTCAAACATCTCATTGGTGCCTCCTGTCCTGGAGAACAATGCTGTTGATTTCACTGATGAGCCGACAGATTTAGATTCCTACATGAGGTTTCTTCTGGATGGTGGTGCAAGTGATTCAGTTGATAGCCTTCTGAACCTTGATGGATCACAGGATGTTGGTAGCAACATGGACCTCTGGAGCTTCGATGACATGCCCATTGTCGGCGATTTCTTCTGAGGAATTTGAAGCTTGGCCATAGGAGTATGTACATAGGGACTAGGTAAGCTTTGCGTTTGCAGATTTCTCTAAAGTTACATGCCATTTTCACTGGACTAATTTTTTCGTTTCATGTTTTAGGAATAATAAAGACTATGGGAGATTGGGAAGCACCTGCTTGGCACCTTGGGGTAGCATATGCTCGTGTCTAGCTCGGATGCAAAAGTTGCATTCTGAAACTCTTTGGTTTATCGACCTGTTCCTATTTTAACTATCTCTGTATGAGAGCCATTTATGAGACTGAACCATTTTGTTTTCCTTTCTTTCGTTTGTTACAATATATGGTTTAACATTATGATTTATGAATATGTGGCGAAACATGCCTTTATATACACTTGCTTGGGTGTTCCTCCTGTGATTCGTATTAATGTGTGTCTGATCGATCTAGCTTATCATATTTCATTTGTTGAAACTGAGTTAATTAGTCTGCTCAAACTTTTATTGTACATGCAAAAGCATTCTAGTTTTCATCTTGGCATCTGGCAAGATACCAGATTTTTGGTGCCTGCATACTTGTGCATGCTGATTTATTCTTGGTGAACATACATGAGGCAGGATCTCTGTTGCATTTTTCATCGATTCGTTGTGTAATCCCTACCGTTTTCAACAAACGCAGGATTCTTTGGTTCTTTAGATATTTTGCGGGGGAAAAAAGTAGGACTGGGGGCAACCTTTTTTTTTTTTTTTTTTTTTTTTTTTTGACCTGGATGAATTTTAGACCTACACAGCCTTCTGAAATTTCAGCTGTTGTTTCTCACTCCACTGTTCTAAATGGTCTTCAGAGTCAAATATGTCTACTTCTCGTTGATTCCGTCAATTTGATGCGGTTACACCTTACCAACTCTAGCTAGTTGTTGCTCGATTACTTCTTGATTTGACGTAGATATAATGCATGCCACCACCTTGATCCTCCACTCCACGGCCTCTGCTTCCTTTGTTTTTCTTTTTGATATCTTTGTCTCTCTTTCCTGAGTGCTCATGAATCATGATACTCTTATGCTCCAAGACGTATCAGGAATTAGAGTGAAACATGTCCTGCCACGTCTTCCTGTGTTGCTGGTCATGGACCCATGTTTCGCTCCTCGTCACCTTGCTTGTCGCGGGCTTCCTCTAGAGACCGACAATGCCTTGTCAAGTCCAAATTTGCAGTTTTCTGCTCTTCAGTAGCATTGCTGTGTTGTTCCTCTGCCATATGAAAAATCAAGTGGCGTGTCTGAATGCTATGGAGGAGCGAGCTGATAGGTTGTTGCTGAATACATGTTCCAGCAAAACATGAAGATGACGTTTGAGCACGGTCAGAGGGAGCATTAGTTCACGATGCCTCTCCCTCAGTCCTATGGGCTATAGGATATTCATCAGCTAGTCGCTACTACTATTGTACAGGCACTGTCATAGAAGCCTCGAACAAACACGACACACCCTATCTCCATTTATAGCGTTATTTTAGTGTGTCTATGTGAAGGATTATATTTCACCACTATTATTGCCCTATCTTTTCTTCTTTTTCCTTTTATGAGACCTGTACTTCATATTTAAGGTGAAATCGATCAGCTTGGTGCAACAACCTTAGGTGAACCACATTATACCCTATTAGAGCTGATAATCACACCCGTCCCTCAACACCCACCCACCCCATCCCAAGGCTCACATTAACCTTGTTCTCACAAGATCGCGTTCCTACATATACCCAAGTAAAATGCGGTGTGTCACTTTACTAGAGCTAACGCTTGTGACTGAAATTCATGCAAAAATTTACCTATATTTTACACCCACCAAGAACCCAAAAGGACATGCATGATTTGAGCTGACTGGAACTCCGAATTCAGATTATGTATATTTGATTTGGTGATATACAAAATAGGCCTGCTTGAACTAAGACTCAAACCGAAGATTCAATGGTGCTGGTGCAGTGAGCGCGTGAAGCCTTGGCGCTACCAATGATCCACTTGCATCATTAGGGTAACCATGAGCTCACCAAAGCCATGACACGGCCGCCCAACCCTGCTGCACACCTGCGTTGAAGATATATTGTGCTCTCTTCCAACATGTCAGTGTTCCAGAAATGTAGGATGAAGTGCACTAAAGAGACTGAACCACGGTGAGAGCAGCATGTTCTATCCCTTGAAGAGGGTTTGCCCCCACTGTCAAGCGCGAAAACACTATTGGGCAACTCAAGTACTGGTCTACAACACGGCCCAGTCAAGCCCAAAAGAAAGAAAGAAACTGCAGCAGATCATATCAGAAAAAATGGGCCTGAATAAAGGTAAATAAGCCTAGTAAAGGCATCGTTGGAGACAATAGCTACCCTTTCCTTGATTCTCAAGTACTGGTACACGAATACGCATACAGAGTTGGAGACGGAGATCGAGACCGAGACGATCAGTTTATATATACACGAGTACACGGCAACGTGGCTGTCAATCAAAGTACCAAGGCGTGGACGATGGCAAAGACCAAGGCGCGGACGATGGCGCCAAAGACGATGGAGAAGTTACCGCAGGTTCTCCAAACCCTCCGAGAGATTGACGCGCGCGTCCCTGAAGCACTCCGCGTCGCGTTGGGCCTCGGCAATCGATTGTCCCCCACGCCAGCTCCCGGCGAAGACGACGAGGTTGCCAACTTCGTCGCCTCCCTATTGCAGCCGCCGGCGACGACGGAGGATGGTGCGGGTCCGGATGCCGATGACCTTGCTCCGACGGAGATCGACTGGGCGTCATGCTACGTGCCTAAGCACGACCACGACGCGCACTTCGGGAACGCCAAGGCCGGCGTCCTCGGCGTGGCGGACGGCGTCGGCTCGTACGCCGACTACGGCGTGGACGCTGCCGCCTTCTCCCGCGGTCTCATGAAGAGCGCCTCCGCGCAGGTCGCGGGGCTGGAGCCCGGCGCGCACGTCTGTCCCCGCTCGCTGCTGCAGCGGGCCCACGACGAGACGGCCGCGTCGGGTGCGACGGGGGGCGTCGACGGCGGTGATCCTGTCGCTCGCCGCCGGCAACGCTCTGGACTGGGCGTACATCGGTGACAGCGGCTTCGTCGTGCTCCGGGACAGCAAGATCGTGTTCCTGTCGACGCCGCAGCGGCACCTGTCCCGCACCACGCGAGCCAAGCTTCGCTTCGCGCGCACCGCGGCCCGGCGGAAACAACATCTCTTCGCCTGTAGGGACCCCACGTTTCAGCTCAGCGCCAAGGCCGTAAACAGCGACGGATCCAGCGCCGACAGGGTCGCGGATGCCAAGTCGGGGCAGTTCGCGGTGAGGGCCGGGGACGTCGTGGTGGTCGGGACGGACGGGCTGTTCGACAACATTCTTGAGGAGCAGCTGGAGCTCGCCGTGCAGATGGGCACCAAGTTGGCCTTCTCGCCCAAGAACATGGCGGACATCATCGCCGGCGTCGCTTACGAGAGGTCAAAGCAAACATGGTCAAGGCGATTGCGCAAGGGGAAGCCAGACGACATTACTGTTCTAGTAGCGTTCATTGTTCAAACCGATTTGTGATGTAAACTGCTCAGTGCTGACTTGCTGGGGCCTGGGGGTGTTCATTATCTGAGTTATTAAGTAATGTCTACTGTATCCTCGCAAAAAAAAAAGTAATGTCTACTGTATTGTTAATCTAAGCATAGTTTAAGTTTTAGTTTTCAAAAAGGAAATTAAAATACTTCTTCTTCTTAATGTAAGAATGAATCCTGACTTTGAATCAAATGTTTCGGCCAACCTATGCATTCATTTGAAATTGGAGACATGAGGTTTTAAATAGCCGGCTATAACTCATTGAATGACAGCTATCCTTCATGGCTGCCGTGCCCCTAAATGCCTTAGCCGGCGATTTAATACTATATAAATGCAATTCAGGTCAAGGTCTAGGCTTCTGTTGTTTCAGATCTTTTGAGCTCCCACCAATTAGGCTCCAAAGAATTCCTACGAGGGCCTAACCCATAGCTTACGAGACAATTCCTAAAATCTAACTCCCCTTCAATCTAACTCCACCCTAAAATCAATTAATCAATCTGTCCCAACCCACTCCAAGTCCAGTATGCAACACTGGCATGGGGCAAGCACAAACAAGTCCGGATCAGGAAGCCAGCTCCATCCCAAAACGATATTAACACGCCCCGGGGATGGAGGAGTGCGGCAGCCGGCCAGCTGCGACAGTCCTTAGCGGCGGCGTGTGAGGAGCGCGCGTGCGCGCGAGATCGACGGCGGCGAGGGCAGTAGCGGCAGAGGGAGAGGTGGAGCTGGCGCGGGAGAAGGGAAGGGTGGCTGCAGCAGAAATGAGGAAGGAGAGAGCGACATGATCCTCTTCATCTGTGATAGCAAATGGGTTAGTTTGTACAATTAAACGCTTAACAGCTGCTTGGAGGTATATGTGTTCTTTCATACTAAATATCTTTGCCAACTAACATGGAAAAAAATGTTCAGGAACACAAGTTTCATGTAGTGTGTAAATCAACTTACGAAAGAAATATCCTAAGAGTAATAAATGATGCCTCAGTAACAGCATATGACAAAGTAGAGATTTATGGGTTGGGCTTGAAGGATACTAAGCCAGATAATAGCAAGGCAATTAGTTGCCACAATATTTTCTCACTAATTATGAGGCAAATATATTTTTGTCATAGATAACTCGTTAAATAGTGACAAAACAATGTTCCACCACTCGATTTGCCGCTAAGCTGCTATATGTGGCAAATAAACCAGTAACCAACATAATGGTGATGAAAATCAGTTTTGACGCATATAGTATGGGAATTAGTGTGAATCATTTTCGCCACACATTTTATCACAAATGCTCCGTCTTCATGTAGCACACTTCTGCCTCGCCACACATTTTACCATCACCAACTCGTGAGATTCCACCTTTAACCGAGACACAACTTGATAAAGATCGATGAAGAATCTCTGTCTTGGTTTCACACCAGAGATGACGTATCAACGGTCACAGTTGGTTTGGATTGAGCCATGTATCAACTCGGGCATATATCACGTAAGTAGGTGCGTGCTGGAGCCCTATAGCACTGATTCATGATGCCTCCCAGTGCTAACGAAAATCTACTGTAGTGTTTTTCTAGTATTATACTACTACAGGCATTACCAATAATAATCACAACAGCCCCGAACAAATTAGATCAGCTGATGGTTTGTTTCCACAGTTCCTCTAGTCTGAGATGATGTATGTGAATTACTATTGCCCCCAACTCCTCTCTAGGTCTCTCCTGCCAGGGTCAATGCCTACATATAAGAGGAGAAATAAGATAGGCAAGTACACTGCAATAAACGCAAGGATCATGTTATTTATGGGTTGGGGTTGAAGCTAGAACGTACACTTAGCCAGATGGTAGCTAGGCTGGCATCAACCTCATCGTCATCGGTCTAACAAAGGTAACAGTAACAGCAGTTCGCCTGTGAGTCTTGCAGTGCTGTATGCGTTCCTGCGTACAAATCGGCCTCATCCTCCTTTTTATGAAAATGGCCAAAAAATAGTAGCCATCAAGCATAAAGTCAAAGTAACTAAATACTGGAAGTATGTGCAACGTGTATACTAACGGTAGCAGAATTCAGTGACTACTGCCATAGCACTAAACGGCTAACAGAATTCAGTGGGATAAATTATCATGGCGTGGTATGGAAGGTTCATCAAGTAATTCTTTAACGCCAATTTAAACCATTCATTGAAATACTCGTGATTAAGGATAGAGGTCAGGGTAAGCAGAAAAGCAACAAATTATTGCAAGGCTTAACATATTTTATTTACACAACTTGATCTAGCAGCATCAGCTGAAAATAGATAAGAGCAAGTATTATAATACAGCCAGGAACCCATACAGTGGATAGATGTTTACAGCTAACATATGATCCACTTACCTCTCTCACAAATGCTCTTTCTTGTGCCCAAGCCGGTTGTAAGCTTACAACCCGCTTCTCCTCTCTCCTTTTTCACTTCCACCTCAGCATTTAGCCGGCTTACAGCCCCTTATAATATTTGCTCTAAAGGAAGCCAATAACAAAATTAAGTCTATAATAAAGAATATAATAATTTGGATGTCAGAATATGTTCTCGTGCTAAAGGTTATGGTATAGCCGTGTAGGGAATCAAACTGCATTTTTTTTAAAGATAAATGTTTCACAAGAACACAAACAAAAAGATGTTGGGAAACAAAATTAGTGTTTTTCTCACAACCTCCACCAAAGGCACCTCAAGCATATATATTTACACATGACAATGGCATGTTCCCATGAATAATGATACAGTTTCAGGTCAACAATAATAAGCCTAACTATCATCTCTATTTTCTTTCAAAAGAAACATATCTATCTACTCACTTCATGGTAAAAACATGTGAACCAATAATGCTTCCCTAAATGGACCTGGGATGGTGCGGAGTATATCCCAAGAGAAATGCCTGCTGTACCATCCATATCACTCTCTAATATACTACTCAGACCTGTCTTAATACCGCCCTGGGAAGCTGGGTCTTCTGAGTAGTAGCTGGCGATATATATCACTGAATTGCAATAATTGCGATCTTAATACCAAGAAAAGGTATCACCATCATTAACCCACTGTGCAAAATTCCGAGGTAGCTTCTGAGACTGCATTTCAGCAAGATGGTTTTCCTGAAAAGCACGGAGACAAAAGTTATATTGTGTTTGGTTTGAGGAATTATTTGACTCTAGGTGAAGTAGTGCATCATGAGTCCAGTCCTCAAATTTGGTGAAATGACTTCATTTCTCATACTGGTACTATTTAATATGTATTAGCTTATGACGAATGAGGTGATGATGTACCAACCAATTCCAATCAACAAACCAAACAAAAAAAAGTGAGGAATGAGTAGCTGATGGACTAACTCTTCTCCAAACCAAACAGCCTATTAATTGACTTTTAAGTTTCCAAGAACTTGTGAAAAGATTACAATGGGCGCACCAACATGCTGAGAAGGATTGTTTTATAGACAATACAGATTTTGGGGACCATATCCTCACCATGATATCAGGAGTTATGCCACTAATGACATTCTCCGTTGATAGGGTCACATCTGGCGTGCTAGTTGCAATAGACCTGTTCCAGCATAGTTGACAAAGAAAGGTCAGAAAAGAATTTAATTCCCTTGATGTCTTCAAAGCAGCAACAATAACCAAATATTGGATGAACAAAAGGCGCAAGAAAACAAAATATATACAATGTGGTGTTCAGCATATAAGATCCTATCAAATGTTACCAAAGAAGATTGTGCAAATATGTTCTCTTTTCTTTCTTTTTTATTATATAACCGATAGACAACCCCCAGCAGGAGGGCACCTCCTATTTCTTTTTAAAAAAGATTCTATATGTCTTTGGTTAGTAGTACAGGTTGCAAGAGCAAGGAAACTTTGCATGCATATAGAGCTAAGCACAACAGAAATAACAGCAGAGATAAGTTATAATTATCCTTAACCTTTCTCTCCTTTTTCCCTTGTCAATTTTCCTAGCCCAAGTCCCAAAAGAAAAGAAATGTGCACATGCTATAATATAATAAAGAGAAATTTCTATTGAAACCTACCGACGACAAAAATGCATGAGAAAAGTTGTATAAGATAAAGTAAAACTGAAAATTTAACCTTTCATCACTTGAGTTGCCTGAAGTGGAAAGCCATTCAAGATCCAGAAAGTTCGAATCACCAGAACCATGGCAGTATTCAACTTCAGCTCTTGAGACATGAAATACATCAGAGGCTGTGGGAGTATACCTAAAACAAATTTCAGAGAACAAATAAATTGTTATATGTAACCAGAAAATCTTATATTAATTTTGAAACACCGAATTCTTGCAACCTTGAAGTTTTTTTTTCTCTCCTATCAGTAAAGAAGATAAATGAAGATAAAAAACCTAAAAACATAAAAACAAACCTTAGGTGTGATACCCCATTTCCCTGGGTTGACGAAATTTCATTTTCATGAAGTGAATCAGATTGTGATGCTGGTAACTGAACCCCATTTTGGACATCAGGCTGTGATGCACTCAACGGTTCATTATGACAATGACCAGAGCCAGATATAGAAGCATTGCTTTCATGAAGAATGGTGCCATCTGATTTTACTCTTTTCAATGTACTGTGACATCAAAATAAACAGTCGATGATAAGGATATTGCTAAGTTACCACATGCATGCTTAAAGGTAAAATCAGGTTCTCTTCAAATGTCATAAGAGTTACTCATGTCTCATGGTGTTCATTAGAGTGTTCAACATAAATAATCACAGTGGTACAAATTCAAACATATTCTGCAAGATTGTTCGTAATACATGTAAGAACTTCAATTATCGAGAGTATTTTCAGCTGCTGCGCTGCAGTACCAAGCTCATATCAAGAATTCAAGATACTCAATTGTTGCTTGGATGATTTGTGTACAAATATTAAGAAACCCTTGTGTATTCTAAAGTAGCATAGCATTGTCATCTCATTAAATTAAAACAGGAGGAGATTTAATTTGCCATGCAAAAGATGGACTGCTCAGTCCTATCAACTAAGCTTGCCCAAGAAGGCCTCAACTTATGCTTACTGTGATCAAGAAGAAATACACAAAAAAGACGACATGTAAGTAGGATCAATAAATGGATAATCTCAGTCTAAGCTGTAAAGAAAAGGTTTCAGTCATATGGTTCCCCAGACCCTATATCTCCATATTATCTACTTCAATTTGCAAGGGAGTTTAGTGCAAGGCAAAGCCTTTTTTGTAAAAGGAAAAGTAACTCAACAAGACAGCAATGGCTGCAGACAATTTTTAAAGTTTCTTTTCAAAAGAAAAAATATGAAAATTTACAATGCCATGTAATAAACTAATGAAGATAAAATTTGTCTTTATTTAAAATGAAAATGGTATATTGAAGCTCTACTTGTTGGTGACTTCATAAGTGCACATATTCAGTACAACATGAAGAAAAACTGCAACATCATAAAGAAACCATACAGCCTGGATTTTTTTTTTTTTTTTTTTTTTTGGATCTAGTTCATTGAATACAAACATCTTTGGAAATCAGCATATGACTAGCAGTGCACAGGCTGCAACGAGACCCACTATGTCTTGATGTCAGATTCCGTACCATCGTTGCATGCAGGTCGTTCTAGCTCGTATGAGTATGGAATGTGAGTCAAGGTCACAACACATATGGAACATGGATGGCACAAGGGTATTTTGGGAATAAAAAAATGGTTGGAAAAAACTCTTCACTCTTTAATATTAGGTAGAGGTAGATAGATAGATAGATATTATATTAAAAAACACAATGGGTGGACAAAACACATGAAAAGAAATTACGTGAACAATATAATACACAAATATGAGGCGCTTTAATGGATCATGTACAGCCACTATGCAGCCCTACACTTTACAGACTTAAGAGGTTAAAATTAGACACTGCCAAGTACAATGAATGCATCACAGCTTAACGAATGTCCTTGCAAATATCAAAACATGACAATATTCAACAACTGATGTACTATGTCATTAAGTATATTCTTGATTTACCTTGGGTGGTCATCAAAAAGATCATTGTTATGCTCCCCAGAAGATGATTCTAACTCCCATAGTGCAGGTTTTCCCTGCTGTGGTTGGAAGTATCCCAAAAACCTGAAATACAAAAAGGCGAACACCATGTGATATATATATAACAAACCAATCAAAACAATGCTCACGCCCACACTACGACAGATAAAATAAAGGAAGCAGACTACTCTGCCAAACAAACACAGATATCCAGTAAAACATACAGGTTTATAGCAGCCTGTTTGTTAGCATCTACACAGGTGTTGCTGTAGTGCCGCTGAAGTGTCCTAAAGAACTCTTGTGACTGAATAAAAAGCTTCAAGTGACCTCTCTTTGCAGAGAATACCTTCAGAATAGAACACATCACAGAAAAAAAATTAGAGCAATGCTGAAACAAAAACATAGCATTGAGGAAAAAGGACAACATGCCACAAAGCAATGCAGGTGTGATCCTCATTAGAAAAATGATAGCTTTGCTTGTTGGAGACGTGGCATTTTAAATGGGCCCTGTTTGTTTTAGCTTGATCATTGAACTGGTAAGTTATTAGCATATTAGGATTGGAACAATGAAAAGATTGTTCATTATGCATGACTTTTCCCGCTTTGCACAAAGCTATGTCCAGTGCCACGATTAGCCTTCATCAAGGTTCATCAGAGGAGTAATGCATTTAAAAACAGTAGGACAATTATACAATGTGCTTCCATTTTAGTGTCAACATTCAAGTTCCAATTTTCTATTTCAACCAGGAGCAGCTGCCACGGCTCACAAGAACAGTTTGTGTACAGCATCTTGGAAGTATGTCTATGGTGCAAACTACAGATGTCAATTAAATAAATAGGGCTGTAGTACATTTTTCTTCCCTGGTAAGATAGTGGCTCGATTTTCAATAGAAACAATGGTATGAAATAAAGCAAACCCATTCATTTAGCCAGTTCTAACAACTCCCAACCAGATGTATTCCCTTCCTAACATTACAACCAAAAAACACGCCACAAATTACCTTGTTATGAGCAGCAGAACCGCTATACTGTACAGCAAGTGTGTCACCCATCATCTCATAAAAGTGCATCAAATGATGGGCCAAGGGAGCTTCTAAACCTAGTTCAGGAGATTCTATAGAACCAAGCGCATGCAGTTGATGTCCAAGAGCAGCTAAACCATATGCATACTGAGCAACATTTGTACGATCGAGGCAATCTATACAGTTTGTCCGTAATACACCCCTTTGGAATTTTGGTGGTTTCGGTGGTGGCAGTCCACTATTCTCAAATTTGTCTTCTGCAGTTGCATTACCAGAGGAATCAGAGCTGCCAGAAATATCCTCCTGGGAAACATCACCAACAATCTCAGTGCATTCAGTGTCGCGTCACTATTGTTGTCATCACATAAATATGGATCAAGACCATTCCTGTAAAGCATAATTTTTCAAAGAAAAATAGTATCAACTCTTCAGGTAGTATGCAACAGAGAGTGAACCAAACTAGAATTGGGTAAAAAGCATTACAATAGGGTGGGCCATTGTGCGGAAGTCTCAGAACTTGATGCGACTTGACAATAGAAGAACTCAGTCAAATTCAGAGCCCGAAATGCCACTTTCAGAAGGACATCAAGTACATTTGTAGGTTTCCTGAAACAGAACTACATCAATAACACACACTACCAAACAAAGAGAGAGGGGAAACGAGAAATATTTAGGGACAATGAATACCCTTGAGAGTTTTGATGAAGATCCCAATGTAAGAACCTCAGATGATTCTCTTCTGAGAGGCTCTTGTTTATTATCTTGATCGCCTTATCAAATTCTCGGCGGAGTATAGACTCTCGCCTCTCGCGTGTCTTCCAAGTAAATAACAATGACAACCAAAACAGCAGCATACAGAAAATTATCGTTCATGTACAGATACAATGGCAAGATCGTGCTACTCCAGAATAAGAAGGTAAACTCACCTTAATCAAGTTTAAGATAATGATAGGGTTTCCATATCTTGCTCTAAGATTTTCAAAATGAAGCTTGGTAGCTTCGTAATTATTCTGCGTCTCATGCACTGACAAAATGGGGAAGTTTTACTTGTGGAGTTGATGAAAATAACGGGTGCATCATAGTAAGGTTTACAAACTTACATATTATATTAGGTTTAAGATTCAATTTTGATGTCTCCTGTGACCAGAATAGTGGAATTGAACCCCTGTTCTGCACAACAGAACTTACTTCAGTAGGACCAGGCACAGCTTCATAGACAATTTGCTCAGTCTCAACATCATTTGCTACTCTTCCCTTCTCATTCACCCCCTTTTTAAATATCTGTTCATTATCCGTTAAACTAAGTCCAAATATCATGCAAAACTAGAAAAGGAGACAATTTATTTGACAAATAAGTTTCAACCACAAACCTGGTTCCAGCATAATGTCTCGATCGTCTAGCAATGAGTGTGAGCATAATATCCTTGCCAGATATTGAGAATTTATCCTGAACACATGACAGCAGGGTTTTTTTAGTATTCAAGTGCAGAATCTAATAATGATACTTTGCCATGACTGGGCACAGAAAAAGAGAGGAAACACCAATGCTAAGCAATGCAATCCTGGCAGACAGAACAGCCAGACGAACCCAGTCACAGGCTCGCAGATGACTATTGTAGTACCTCTTTTTTGGAATAAAAGCATCTGTAGTATTTTCTCCTTAATAAGTATCTAATTCAAACAAAACTAGTTTATTAAGCATGTACCTGCTTAAAGAAACCATGGACTAATGCGACAGTCCACAAAGTATTTCTGAGACAATTACGGATCCGTCGTGTCAGATACTCATTCCAGACAAAGATTGTCTCGTATAAGGTCCATCCATCCTGTGGATCAGTCAAGTTCTTCTGAAGACTTCTCATAATGTGGTATGAGTAACTGAAAAAGAAATCCTTCCTAAGATCGAGTGCACTCAAGATCTTCCTGTATCTGCAGGATTACAAAAGGAGCCGGCTTAGTGTTAAGAACTGCACTAATGCAGTGTCAGAAGAAGAAAAGTGGGAAAGATTGTTCACAACTCATTACTCAGTTCAAAAGAAATAGTAGTTAGACGCAGATCTGGAGAAATTAAATAACGAATTACAAAGGAAATAAACCTCCTCTGGATTAGTTGATGACATGGAATCCTTCAGAGTTCAGACAGTGGCATTTGAGGGCACAGCATACAAAAAGAGAGAAATGGGGGCTAAAAGAGTTCATAACAACGCTAGACAATAACTCGTAGGTTTTCTACTGCTAGATTGAGTAAACAAAAAACGTAAAATAAATAAAATAAGCTAGAAAAACAATGACATTTTTCACAAGAGACTTTTTTCTTCGATCGGCCCTGCCATTTTAAATTAATGAAGAAAATAGTAATACAGTTTGGTAATTTTGCTAGTTCAATACTACAATGGAACAAAACAAACCTGTTCTCATCCTTGGAGTTTTGAAAGGTAGATCTTGTCTTAGAATTTGCTAATTCAACCATTGAAGTCCTAGTCACCTGGTACACTGGATGACCAAAGATTTCCCCAATTCTTTTCTGCTCGGTAATAATCAGCATGTAATATGGCCCAAGGAATTTAATGAAACCTGGGAAAACAAATTCATCATCAAATATATGTACACTACAAATGTAATCTGTTCATGGTTTGTAAAACAAACAAGGAAAAGAACATTTACCAATTATGCCATAAAACTTTGTGACAAATTTTACTCCGCCAGTTGACCTGTGCTCTTCATCAAGACCCCTCAACAAGTCAGAATGTTCGCTTTCAGTATATACAGTAGAACACTCATCTATCACAAGCTCCGACGGCTCTGATCTATCGATCTTGAGTAATCTCCAAAGTGTTCTGTCAGAATTAGTTCCTAGAACGTAAAGTCTCTGCAAAGTAAAGAAAATCACAATTAGAACTAGGGTCAGATGTGACAAGGAATTGCATCAGTTACTGAACAGATAAATTAATCAATTCAATCAAGAGTTTGATGACTGAATAGCAGTTTGATGACTGAATAGCAAACACAGTGACCAATAGCACAGGTTATTGTATCCTTTTATTAACAGAAGGGGTATTATAGATGTAGATACATGGAGATTATAACATGTGAATTATAGGGACAACTTTCTGTTACCATCAAAGGAAGTATTAAAGTCTAAGTATATTTCAGTAGATCAGGGTTGGATGTGAATCCGTATAGAACGAAAGCAAGCAGACGTCCTGTAAGGCTGTAAGATAAACATTTCCACAATAATATGTTGACAAATCACGCGCAGGCTAGTATTCCTGATTAATTGAAGAAGAGGGGAGCTAGCTAAGCTATTGTCGAATCATCATCACAAGGGTGCATGATACGAAAATATCAGAGTTTTGCGGCATACACACAACAAGTTTTGACTCAAAATCAGTTGGCGCGAATCGACGCGAAATGGCAATTCCAACGACACGAAGGGATAGAATTCCCAACAACGCGGGGTCGAATTCGTACTCTGGCCGATACCGAATCAATCAATCAACCGATCCGGAGGCCTGACTGAACGGTTCCCTTCCCTCAGCACGCACCACGCCACGCAACGCAGGCATTGGTAGGCTTACCGACTCGCTCGCGTGGAGCTCGAAGCTCTGCAGACAAGCGCGGTCCGCGTCGTGCTCCATGGCGGCCGGCCCCGGCCGGATCGCCCGCCCGCGCCACCCTCAGGCCCCGCCGCCACCGGATCCCCGCCGCGGCGCCCCGGTCGGAACCCTAAATCCCCGCCGGCAGCTTGAGGTAGAGCATTCCCCGCTGCGTCCCCCGGCGAATCAGAGCGGCTCCCGCGCGCGCGCCGGGCTCTGCTGAACTGGACCCTCCCTCCCGCCTCGGGGCCAACGGCCAAGGGCCCGACCCGCGCCGCTACGTCACCGGAAGCTCCCTTCTCGAGCAGGCGAGGGGAGGGGAGGCTCTCGGGAGGCCAGGAGAATTCTGCGAGGCCAAGGAATCCGCTGGCGCAAGGGATGGGAGGAGGAGGGAGGAGGTTGCGGCGAATACAGCTGCACGTCTAGAGCTCTGGTTAGGCCTGTGCCTGTTACGGCGTGTGGTTTTTTCTGCCCGTTTAAATTTGGCTGGAAAATTCCGTGCTGCTGCCTGCTGCCCTGCTGGGACGGTAACACCAACCAGATAAGCACAGGGGAGGCATCTTTGGAAAGGTGACGCTGGTATTTGCAGCCTGGCGAGGCCGTAATTAGTGACGGTGAAAGACGTAATTAGGGGAGCGATTTCAGGAGTGGTACAGGTAAAGTTTCCTCCTGTCTGAGATTTTTTTTTTTTTGATTCTCCTGTCTGAGATTCAGCGAACAACAGTTTTGCTTGCCTATATAAATCTAATTATTTGATTTTTATTATTACACTCCACAATAAGAAAGTTACTGCATGCATGCTGTAGTTAGCTAATGAGCTGTGTGTTAAAATGTACACTGGTGGTCTCTGATGGAGGTTACATTTTTTAGTAATTTATATCTTTCCCTATCTATTAATCATCTCCATAAAATGTGTTTGTGATTTGTGCTAGGAATTAGGAAAACATAGAGTTCCGGCAAATTGAGATTTCAAAAGAGCTGTCTCTGTTGCTATTTACTTTCAATCAATAGAAATAGAATAGGTTTGAGACTTGAAAAACACACCATGCCAGCGCAAGGAAAGGATGTAGATTTCGCAATACCAACAAAGGAATATCGTACTAGAAACCATAGAAATATTACCGGCGAGAAGTTCACATGTTCTTTTTTTTATATATTTAGCGACGCCAACTCTGTGTTATAAACTTCATAAGATTGCTTGGACCGCCAGCTCTGTGTTATAAAACTTCATAAGATTGCTTGGACATTTGTCCATGTGACCCGCTATACCTATCTCGCGTAGTTTTCATGACGGGTTTATATAATAATAAATAAGAATAAGGGCATATATCATACAAATGTCTCCCTCCAGCAAAGAAAATAGCATACCAATGCCAGCTGGTGTCAGCTCAATAAGATGCAATGAGCTAATCTATCCAGCTCAAAAGAATTATTAGTAAAATAACCATAAACTCCGTTGGATTGGTGGTTTCTGCGGCCTATGCTTTTGTTGTGAGAAAAACGTTTTTTTTTTACAACTGTTGTGAGAAAAACGTTGGTAATTAAGCTAGGCTTACGTTCAAGAGAACATGTCATCTGCCTTTTCTATATATTTCTTTTTTTTCAAAAGTAGTGCATTAAAAGAAGTGAGAAATTACATATGATTCACATGTGATTCACAAGTAATCCACGTAACTACTTATGAATCACACGCACACAAAGAAACAAAGAAGAAACGATGGGGAGGGGACGAACCCTCCAACTAACAATTCCGACAACTAAGCCTTCTCCTAATTTTCTATATATTTCCTCGTTTCCTGATTTTCTACGTTTCAAGTCATTCTGCCTTTCCCTATTTTAGTTGTCACTTACGCCCATGCCTACTTTTCATTCATGGTCCACCACTTAGTATAAGAACAAATAGAGTACTAGAATTTTTAAGGTCCTGTTTGGCAGACAAACAAATTCATTAATGATTGTTTTTTTTTTTTTAGAAAACAAGCTTCACCAGCAGCTTTCTAAATGAAGCTGAGTTGTTTTAGGAATGGTATTTGGAGCTTCACCACCAACTCTTGAATGGATGAGATTGAACAATTATCCAATATGCCCCTGTCTTAGATAGCATTGATGCTCACGTGAGTACAAAAGCCAGTTTATAAATCTAATGGAGAGAAGCCAGTTTATAAATCTAGAGCCACTTTGGCAAAAAGGAGCTGCAGCTCCGCTCCGATATCGTAGCTGCAATCAGAGCGGCAGGAGAGGAGGAGCGGAGAAGCCACGAAATCGTGGCTTCGAGGGGCTCCGATGAACAGTAGCGTTGTCAGTGAGAGAAGCGAGCGTGGGAAGAGAAAAATGGCTTCTGTGAACAGTTCACCGGGCGGGAGAACAGTGCCAATGTCGGTGATACAAGAGTGATTTCGGATGAACAGTGCGGAAATGGAGCTGCAGCTCCTTTTGTCCGAAGAGGCTCCTACCAGAGAGAGACCGGAGCGATGCAAGATGGAGAGAAGGGTAGTCGGGGGCAATTCGTGTAATTTCCTGGTTTTTGGTGGGCAAAGTGAATATACGTGAGGGAGAGAGCGAGTAGAAGGCAGGATTTCCCCACTTCACCGCGAGATGGATGCTCTCTCAGCGTGTTTTCCGGCCGCTTGGTGCGTGAAGCCGCTCTGGCATGGCCCGTTTGGTTGAGCGATCTGTTTTTCAGCTCATGAAGCTGCGACGTTAGTAGCCAAACGAGCCTAGTTGGCAAATTTTGCCAAAACACTCCAAAAACTCCCTCCAACGGTTTGACATTTGGGTTGGCAATTTAGTGAGTTGGCAAATCAAATTTTTTCATCCGCATTTATCTTGCCGCCACGACGCCGGGCAGCATTCACGGCACAACGTTCGTATTAGAAGAGGTGGAAGGCATAAACATAATTTTGTTTCCTCGGGGTTCATGAGGTAAGTTTTCAAGAGGTGGAAGGACATAAACATAATTTTGTTTCTCTTTCGGGGTTCGATGTAAGTTAGATCTGAGTTTGCCAAAAATGAATTATGCCAAACTGTTGGAGATGAACTTCTTTTTGGATTTGACATTTGGATTTGAGTTGACAAATCGGGACAAATGCCAAACTACAAATGAGAAATGAGAAACTGTTGGAGTTGCTTCAATTATTTCGACAACAACGCAAACGCAACGAAACTCCGGAAAATCATGTTGGACAGGGCTGGCAAGATTTGCAAGACATACGGTCAGGTCAGCTTGTAGGTTGACCCGCGCGGTCCGGTTGCCGGTTGGGGTTCCTCGGGGCTTGCGTGCTGGGGAGCTTCAATCATTCGGGCCTCGATGGTGAGCTAGCACCGGTCGCCCAAGGCGCACGTTGCATGCGCCACTTGCATGCGCCACAAACTTTGGAGCCTTCGTAGGGTCACCCGGCCCTTACAACTACAAGAGGACCACACGAGACCGACCTTGCGTTGCGGTTGCACACAGAGTGTCTATAACCAAAATCCAACACAGTCCCTTAAAAAACTGAGAGTGACCATGCCAGCTTAATTTACACTACTACAGGCAAGGGTATGGTAGCAATGATTCTTGACATGACTACGCAACCTCGAGCATATAGTTTTATCTTTCTTAAGTCCCTTTAATATACATTTGTGAAAATTATGCAAATATACACCCCTTGTCCACGAATTCCAAAATTTTATATGCATTAAGGTTATGTTTCTACTACTACACAAAAATCTTTTCTGAGATGTTTTGAAAATTGGCTCTGAGGTGCATGGTAAAGTGGACAACCCGTCTCGGTTATTTAGGGATGGGCAGCGCACCCAAGAACTTGCCTTGGTAAATCATTAGCCGAGGGTAGGTAACCTAACGTGTCCGAGGAGGTCTTCCTAAAGCAACCACCTTGGTAAATCATTAATCGAGGCGTGCATTGTAACACAACCGCTTCAATAAATTGGGGTCAACTCGCTAGCCTTGATGACACCTAGGTGAGATGTCCATGTTGGCCATGAAAAGAATGTCCACATGTATATGTTTCTTTATAACACTTGGATTGTAACATTATTCTGTGTTAGGACATACATTTGTAACATACTTTATATGTATTCTATTTATGTGTTACAGCATGGTACACTTTTGTAACATTTTCTTTGTATTATTAATTTTGTGTTACTATTATTGTAAGTAACACCTTCTTTTGTGTGTGTTTTGTGTTACAATCAAAGTTTGTAACACACACATTGATAAATATGTTACAGGAAAGTGTTACAATATCCCTTGTTTTGTAACAGTGTGTTACCACTGCTCGTGTTTCGGTGATGAGAGCGATGGAGTTGAAGTCTTGAAGGAGAGATGATGTGGATGGAGGAGACGCACAGGAGGAAGCTAATAGCTGCACCGCATCGGATCGACGGGAATGCTTTGCGTCTTTGGGGTTAAAGATGTACATTTGGCCCGTTAATTTTGGCCCGGTCCGTGGCCCGCCTTTTAACACGGTCCGTGGCACAGCCCGTCCGGTGTGTCTGCGGGCCACGGGCGGCACGGCCCGTTGGTGGACCGGGCCATGGGCCGTCGCCTCGCCCGCGACACGGACTGGTCCGCCCGTGGAGAAGGTGGCCCGGTGATAAAATCAATTTTAGCAGCCCATCGGTGCTTTCAGCCCACCAACCACTGGCCCCATGCTCCTCCCCTACTGTACTGGCCCAATGCTCGGAAGAAGGCGAGCACCTCCAAGCGCCGCTGCTGCCGCAGATCCTCCGGCGGCGTGCGCTACGCCCAGAGCGCAATCCTCCCGCCGCGCCTGCTCCTCCCCATCGAGTGCGCGACGGGCGGCGCCGGGCGCACGCCGACTCATCGACGCTACAAGTTGGCGGGCGCTGGAGCAAGATGTGGGCGGGCATGGGCGCACAAGGCGGCGCTGATCGCGCGAGGTGCGCCAAGGTGCGGCGATGCAGCGTAAGGCCACGTAGGTGCGCGCTGGCGGCGGCGCCGGTGCAGTGCGGCGGGACGGCGCTGCGGTGTGCGTCAGCGGTTCGCTGGAGGTGCGCGCGCCGCGCGGCAAAGACGATTTTTTTTATTATTCCTTCCCTTCCCTAGAATACCGGGCCGCACGCCCGCTAAGCGCCACGCCCGAAAAACGGCCCGTGGTCGTAGGGCCATCGCAGGGGCGCGCCCGGCACGGTGGGACGGCTCGGCCAGCCCGCGGCCCGACACGCCTGGCCCCGGCACGCCGCACGGCACGCCCGTTGTACATCTATAGCTGGGGTGATGGAGAGTCGCAGGCGTGCACGCGAAAGCGAGAGGAGCGAGCGAGCGTGGCACAGCAACAAAAACAATAGAAAATACGCCGGTGGCGATGGGTCGCATGCATGCATGCACGCCAAGTGAACGCCCGCGATGCTTCTGTAATCGTGACGGCGGCGATGCGTGTGCAGACGTGCAGTGAACTGCACGTGATACGCTTGCATAGTCGCATTGCGTGCATACGTATATGGGAAGCGCGAAGAAGCTGTACGTGACGACGTGATGATGATGCAGTGTGCGCAGCTCGGTCTCGGCAGACGGTCTGTGGTGGTGTGTATGTGTGTGTTGGGCCTCGTTTAGATGTTAGGAATTTTTAAGAAAAGTAACTTCGGAACTCCCAGAAGACCTCCTCAGAAGACTTTCGTTTGTTTGTGGTAAATATTATCCTACCACGGCGTAACTAGGCTCAAAAGAATCGCCTCGTAATGTACATCTAAACTGTATAATTAGTTATTTTTTTTACCTACATTTTATACCCAAACATATATCTTTTTTTGTGTATTTAATGTGATGTGATGGAGAGAGAGTGAAAAAAGAGTCAGAAACTTTAGCCAAGTAAACGAGGCCTCGCCGGTTCAGACGACGACGGTGCTGGCTAAGCTATGGGTGTAGTTTAGCACCCAAAATTTGGTGCAAAATTTTGGATGGATGTCACATCGCATTAATCGAAGACGTTTCGTTTGTTAGTGGTAAATATTATCCTACCATGGCGAACTAGGCTCAAAAGAATCGCTCTCAAGAATGTACATCTAAACTGTATAATTAGTTTAATTTTTTACCTATATTTCGTCTTTCCATACATGTTGCCGGCCGACGGATGTGATGGGGAATCTTCTTTTGCATAGTAGAATTTGGGAGGAATTTGGGGTGCTAAACACACCCTATAGAGTAGCTCGATCGATCCAGAGATTCCCGCGTCTGCATGCGCTTTTTAATATTGCACGTGAGAATTGCTGTCGATCTACGTCAGCTGTATCGTGATATTTTCGTAGGAGTGGGCAGGTACGTGACGATGAGAGATGATAAACAACTTGCGTCCGGTCCTCTCTCGGCTCTGGAAACAACATGACATGCGGTTTCGAGAGGAGCTAGCAAGAATTTCCATCCAATAATTAATGAGAATTTCCATCCGCTGAAAGTCTATCCAATTTTCGGTCTGTTTGCAACTTTGCATTGGCGCGGGCAAACCGGCGCGCTCTTTGAAAAATGCATGGGAGAAGAGAAGGCCGTCCTCGTGTATGGACACGTCGTTTAGGTTCCATCCGATTGGCTCCATTCCGTGGATTGATTTGGTCCGGTTGAATCCGTCCATGATAAAATATGTGTTCGGTTAAGAAATGAATCCGGACGCATTGATTTGTCATGGTTTTAAACCCCTCATTTTGTATACTAATTGACCCGGATTTGTTCCGCACCTCTTGAGGTCTGGAACGGAAACAACCGGATCAAGTGAATCCATTTGATTCACTCATTCCCGGCCTAGAATAGTTCTCGGGCTATTCCAATCCGATGGAAACGAACAAGGCCTTAGGCCAAGCGATTCTAGCTTTTAGAGTACTTTGTTGTAACCACAGTCGTAATTTATAGCGTCCATATAGTCCTTGGATTTAGAATGTGTTGTTATTGCTGGACTCTTGCTCTAGCTTGCCGATGTTCATGGTTGGTACTGTACGCAGTACGCTATTGCCTTGCAAGCAGGCGTGGAACCGTCGGAACTCGTCGACGTTGTGTCACTTTGAAAATTCATGATCTTAATGAAAAACAAGCCTGTGACCTGTTCGTGAAAAAAATACATGGAAGATACCGAGTATAAGAGAATGATTTTGGCTATTTATCTGCCATCATATTTTCTCTCGGTTGTGTGTCCGTGGACTTGGGCCTTGTTTAGTTCACGAAAAAGTGAACCCTAAAAGTGACATAGTACCCCGCCACATCGAATCCCTTGACACATGTACGGAGCAATGAGCATTAAATATAGGTAAACAAAAACTAATTGCACGATTTGGCGAACAATAATCATCAAATACAAACGAAAAAATGTTATCAGAGCTGAACCCAAAATAGAGAGACTATGCACCAACAAAAGTCAAGCTGTATAATCAGGAGAGAGTTCGATGAAAGATGGAGACAAACGATTAAATATACATACAAGTCCCATCGATGAAATTTCTTCCATTCCACTCTCTTTTAATTAGTCATGCAGGATATTAATTTTGATGTGGTACGTAGCCAATAATGGAGCTTTATGAATTGACATATTCATGTTCTCTATATATTCAGTCCCTAGTAGACTAGTAGTGACAGCTCTTCGGTTCTTTTAGTTCATTATGAGTGAGTTAAAACGAAATGGAATAATGGGCTGAAACGATCAGCTCCCATAATAAAATAAATTATTGTGGCTGCTTCTACAGAACCGTCTTTAGACAGCAGCACGTCTTCAGGTGCGAGGATGGGAGAATGGTAATTTCTGTGCCCTATGTGAAAGAAGTCTCGAGACAGCTCTGCATCTCTTCTTCGAATGCCCTTACTCAAGAAGAACAATCTGGCAGGCTGTTGGAAGCTGGAGCGCCTGCATCGACATGCTACCGAGCCAATGGCAAGAGAAAACTAACTTGGAAGACTGGTTCAGTCAAGCATTGGGAGCAGGAGGAATGAAGGCACACTCTTTATCAATCTTGACACTTTGGACATTATGGAACCGTCGGAACGCAATTGTTTTCAGAGGTGAAAGGAAGACAATTCAGGCCACTGTTTAGGAGATCAGAGACGCTGCAAGTATCTGGGCATCAGCGGGACGGACTTGAAACCTCTAACTGTAGTTCACCATATTTGAGAGTAATCCGTTTTGTTTTTAGGCCTCTGCAGGGTTTTTTTTTTACCGCCGGTTTCCTCGCGGTAAACCCGCGGTTACGGACTTACCGGACCGCCCGTACCGTCCGGCCGGTAAAAAATTTGAAATTCAAATTCTAAAAGTTGAAAAAAATCGTGGAAAAAAATATCAGTAAAATAGTTTGCGATTTATAGAAGCCAATGGTGCAATACTTTTTCAAATTTGAGTTCGTTTGGTATAAAACAATTTGAATTTAAGTTTGAAAAAAAAAAAAAAAAAAGCCGGCCCCGTCAAGGCCCATCAGGCCCATTGGCCTCCCCGGAGCGGATAAGGCACGGCGAAGTCGGCCAAAAACGCGAACTCCGTGAGCTTATCCGCTCCCGGAAGCAAAGGTGTCGCCCGCCGCCGCCGCCCGCCCTCGCCGCCGCCGTTTTTACCGCTTCGGGGAGGAGCGGTTTTCCGCTTCGGTAGGAGAGCGGCTATCGAAAGCCGAAGCGCCCCGAGCGTTTACCGAAAGCGGAGGGGCGGTTTATCGAGCGGATTCGTCGGTTAACCGACCGCGGCGCGTTTACCGAATCGAGGTGAGTTTTTTTTTTTTTTTTTGATTTAGGTTGATTTATGTGGTAGGATTGGGATTTAGGTTAGTTTTTATGGTTGGATTCATAGATTTAGGCAGGATTTGTGTTAGGATTTAGAAAATATTTAGGTTAGGTTAGTTTTTGAGTTAGGGTTCATAGATTTAGGAAATATTTAGGTTAGTTTAGGCAACTTTTTCCATTAGGATTTATGATTTGATGTAGGATTTGTGGTAGGATGTATATTGTAGGAATACATTGTTGGTTTCTATTGTGTACATATATTGTATATATATATATTGTATGCGTATATATTGTAAATATATATATTATTATTCGTGACTTTGTGTTGTCCGGATTTTTTATGCGGGTACACAATGTCCGGGAGGGAGACCGAGAGACCCGGTCCGGGAGCATGGTGAAAACCTTTCTCCGTGGTTGGAGTGCAACCATCACACACGCCGAAAAAAAATCCGGTGGCTGCACAAGGTTGAAGCGAAGACTTGGGCCGGGCCGCGGTCCGAGGTGGTGCATTGCAACCATGTGCCAACGGAGGTGCGTGACTACTTCGGCGACAACTTGACAAATCCAAGAAGAGTCGTGGATGACAGACTCGTGATGACCGCACGCGAAACGTCTTTGCACAGAGGGTAACACTCCCATGGGCGATGATTGAGGCTTGAGGCTCTCGAACCGAAACTGGGTCGAACTTGAATATGAGTACCAGCAGAGGGTTGAGCAAACGGGGGACATTATGAGCGTGGAGGGGTAGTGGTGCGGTGGCGGTGTGTGGTGGTGCGGTGGCGCTGGTGGTGCACGTGGGCAATCCATTTCAAAGGATGTTCACGGGCGGGAGATCTACTTCGACCGTGGAGACGCTGTAGTGGTGGAGGACTACCAGCGTTCCGCGGTGCTAGCAGAGAATGACCCAACCAAGGATTGATACGGTCCCGGGCGCGTAGAAGGGCAAACAAGCCGTGCATGCTATTGGTAAAGTCTTGGTCCAAGTTTTTCCATAATGTAGGACAACCCGGTAGTCATGCCGACAATCCGTACTTTATTGGTGCCATCCGAGACACGTAAGTGGGGTAAGTACCTATACTTGGAGATTGATGGCTTGAGGTGTTCTCTTTATTTTTCGTGTTCTTATTATTACCTTATTGTTTCGTGAAGGCGCCACGTCACCCAATCGGAAAGGAGATCGATGGCAAGTACTTAGATGAGAATGTCAAAGACTTGAAGGATAAGTACCTCCACTTTCGTAAGGACCGCCCATCTATGGCGCCACTTTGATGTGTGATTCTTGGGTGGCCCAACTAGAATGAGTGTGATCAACTTCTTGATTTATTGCAATGGGATCACATGGTTTCACAAGTCAATTGATGCAACCGAAAAAGTCAAGATGCTAAGTTCTTGAACGCCGTAAGTGGACCTCGTAAACATAGTTGTCATTTTGTTCTTTTTAGTTTACATATATGTATATAAATAATAAATGTTGTGCATTTTTGCGGGAGATTCGACAGTGGTGATTGAGATTGGCCCCAAACATATTGTCCATGTGGTCACGGACAACGGCTCGAACTACAAGAAAGCTTGCAAAGGCGTTGAAGAATGAGTGGGCTCACATTGCTTGGACACCTTGTCTTGCACACACCATCAACTTGATGTTGAAGGACATTGGTGAGCGGCTTGTTTCACAATGTTGCGGCGCCTTTGCTTTGCGGCTTGTTTCACAATGTGTCTCCCTCCGGTGGATGCGAAATGAACTGGAGTACATTTGCCTTGCCGCATACCAAGGTTCGAATAGGTTGTCGCACAAAAAAATTGGACAAGCTTGTTTATGTGAACTACAACCTTCGGCCGCGACTTGCGGATGTGAACCCACCAAGGAATTATGATGATGAGGACTTCATTGACCGGTTCACCGAATTCATTCTATGATCGGAGCAATCCGATTAGGGAATGGATGGAGTACGGCCGATCGAACCAAGCACGGTTCTTGATGATGATGATGAAGAAGCGGACGTCCCTCCTCGCCATCAAATATTGTCGTACAATTTATATTTGTATGTACATATATATAAACAAAATTGTATGTCCACCGACCGCTATTATTTGCTTCTCGCTTGGCGCGACCACATAGCAAGCGAGGATCTCAAGGCCACGCCGACGGGATGATTGTATCGTGTGATTGGGCCCGTAGAAATGTGGGTGCAACTCACTTGGGGAAGAGGAAGCAACATGTGTCTTTCAACGCGGGCTCCTTCCGGCGGCAAGGAAAAGGAAAACGAATCGGTGATGACGATGGCAAAGATCGGCGAAGGCACCACATCCTCGTGTGATGACACGATCGACGATGGTGGCAACGGCGAAGGCGGTTTGAGAGTCCGGGCGGTGGCGGTGGGTGGAGGGTATGGCGGTGGCGGTGGGTGAGGGTATGGCGGTGGCGGTGCTAGTGGGAGTGGTGCCGGTGGTGGAGGGTATGGCGGTGACGGTACCGGTCTTCATTTCACAAATCAATTGCACTTCAACCTACATACGCATAATTGTTTCTATCGAACCCCACTAATTATGGATGATTGCAAAGAGAGCCGGTTCACACATGCCACTCAAGACCGACCATGGCCAACCGGAATCGCGAGAGGATGTACGGTTCAACGCGGACTACGGCACTCCACGGTACTCCTCATCCCTCGCACAACATTACCTCGCAGGCTTCTTACAACTATCCCATTCCCGACGCGTCCGCCCGACCTATGACTAGATGGGTGTTTGAATAAAGACCCGATTTTTACAATCGGTTGGTTGAAGAATGGGAGACAACGGCAAGATGGTCGGGGTTGACTTGGCAAGATTACAAGGCTAGCCCTGCTCGGCGGCCGAGGTATCTCTATTATGTCTACCGCCGAGTATGAGGAGTCGTGCCGATATGGGGGTTCCCGAATATGTCGTAAGCGCCGTTGATTATTTGTATGCCCGATCATGCAGGTATGCGACTATGGGGTGTTCCCATCACATTTGGTTATTGTATCCGTATTGACTTATGATATTTATTTCCGCATTGTGTGCCCTTTTTACATCAAAATGTCAAAACCAACTATCAAAAATTCCTTCAAAAAAAAATTTAAAAAAAAAACAAAACTACCGGCGGTTTTTAATTTTTTTACCGCTCAAACCGCGCGTAAAAATCAAAAACCGCCGGTAAACCGTAACTTACCGATGGATCGGAGAATTTGAATTCATTTGAATTCAAATTCCTAACCGCCGGGTAACCGCCGGATTACCCGTAACCGGTCCGGTAATCCAAACCGCCACGGGCGTAACCTCCTCCCGGTCGGTAAAAAAAAAACATTGGGCCTCTGCCAGCCTAGGCTGGTTTGGGGATGCGATCTCGCGCCTCGTAAAACTGGATGCTTATTTCTCTCCTCCTTATTAATCAAACGGGTTTAAACTGGTTCTTTCAGAAAAAAACATAATAAAATAAAATTAATTCCCTGGTCACTAACTTTTTCGGTCATTGTACGTACTTCACACGGCAACGACTGATAGGCATGTGTTAATGAAGGAATATCATACGGTATCACATACCAGTGGCTCGGTACGAATTGACATCAACTTCTTTTCTTGGTGGGACAAATATAATAACAAGGTTGACCGAAGCAACTATCTCCACCGTAAAATAAGTGCACACATACAGCCATACAGGGTAGGCAGAGAAAAAAAGTAGCGCATAAATTTTCGTGTTTTAATATTAGGTATAGATATAGATATACATATAATATAATTACTATATTACCTAAGATAAGACGTTTTTGTTGCCAAATCAAAATCAAGAACATAACAATTCAATGCTGTCTATGCATGCTGTATATCACAGTAACCGAATAGAATAATCTTAGCCAACGTACGTGTCCAAGGGCCGGCAGGACCTATATATCGGCGCTCCAGAGGCCGATAGGATCCTCGGCTGCCAAGTCGAAGCCATGTACTGTGACTGTGTCTCAAATTCCCGCTCTCACCGGTGCGCAGCCTGCCACGTCCGGCACACCACGCATGGGCCGTGGGTGTTGTGCGGCAACCGCACCGCACGCAGCAGGTCAAATCGGAATCGGAATCGCAAAGCGACCCCGTTCCCTAGATTCTGCAGCGGCTGCAATGTGCGTCGAGCAGGGGTACACGATGCTGAATTATTGGAGGAAGAAAGAAGAAGAATGCGTATATAGTGACGCCCAAGCCGAAGGCAGCCAAGCACGCTTGCCCCAACGGCAAGCGATAGGAACGAACCAAGAGGAGCACCAGCCAGCCTTTCCAGGTGTCGACCTTGCCTTCCGTGCTCTGTCATAAGAGCAGTTTAATAGTTTCGTAGGGCTACTCGGCGCCCGCCGCCACAACGCATGCTGGCGATGGTGGTGGAGCCCACTACTATTTAAGGTATAGCCGCATGCGGAGCCACGATGCGAGAAGTGCATGGCGTAGTCTCCTACCGCAGCCGGCTTGTCGTGAGACGCCTATTTTCTTCTCTCTCTTCACTTCTCTCTCCTCTGCGTAGATATGAGCCGGCTAGTCGCTCATTATAGTACACTACTACCGAATTGAACTTCCGTGGCGGTTTTTTTCGATTTTCCGTGGCGGACATTGAAACCGCCACGCGGCTAGGGTCACGGTTAATCGAGCGATTAACCATGGCGGTTTCAATGCCCGCCACGGAAAAATCGATTAACGGCGGTTATTTAACAATGCCCGCCACGGTTAATAGGATTAACGTGGCGGTCTTCTTACAATGCCGCCATGGTAAATAAAATAAAAAAATAAAAACAAAAAGCCCAAACCTAACCCTAACGGGCCGATCGGGCCGATGGGATCCAGCCGCTCCGACGCCCAGCCAGCCCCCACCGCCGCTGCGGATCCGCCCCTTGCGGGATTCGAGGAGGGAGGTCGCCTTGCTGGGGTGGAGCCCGCCGCCAGCGCCGCCGTGGATCCGCCGTTGCGCCGCGGCTCCGCGCGAGCGCCGCCGTCGCCGCTACGCGTCGCCCGGCCGCCCGCCGCCCTCTGGTCGCCAGCCCTGGTCATCGCCGCGTCCCCGTCCCTTGGCCGGCCGCCACGCGCGCCTTGTCGCCCGCCCCGCCGGTCGCCGCGTCCGGCGCCCTTTGGCCGCGGCCGGCCCGCTGGCCCTGGTCGCGCCCCGGTGAGGGAGGGAGGGGGGCGGCGCGAGAAGGAGGAAGGGGAGGGGCCGGCGCGTCGGGGGAAGGAGGAAAGGGGGAGGGGGCCGGGTCGGGTGAGGAGTTGGTGAGAGAGAGAGAGTTGGTGAGAGAGAGATGGTGAAGTGAAATGAAACCCTAGGGTTGAGACTTCATATATATATATATATATATATATATATATATATATATATGAGAAGCTGCTAGTGGGCTAAATGGGCCGATTTGGACGGGCCTGATTTTATCGCGGACGGTTATTTGTTGATTATAATCGTGGCGGTTATCAATGCCCGCCACGGAAGGGCCCGCGGCGGGCATTGTTAAAAATCGCCACGGTTAATCGATTAATCGTGGCCGGTTTTTCCCCTGACGGGGATGCCAGACCATCGATTTTCCGCGCCGGTTTCACAAATGTCCGCCACGGAAAATAAAATCCAATGCACCGCCAAAAATCAATCCCGTAGTAGTGATACTTGCTCTAAGGTGGTGTGCGTGCGACGCGTCATTTTGGTCAATGCTTGTGCACCAGCGACCACGTTCCGTCGTTCCCTGTATGAATTCTTCCGGGACGGCCGGCGACGTGTTTTGCATAAAGAAAAAAAAAATGTGACTTTCTAAATTCAGTACGGCTCGGCTCTCTATTCTCCTTCACTCTCTCCCTCTCCTTCAGTTCGGAATTCGCGTTCTGATGAGATTGATATTTGAAAGTTGAAACCAAATTTCACCCCAACTCTTGGCGACCATTCCATTGCATTTCATCCCGTTGATTCATCACAAAACAAGCACGGTCCGTCACACACCCCTCACAGCTTCCTTCCATCAGCACAAACATACTAAACAAAAGAACACCACCCCACCCAACATGCCATGCCAGTTGCCACTACGTACGTACAGTACGATTCTACTGCTACTCTGCTACACGTACTGCCAGCGCCGCGACCGACTGCGCGCGGACTTCTAGGCGATGGTGACCTGCACGGACTTGGTCTTCTTCTCCGGCGGCGGCAGCTTCTTCACGGTGACGCTGAGCACGCCGTTCTCGCAGCGCGCCGCGACGCCGCCCGTGTCCGCGTCCTCCGGGAGGCGGAACTTGCGCGTGAACGACCGCGGCGACGCGCCGCGCTCCAGCCGGATGTACCGGCACCCTTCCCGTCCTCCTCTTCCTCGCGCTTCCGCTTCCCGTTGCCGCCTTTCATCACCAGCACACGGTCCTCCTCCAGCGTCACCTGAAACGACACGAGCGGATGCGGTTGGGGGTCAGTCAGTGACTCAGTTGCTCGTCCCTGGATGTCGGAACCGCGCGGCGCGGACACACGCACGTACCTGGATGTCGGACTTGGAGGCCGGGCACGTCGAGCACGAACGTGTACTCGCCGGGGGCCTCCACGATGTCCACCGGCGCGCCGCCGCTGAGCCCGTGGACGCGGTGGGTGTGCCCGTGCTGGTGAGCGGCGTGGTGGCCGCCCGAGCGCCGGTCGCCGTCCGCGGCGGCGAGGCGGTCCAGCACCTCCGGCAGGTGGAGGAGGCTGGTCACGGCCGTGTCGAACAGCTCCGTCATGGCTCTCTTCTCTCACACACACAACACTACGATGCTCGTTTGCTCCAACTGTGTCGGACTCGGAGTGGTGAGATCTGCTTCGGCTTCCCTTGCTCTGAGTAAGCTCTGCGATGTGGCGAGGCGAGGCGTGGAAGGGGATGACGGGGGTATAAAGCGAGCGGCAGCGAAAGTTCGAGATGTTTCACAGAAGCGGTGTGCTGTCGCGTCCAGAAGGACCGGGAGACACTTGGAACAACGCAGTGGCTTCAGTAAAAGGAATGCTCTTGGGCTGGCCGATTTTTCGTGGGCCGGTTGGGCTCCTGCCTACAAACCCGCGGCACTTTGCAAATGCACGAGATCCACGTAGGAGGCCTGCCGTCAGGCTTGAGTGCCTGAAGGATGTGCTCACTTCAGCGTACTGTTTTTAGCACCAAGTTTCCCCTTGTTAAAAAACTAATCAATTTTTCTAGTGCAATTTTTCACAATTACCTGTTTAGGTTAGATCTACTCCAGCTCATAGCATTCTACTGCTGTCTCCTTAGATAGATTTTACTTCTCACATAATATTTTTTTGAAACAACCGAAATCAGCCGTGAAAAAATTAACAAAGATAGATCTAAATAAGTTGTGCTCGTTAAGCCAACTTTTCATGTATAGATAGATCTGTTATGTTAATTAACAATCTATTAACAAGAAACATGGTAGCAAACGCTAAAAATTAGTGTAACAAGAACCAAAACATCAAACACGCTACACGCCACTGTAATTTGATACGCACACTTGGAACAACGCAGTTGGCTTAGCGAAAAGGGTCTCTAGCCTAGTGGTTAGAAAGCACCTCGGGTAGCACCCGGGCGATCTCGGTTCGACTAAAATGGGAGCGAATTTAAACAAACCGTATTATTAAGAAATTTAAAAATAGGTTGGGGTTTCTCGCTGACTTCGCCCAAAAAAACAACGCAGTGGCTTAGCTTCAGTAAAATGCTCTTGGGCTGCAGTTAGGCCGATTTTTCGTGGGCCAGTTGGGCTCTTGCTTGCAGATGCACGAGAACCACGTAGGAGGCTGGCCTGAGTGACCGACTCAAGGATGTGCTATTGAAAGAAAAGAAAATTACAACTCTGTCTTCGTATACTTCACCCGGTGTGCCTCGCCGCGGGTGGCCAGAGCATAGTACTTGAAGCCGACCTCCTCTCCAACAAAAGAAATACACTTTTTTTTTGTTGCTGCCTTGTGCAGCATGTCGATCCTGCCCTGCTTTATTAAACTGTCGATTGACCCGGTTGAAAAAAAGATGGCCGTCGGCCATCATCATCGGACACGTTTTTCTTTTATGCTTGTTCCACTGGACGTTTTGAAATGTATGATAGGTACGCTTGTTCATTACATTCGATGTGTTTAGTTCTGTTGTATGGTAATTTTTTAGTGTTTAGCATGGTCGGCCGGCGAGCTAGTCTGCAGATCCCAGGCGCTTCGGGCGGATCCGGTCCCCTCCACCCCGGTTCTGCTGTGTGGAGGTGCCCTGCCGCCGGCCAGGGGGCACGCCCGTCATGGCCTTGACGAGAGCTCGGGGATCCTGTGGTGGAGCAACGCTGGCGGCTCTCGCCGGCCGGGCGCGCGTCGCTTTGCGGTGGCGGCTTCGCCCGGCGTTCTTGTGCTTCTTTGTGGACGCCTCGGCAGCTCCGGCGCCGCGGGCTCCCCGGCGTGGGCTCCTCCCACCGGTTCGGCCGATGGATCCGCTGGCTCGTGGCCCACCGGCGACGGGGAGGGTTTAGGGTTTAGGGTGACCGTGTGTCGGATGGCGGGTTACGACGAAAAGCTTCAGCCAGTTGCTCGCGCCGGCCGACGGTATTGTCCTTCTTGAAGGCGCCGTTGAAGAACCTCATGTTTTTGCTCTATTTTGCCACCCCGCTCAACTCCTTAGCACAAAGACTTCGGGGCGAAAAGCCTTGCCAAGCTCTGTGGCGTTTGCTTGGTTGGCGATGGTGGCGTGGTCACGCCATCCACCTTCCGGAGTCATCGTTAGAGAGTTCATGTGTTTAGGCGTGGTATCTTTCTCTTTCTTTTGGTTTTTGTGTGGTGTCATGTATGGTTTTAGTCGGGTTTTTCGAGATTAACCCACGACAAGGTTTTCTTCACGCTTCTCAAAAAACGCGGACTTTTTTTGAAATATAAGTAGGTGGGGAAGCTCTCCCCAAATGGTTTAAAAAAAAAAAAAGATAATAATCGACTCTAGGAGAAAAACCAGAACATGACAGATGTAGCGTTTTTTTTATGATACAAACAGACGTGCATTTTGCATGTACTCCATTGAAACAATGAGCTGTACTTTTCATATTATAGGGATAATAATGTCATTTGCTATATTATGCACTAGGTTCTCCACCAAATTCTAGACGTGTGATTATTTTGAAACAGGGAGAATTTGCATTGTTTTCAAAGCACTCGGACAAGAAACCAAACCACGTTATTGCTCGATGACAGGAGGCATCATACTATTGAGCGAAACAACCGAGCAAAGTCTCTCTCCCACCTTAGAGCATAGACCCGGCTTATCTGAAATCCAAACAGTCTTTTTTTTTCATGGTCACCTAGGCTAGGCGAGGCAAATAAATTCTATTCTATTCGAGTAGTAAAGTTTGTTTGATGCACTCAAAAAGTTTACTACGATGATTCCAAAAGCGCAGCTTCATTATATTATCATCTACAATAAAAAAAGAAAAAAAAAAGCGCAGCGTCACGTCACCATCCAACGCCCGTCCACCTCTACTCGCCTCGTCGCCGGAGAGAGCAGCGCTCCTCGCGTGCACCGGAGAGAGCAGTGCCTTACTTGCACGGAGAGAGCAGCGCTCCTCGCGTGCACCGGCTCCACAGTGGACCCGGGCGTACCGAACTTCCAGTGCCACTGGCTGCTGCGACTCGCTCCGCCGCCGTGAGCCACGCCAACGGCGCACCGCGTCGTAGCCTGTGAGTGGGGCGTGGCCGATTGGTCGACTGGCCCAGGCGCCCAGGGAGGGTGGCGCGTGGGACCCATGAGGCACAACGCCCGGGGCCCTGGGGACAGCTGCACGCCCGCGCAGTACTGAGAACCTTCTGGAGGCGCGCCTCAGAAAATATCTCCGCCCCGCGGCCGTTCCGTCTCAGCGCCACCCGCAGCCAACGGCCCAGATCGCACGTCGGCGCGTGGGCACGACCGGTACTACTCCAGTTCGCAACTGATGGCAGTAGGCCCCGCTTGCTTCTCGAGGCTTCCTGTACGATGTTGCGCTGTGCTGTGAATAAAATAAATAAATAAATAACAAACGTGTAGGAGTACC
>JADLZK010007040.1:0-30318 GCA_015847255.1 Hyparrhenia diplandra | reverse complement strand
CGAACAATATGAATATGGCAACACGCGCGCTCAAATAAGCTTCGATTTAAAACAGTCACTAGGATTCAAACATTACACGTGACAGCTGTTCAAATAGTACTTATAACCAAATATGCATAACAGATGATCTAGGAGTTACGACCAGGGCGTGTCATAGTCACTCGGAATCCGCGAGGGGGCGAGTTTCCCAAGACACATGATATACGGCCTTGTGTCTATCTCGGGATCATCATCTAAGTGAGATGTGGCGAGAACATGTCGACGCACTAAAAGATGCACATAGGATACAATACAAAGCCTAATGATAATGCTGACTAAACAAAGGAGTTCTTCATGCCTAATTACCCATATACTGGCCGGGCCTTCACACGGTGTTAGTCTCCACCGTGAAACATCCACGAGGCCCAATTTTTCTAGCGTGGTATTTAACCAACAAAAGCAGTGTCTCCTCCGGATGGCAAAAGCTGAGCCATCCAATCAAAAGATTTGGGCAAAGACGATAGTTGTAAAGCGACCAGCGCAATCATCGAGAACTTAGAACATATCCTGTGAAGTATAACCAAAGCGCAGAAATGGCGGATTTACCTTATCTAGCCACTCTCCGAGGCAAAGAACGACCTCCACCAAGATACGCTTCTTTTTTACCAGGAGCAAAAAGCAGCATTATAATGTCTGAATGGAGAAAATGATAAGCGATAACCTTTGATACGTAGAGATGTGCTAGGGTGAACTAACATAACAATTCTACCAACACTTTCCAATTCCACACTTTAATTCTACTAACATCATGACGCTTGATCAATGAGAGAGAGATACAAACCAAGCCAGTCGCCTTTCCTCACTCCTCGAACATATAGAATAGGTTTGATCGGGATGTCTCACACCAAATTACATGCATCCAACACAAAGAGACATCGCACATAAAGAAATAGATTAAGCAAGATGGACTACCATGCAACATAAAAGTGAGTTTCTCAAATATTTCAGCAAGGATCAATTCTATTGGTACCTTCATGCTTGGCACTCAAGTTTGTCAAGAGTTAAGGTAGGTAACAGTAGATGAGTACTATGCAAATATATGGTCTCTGAAAATGTACGAGGTAATACAATGCATAGGCGAGGGGAAAACCATTTTTGAGGGTCGAGGAGGGAAAACCTCATATCTAATATGAACTCAACCTAGGATCATAATGCGTTAATTAGGGCACGCCACGAGATTTAGCTTTTATTCAAAATCTAAAATATGCAAAGCTCTACCAATTTACAGCAAGAAACAATTTGGAACTTAAAGCCGGTTCAAACAAAGTTACCTTGACAATCTAAAATTCAAAGGGGTGGAAGAGGGGGAAAGAGAGAGCAAAGAAGATAATACAAAGACCAAACAAAACGAGAATATAATATCATGTTCAGGTACTGAACCATGAAATTTTCAAAGTGAGCGCATTAAGCTAAACTACCAAAAAAAAGTAGTGGAATTATTCTCTGATCGCTTTGCAAGATGACGATTATCGCGTGTTATCACAATGGAATCCATCAATCCAATCTGCAAGAACCACATAGGCAATCTTAAACATGTAGCTATAAATTACATTTGTATGCTGCATTACCCGAAGATTTGAGAAGGGATGAATTTACTTTGTTGGTCATAAGCCATGTGCCAGGTAGGGGGTAATTGGCTAAAGTCACAAGCAATATGGAAAAGAAAAAAGAAAAACACCACTTTCCATGTTAATTTCAGGAGTTGGACAGTTGACTGGGTTCAATGAGAGAGAGAGAGAGAGTTAATGAAGCATACTTTAATGAAGCATAATGAAAAATCTTGTGAAAGTATCCTATACGTGAATGAGCAAAGGATAAAAACAAAATTATCAATGAAACCTATATATATACATTTGCAAAAGCGGAGTCAAGGTTAACACGCTTTGTCACAAAGCTATGAGGACAACGCCTGTTACCCAAAATTTCACAATGGAAATCCATTTATGTTTCTATAAAACATTCAAACCGGTCTGAAATTAGTGCCAAGGAGAATTTCATACCCTATTTGATACTATTCATGGAAAGCAAGATTTCTACCAATACAAATTCCTTTTGATGACACATAACATAGGACCGTAAATGAGAACAATCTGAGATGAGCATAATATAGGAGGATGTATGAAAATACATGGAAACATGTGGTTTCGTTTATTTCCATGCACCGAATCACTAAAAAAACTCCATCTGTGTTTGCAAGCACAAGCTATCTCGGTAATTAACCAAAAGGTGTACAAAGTTAAAAAAGATAAACCATATGTTTGACTCATGTTTACATGGCATTGGCCATCCATGCTTAAGGGCTAATTCAAATTAATATTTTTACTAATTGGTACCGATATAATATAAAAGTGAGCTACAGATTAGTCATATCCCATCCAATCCTTCCAAACATTAGATAGAGGATGTAGAGAGAGAGGATTGGGGATGTACCTATAGCAGTAAAGTATGTTTCTGATCTTTCTGCATAGATGAACACAACTGAACGCCATGAGAATGACCGTAACAAAACGGAAGTCATTAGAAGCACTTCACCATGAACGAAGCCTAATACCGAAGTAACACCAACTGAACTGGATTTCTTCTTGATTTACGAGAAATATAAGATCCAGTAACCCGGAAGATGAATTAAATTATATAAGTGACGAAGGGATGGAAATATGATAAATAGTGCAACTACCAATGAATTATTTGGTTCTCTAGTGACATCGAAATCTACATTCGCATCTATATTTTTAGAAAGGAAGAAGAGAAGTCTATTCTTTAAACTTAATTAATAGAAAATTTGCCCGGTGGCATCATGTCCTGAGCACCAAACCCAGTTAGGAAGTACCTATCTGTGTGAATATACTTAAAAGGACATTTAAAATTCACACAATACACTACTACAAAGCTAAATACTCAACCAAGTTTAGGGAGGTCAGGAAACTAATTTAATTAAAGTAAAATATAAGTGACCGAAAGTTCGAGCAAATCATTAACATGTTTTCATTTTCTGTACATGCATGGTTATGTAGGGGCTCAGTCACACCAGTCTCCAGGGACCATCTCCATGGACTAAACATGTATTTCCCCCTCACCTCTAGCACCCTTCGGTTAGATTAAAAGGGAAATCAAATTTCCTCACCAAAACAAGAAAAGAACACCAAATTGACAGTGCAGACATTTTTTCGGGGTCGAAACCACATTCGCGAGAACTAAAAAGGCTCTTGCTTTCTATAATCATAGAGATACGTGATTTTTTTAGTATAACATCAAGATCCATACCTACAGTTCAATAAAAAGGAAGGAAATCCATCTTGTTATTAGCCCCAAGCTGCAAGAATAGAAACAAAAAGGAAAAAAAGTACATTAGTTAAACACATAGGGAGTTAAAAAAACACCAAACTGACCAACCATTTAACGGCGACAACAGCGCGAGGATACAAAGGATATGGAAAAAGGAAAAAGAAACCAGAAGCCAAAAAAATTTTAAGTCCCCAAGGTAATAAATTAAACAAGGAATTAGGGGCAGTTTGATGAAGAATAAGAATAAGTTATTACACAGAATCTTTAGCATGCTTAAGAACCGATTGAACAAATTAAACCATCTATCTTTTTTTTTTCTTGTAAGGTGTACCATGTCTAAATATTGCACCCTTTTATCTACGGAAAACCAAGTAAGAAAAAATAAAAGACCACATTTCAGACAGTAACAACCCGATCAGAAGCTCATTTTTTTTCTAAAAAGCTAAGAAATAGTGTTTATGTTGAAACATTGGTGAGAATAAGATTCTTTTATGATTCTGATTCATAGAAAAAGGTAGAAATGGTGAGATTACATTGTCGTCAAAACTTCTTTGATTAATCCTCATTTAATCCATTTTTTATTACGACAAAACCACAGCTCTACGCACAATGCTTATAAAAGAAGAATGGTTCATTGCAGCATCACTATCAATATATAAGAGGACTATTTTGAGGGAAGCATCACGTACCTTTATGGAGGCGAGTCATAAGAAACATTGGTTACAGACTAAAAATAGATTCAGCAGGGGCAACATTGAACATGCAAAAATGGAGAATTAAATATGATTCATCTTTGGCATCAGAGATAAGAGATCTATAATTAGAGTAACAAAGAATAAAAGAAATCATCTAGTTGGTCTCCATCCTGATGCCTGGTATAGAAAACTACGAGCTTTGCACTGCAGAAGCTAGCAGAGCGATTATGACAAAAAATAGACCAAAAATATAATGAGATCTGTAAAGTTAGCCCAATCCGTCTCCTTTCTTTTGTGCTTTAAAAGAATGAAACCTTAGAATGGCATCTGAAATACCTAAAAGCCTCCTACGTAAAAAGTTAGCCCAATCCCTCTCCTTTCTTTGAAGTACCCCAAGAATTCAACCTTAGAATGGGATAAAAATAACTGCATACACCGTATTTTAAGCTGGCTACGACATCTTTTTACCATGTTTTAGGCTGGCTGACCAACTTTTTCGCCTTCACAGATACAAACTTGGGATAGAGTTTACCATATAATTAAAAAGCGTAGTGCTTGTCTTGGCATGCTAATTTATAAGAAAAGGAAAGTTTATGTCTGCCATCAGCGGCCAAACCAAGTCCAACTATGTGAAGATTGGGAACACATGGATAGAATGATACTAATCCAAGCATGATAAAACTCCTGGAAGGTTGAAAGTGATGATTCACTTGCGGTGAAAATAAGAACATGCTGTTCTTTTAATTTCCATACACATTTGTCTAGCAAAAAGGTACATGCCCACACGGATCATTCCAAAAGGATCTCCAACTATATGTTCCACAGCATACAGGTTCAAAGCCATGAGGCTCACAAAACAACAAAAAGAAAAAAAATACAGAATAAAAGCAGTGTGTAAGGCTAGGCATTCTACCTTTTGAAAATATTCTGCGGAATTTTGAGATTGATAGCAAGTGGAAAGCAACATCTGGAATTATATACCATCGGAAATGTAACTGCACTAAACCTGAGCAGTTAACAGAAAATGGAATTGTCCATCTAAATAAAAATTGGTTGCGGAATTGATATTAGGTAAAAAGCAATATCATATTTCAAGATAGTAGAGTTTGTAGCTATATTTTAGGACTAAACTAATCCATAGCTTTAGCTCAACCAGAAATGCAAAAGTTCATAGCCTGTACATTTTGAGAAAGTGTTGCCGGTCTCTATATCAGCAAGGAACCAAACTGGCATCTATTTCTAAGTTGGCCTTGTTATTTTTTCCTACTATGATACAATTAGCCGATGACATTGTAACAGAAGGTCTAAGACGTGCCACACACGCTAAATTTAAAAACGACACTAAGTGGTAGGAAACAATCCACCAATCATTGCTCTTGTTAAGCTACAATCCAACAGGCTTCTACACCAATAAACAACTTTTCCCTCTGAAATAATCTTTGGAGGGTCAGCGAACAATGCAGAACTACAAAAAGCTCATGTTCCTATAATCACTTGTAAATTTGTCCTTATATGACATGTGGATTCATACCTGCAGTTCAATAAAGAGGACTCTGGAGAGGTGATTTTAGTTTGACCTCGTAGTCCAAAAAAATAATGGCATACTCAATCCCTGTACCTAGCATTCAATTACATTCTGCAGTAAAACCAAAATCAATTTCACAATAGGGAATCTTAGCATCCTGAAAGCCTAGATTGAATGCAGAGAATAGCAGTCCATTACCTTTTTGTTTCCCACCTTCTATCTCACCCTGGCTGCTCCGTTTGCATCCAGAGAGATGGGGGATGTAGCTCGGTTTCTGCTATTACTCATTTTTTCCCTAATTTGTATATGGACTTCCAAAAAGCTTATAGTAAGAAAATATAAGAAAATAAGACTAAAACATAGACACGCGCTGGGAATACCACAGATCCAATTTATTTGTCTAGTATGACAAGCAACATACAAACATGTCACTATGAGACAATAACTAAAATCACTCGGCAAGGTGCAATGGAGTGAAAAAAAAGTGAAGTCTAGGGTTTTGTTGTACCTAGGGTTTCGACAAGCGAGGAGTGCACATGACTGGCCGTAGGATGAGAGCATTGAGGAGGTCACGGAGGATGGAGGGGAGGGAGGGGTCGCTGGCCCCCACTCCACCCCACCACCGCCCGCCCGCGATTAAAAGGCTCACCTCCCCGCCCCCGTGCAAGTGAAGGGTTGAGAGGAGAGGAGGGGGATCGGGAGGAGGAGGAGGAGGAGGGTCGCCCCGCCGAGGGAGGCAAGGAGAGGTAGCGGGGAGGCGGGGCCCGGGAGCAGCGGCGGCGCTCGGGAGAAAGACCGAGAGGGAGAGTTTTTTTTTTACGGGGGGGAAAGAGGTTTTTTTTTTTTTACGGAGATGAGGGGAGCTTGGGAGGGGAGGAGCAGTATATATATTCGGTGTGCTACAGTAGATGCATGCTGATCCAGGACGCCCAACCTAAGATCCAACGGTTTTAAAAAAATTTGCTTACCGTCGGACGCCCCTTAGAGGCTTCTCTACACCCAACACTCTTTTTAATGACACTGAGCGACGACCTGCCTTTTGCAAAACAAGGCAATCAGGTTGCTTTTACACCTCAGGTTCAGGTGACAATAACGCACCGTGGACCTTCAAACCCCTGACCGTCTTCGAGAACAACTACTACAAGAACCTTCTTAGCAAGAAGGGGCTTCTACACTCCGACCAAGAGCTCTTCAATGATGGAGCCACCGACGCCTGGTCCAATCTATGTTGGTAGCCAAAGCACGTTCTTCTCGCAGATTTTGTGATTTTGGGTATGATTAAGATGAGGCGACATTACACCGTTGAGGCTCCAACGGCGGATCAGGAAGAACTGCAGAAGAGTTAATTAGTTCATTAAGATGATGAACCGCGAATGAATAAACTATATTTCAGGCTTTGTTCTTCAGTTATGCATGTTCAGTGATGACTTTTGTAGCTTTATATTTTTTAACAATTGTGAAATCATTTTGTGTTGTGTTGATGTGTTCATATGTCGTTTTTTAAAAGTGGATGAATATGTATTAGTTGTTGTTTATATCATCTTTTTTTGTCCAATATATTTTTTGCATGAAAAAAGACAATAAGTACTGGCGTGTGAAGTATATGCAACAAGTAAATATTGATAGTTAGAAGATGTCTACAGATCGAGATTGTGCAGATTCACACACATTGAATATTTGATACTCTACCGCATAGAGAATCACCTATGGCATGCATTTTTCATGGCAAGCTACGGCTTCGCCAAAATAACTAACAAGCATATACTCCTATATATGATGCGTTTGTTGGTTAAGAGATAAACCTTGAGTGGCCCTCCTAATAAGTTCCTGAGATGGTAGACGTGCTTCATCAATTTCAAACAAAAACTCCTCAGCTCTTGTGCTCTACAGTTGATCTTCTTCCGTGCTTAATCGATTCTGCCGCCAAAAGCATGCTTCCTCTTTCCCGCTAAGTAAATGAAATTGGCACATCGTGCCCATTCGTTCAAAAAACAAAAAGAACATGCTTGCTTCTTCCCCCTGAAAGATCCATTGGCTTTCATTGATAAGAGAAGAGCAAAGTATTTACAGATGTTGTGGCACAGTAGTGCCCAATTTCTCACGGCGTTCACCTCCAGTGAGAGCCATGCCAATCATTTCCAATAAAGTTTCTAACATATATAAAATGTACTCTCTTTTTTTTTTGCCACAGATAATGGCGTTTAGGGGTTGCCTGAAGTCAATTATTTCAAACTTAATTTTACCAATACTTTTGTTATGATAATTAATATATCTATAAATACTAATACACACATATTTTAACAAAAAACTTTCAAACATTCAAACGCAAACACAATAGCTTAGAGATTCAAATAATACATAGCGTCACTTATTCTTCCTCACAGAGAAGCACTTGATTGGTTAAACCCCCAAGCAATTGTGCCTCATACATTATCTTCCCTCTAATTCAAGATCCAACTTCTTTGCCAAAATCAACTTCATGCTTGTTTTTTTTGCCTAAGTTTGTGTTGAGAACACTGAATAAGCAACACATAAACAACTTGTTCAATCTCTCCACCATCCCTGAATGAATAATTTTTCAGATTTGTGTCAAAGTCATTTGTTTAAATTTTTGATTTTAAAAGAAAAAAAAAGCATCAAGATTAATTATGACCACCAAATTAATATTATCAGACACATTATAAAAAATATTTTATAATTTATTTGTTGGAGTGTAATAAATATTTGAGCTCTTTTTTGTGATAAATTTGGTTAAACATCAATAAGCCTGACTTAATATAACTATGGAAATTGATTTTATTTAGGTCGAGGAGGAAATAAGTATATATTCTGTATGTAGCAAGGCTGGCTTCGCTGAAACTAATATAAAAGCTAGAGCCTACTAGACAACTTTAGTGGTGCTAACTATAGATCCGACCTTGCCGAGTTGTAGGATCTCTGCAGTTTCTTGACAAGAATGCATGATTGGATCTCTCACCATTGCTTACTTCAGCTGCTATCCATCTTTTTCTTCTTTTTTGCTTAGTATTTAATGGTATTATTATTAATTCTTCCTATAAAAAACTCAGACCAATTCGTTGAGGTCAGAAAAGTGCAGCTGAATGCGCCATACTGTAGTGGGATTTTTTAAATTTAATCCTTTTTTTAAACAATATTTTAATAATAATCCCCTGGGAAATTATTTGCACCCCCGTATCCCTTTGTCGCGCCATGTCTGGCTTGGCGACCAAAATCACTTGTCAAGCGCCAGCCTCCTCCTGGCACCGTAGTTTGACCCGAGCTGGCGTCGCATGGCCTGCAGCGGTAGTCGCGCCCGGCCTTGGCGCAGGTGATATAAATTGGCACCACCAGCTGTCCTCCCACTCTCTTCTCCCTTCTCTCTCACTCTAGGCGAGTCCGAGAGCTGCTGGTCTCCCTCTCCGCTCTTTGTTCTTCCTCCCCTCCTCCACATCAATTTCTTGTACTTTGATTTGGATCTTGATGCCATAGGTATGACTCCATCTCTCTCTTCTCTCTCATTCGTTTAGTCATTTGGATGAATCAATTTTTGTTTCTTTAGTGCAAGTGTGCAGACTCCCCCTATAATGCAAGTGTACCTTTTTTGAAATATTGTCCATGTGTATTTGGTAAACATGGTTTTGATAAGGATTGTGCAAGTATGGAGATGATTTTTGATGGATTCAATTAGTAGTGAATAGTTGTTTCCCGATTTATTGTTTGCTTAGGGTTTTTAATAATTGGTTGTCATTAGATTTAGCGGTATGGTGATGATTTGGATGGATTTAATTTGACAATAGTAGTCCTTAGATGTTTCGATTTATAGTTTGTTGTGTGTTTGCACACATATGTGGAGTTTAGGTTTGAAGGAATACAAAGGAATTTATTTGCAATACTAGTCGTTGATTTTATTTTGCCCGCTTAAATGGAGTTGTCCCAGTTAATGCACCATTCGGAGGACCATGATGGGAAAGGTCCATTCCCCCTCAGCTACACACCGGCTTGTCATTGTCAGGTTCTTAGCCTTGTGAAGCCACTCAAGGCATCCATTCTCGGTGGGCGTGCTTTTTCGTTGTCAACTTCTGGCCGCCCTCGCGGCTTGAATGTGCTCTAGACGGATGCAAATTCTATCAGTGGATCGATGGTGAAGATATGGTGGATCGTGAAAATTATGTTGTTTCCTTATGACCCTTGGAAGAGTTGTCCATATGATGAGTTCGTTCGATGGGTGCAAGTGGGATTGTTTACTCCATTCTACCGGTGTGGTGAGCGTGATTATGTAAGTGGTCATGCGATTCATGTCATTGTGATATCCTTTGTGTTTTTGGACTATAACATTTGACTTGCTATATCAATTTTAGAGAGGTTTTTCAGCTTGTGACTCTCGAGGAGTATAACTATGGACCAAAATCTCAACGCTTCTTGAAAGTGGTATGTACAACGCTTGCGGCGAGGCAACATGCCATGACCATGCTTGAAGATCTTGGGACAAGAAGTGCAAGTGTGGCATCAAGGCCCGTTGAAGGAGTTGTTCCTCCCCAGCTTGGGTACGGTTACTACTGTGGCAATGCTTATGGAGGGCCAAATGAGCTTTTTGTGAGTTTACTAAACTGGTTATGTACATACACAACATTTTTATGCTAATGTGTTTGTGTTTGCTTAGGAGGGCGCTGACTTGTAAGTGGGAGGATTTTCGTAGGTCGTGGAGAGTTAATTGAGCCTGAAACCCCAAATCCATTCCCCTTTAGAAGAAAAAGGAAGATTTTAAAACCACAACAGTTGAAGGAAGAAGTGAGAAGGAAGTACTGTATCCAACAAGCCAAGTTGGAAGACAATGAACATGCTTCCTTTTTTCACAGAACATGTCCTCTAATCCCAAAACAGGAGGAATGGTATCCTAGCCAATCACATGAAGCCTGTGTTCTAGTCTGCCTTTATCACAGAACATGTCCTCTAATCAGTGTAGCAGGATTCAGAATTTCAGATTGGTAAAATTTACAAGAGGAAAGGATCAACCAGACAGAGAGCATACAGCTAGCTAGCTGCACTGTTTGTCAAACTGCCCACTGACAAAAGGAGCTTCGGTTTTTGCGCTAACAACAATGTCGTTGTTATGTTTAGGCTGTGTTTAGATCCCGAAAAGTGGCTGAAAAATGAAGCTGAAAAGCATTGTAGTACTTTTCGTTTATATGTGGCAAATAAGCCCAATGAACCATGGGCTATCTAGGATCAAAAAAATTCGCCTCGCGATGTGCATTCAAACTGTGCAATTAGTTGTTTTGTTTACTCACATTTCATTCCATGCATGTTTTTTGCTACGTTTAATGATTTGATGTGACGGAAAGTTTAGATGACTGTGTCTAAAACTTTGGTGAACTAAACACAGCCTTTAGTAAAAGGCAGGCCGGCGTCAAATCAAAACTCAAAATAAAGGTGTCAAAAATCATACAGCTGCCATGCACCACGAGACGACGACGACGACGACTACGACGTATTTCCTATAGTGTCCACTACTAGTCTCCATCGCTCCATGCGGCATGCAAAAGTCTAGCATTTAAACTTTGCCGCTGTCCCCCTCTCCCCTGAAGCTAAACTCTACCTGCCTAATTCAAGTTGCGATCAGCAGCGCCAGTTTTGTTCTACAGAGACATGTCATCATGGATGTAACTTTAGATCCATTTATCCGTCGAATCTGTGATCCTGACTGCGTGCAGTAGCTGGACGGTTCTTATCCAAATTTCTGTAGAATTCGATTTGATTGGTAGAGCTAACTTAACTTACTCAACTTTGTTTATCATCATTTAAGGTAGGTTATGCAATCAATCCACGTCACAGGCTTCTCAGCTCAATGTACAATCATCTGTCAGCAGCCGCCTAGCCAATCCGGCATTGTCAATGTAAATATTTATATTTGCCTATACACCATCTAAAAAACATATAATTTTTTGACTAAAACATTATAACATTTTATATCAATAAAATACTATAATTGTAATTATTCTATTATTTTAGAAATAATACAATATATAAATAATTTTGGATTGAGCAAATTCAGCATCTCGGTGAAGGAGGCTGGGTGCAAACCAAAGGTTTTCCCATCCATGGTCTTAAGAGTGGCTTTTGGAAATCCTTTGGGTAAATAACAACCAGGGACTTCAATATAAGACTCCGATTTACCCTGAAATAGTCGCTGAATTTGAAAAACCCACAAACTCCAATACTGTACAATATACACATATTAACTGAAACAAGATAAAATATCCATTCTTACCACTTTTAAAGTGGTTTTATTTGGGTATTTTGGCTAACGTGGTAGGGCCAACATGTTAGGCGGTCTCTCTCTTTTCTATTATATAAATAATCTTAAGTTTTTCATATGAAGTTGAATGCATACAAGCTTTTATATCAAAATTATAGAGCTCAATGAGATCTACATCTTTGTAGTTTTTAATTTTTTATTTGAGATCTTTTTTAGAAGCTCAAATATTAAGTTTAAAATTAGATTTTTGAAATTTCAATTTTTGAATTTTTGAAAGGATAAAAGGATATTGACATGGTATATATCAAAATTATAGCTCCCAATGGAGTCTATATTTTTTTTTTATTAAGGCAGTTTAAAGGCCCAAATATTCATTTTAAGTTCTTGGATTTTGATTTTTTTTTAAATGACTTTGGATATTGACATGATATATACAAAATTGTAGGTCTAAAATGCGAAGTTCATTGATTTATAATTTAAGCTAAGGTTTCAAATAAATGCATATTGAAGGCTCATAGAAGGGTGCCTTGTAGAGAAAAATTATATAGATCTAGACAAGAAAAAACATAAAGAGTAATTGTTAACCATAAGCAGATAGATATTATGTTACTATTTATATGTATTTATATGTGTATTGTGTTAGGAAATAATGAACAAAGACAGAGACAAAAAGATAAATAATTTTGATTTGTCGTAGGTACTAAACATGAACTTTCAATACTTAGGTTCTTAAGATTCTAGTCCATACAAAGCACGGTTTGATGAACTAGTATATTCAAATTTGTTTATATATCCCCATCCTGTGGAAACCGCTTTTCCCCCAAAATAGTATGCTTCCAACATGCCATGCCAAGATCATTCTTTACAAGCTCGGCTTCCCATGAAAATATGAAATCAATGAAGCAGCATGAATCCTGGAGCAGGGAGGAAATGATCCAGCCGCGAATCGTAAGAGTAATTTTTGTTTTTGATTTTAAACGCCTTGGATGTTGACATGATATATACCAAAATTGTAGCCCTAAATCACGATGTACAACATTCATTTATAATTTAAGATAAGGTTTCAAATAAAATGCATATTGAAGGCTCTTAGATGTGCCTTGTAGAGAGAGAAAAAATATATAGATCTAGACAGAGAAAAAACATAAAGAGTAATTGTTAACCATAACCAAATAGATATTACAAAACTATTTATATGTATTTATATGTGTATTGTGTTAGAAAATAGTAATGAACAAAAGACAGAGAGCACAAAGATAAATATTTTTCTTGTCATAGGCACTAAACATGAACTTTCACAAAGATAAATATTTTTTTTCTTGTCATAGGCACTAAACATGAACTTTCAATACTTATGTTTCTTAAGATTCTAGTCCATACGGAAACCTGATTTGATAAATAGTACATATCCTAATTTGTTTATATCCCTGATCCCTGTGAAATTAAACCATTTTCCCCCAAAATATGCCCAACATGCCAACAATGCCAAGATCGGTGCTGCTCAAGCTCAACGTCCCCACGAAAAAATATGAAATCAATGAAGCGGCATGAAGCCCGATGCGAGGGAAGAGGAGGATGCGATCGGCTCTTGGCAGATTTGCATGGGGGGGGTCCAGGTTTCTATTAATGGCATAGATGACAAATCTGGTCACCTGCGGACCTGCTACAATGATACGTGTTGCAAGAGATAGCTACTCACGAACTAATCAATCAACACAAAAATCTTTTGCAGATCAGCGACATTTCATAAGCTGTTTATATAGCCAATGATGAAATGAAAAAATCACATATGCTAGAGATCCTGTATATATCATTAATTATATTTATCCCTTTTATTATATATATTATTAGGTAACATGAGAGGAAACATGCACGTATGGTACCTTGAGACTGAATGTCTGAATTTGTACAATTCATAATGCCCAAACTAATTAAGTGAACAAAGGTTTTACTAGTACTACTTGGGTTCCATGTGGGTGGCCGAGTCTCCAAGGGCCGGGGGTGGTTGGGCGTGTGAACAGTCAGCCGTACCCTAATGGCTTTATCACATTCTTTTTGACCATAGCAACTGCAAACAAATAGTATTTCATTATCAATCATACAGTATCAGATACTTCTGGTGCATGCATGGCATGCATCAGAAAGTTAACGGGCTGAGAACTGATCTGAGCCGTTGGATAGATGCATGTCCTAGCTAGCTATTCACACCAACAACTTTATTGATTATAGTAATAAACGGCAATTTATTAACTTTTGAAGCAATGCAAAACATTCTTAGAATGGAGATATTGACTCTTCGTCGTCGTGCGTGTACGCGTTGTGGCGAACAAATGGAGCTAGATAGTTAACTAACCATGCATGACGACTTTATTAGAGAAAGCATGGCATGAGTCATGGACATGGGGAGATATCATATTTTATTCTACTACGCGGTAAGAGCTACTCCTATGACATATAGTATCACTTTTGTAAAGTTGAAAGAAGACTTTATATTTAGCCACATTTTAGTTGGTGAAATTATTTTGGGTTCAGTAGCATTTTTTGTTTGTTGTATTTGTGTTGGTAATTATTGTTTATCATGGACTAACTAGGTTTAAAAATATTCTTTTCGCAAATTCCAGCCAAACTATGCAATTAATTATTTTATTTACTTACATTTAATGCTCCATGCATGCTTTTTTAGGTTAAACATTGCCTATATACACTTGCTGAGTAGGTCAGTAGTGCCCAACAAAGTTGACCATTGCCCATGCATGTCTGCTGTCTGCAGCATCTATGACAACGCGGATGACCGGATATGGTGGGCATGCAGCCGGATAAACTCCACCATCGATCTGATGACATAAAAACAGTTGAAAAAAAGTGGTGATGATGAGAGACTCGAGTACGTACTTGACCACCAATATATATATTCACCAGAACCAAATGACCGTGAAGATGATGATGCAGGTAAAGTGCATGTAGCTTCTCAAAAATCAAAACTAGTTAACAGAGACGTGGCAGAAGCTTTATTTGTTAGACGGTTCGTTCCTCCTAATAAGAAAAGGGCACGTAGCCAGGTCGGCCGAGTCGTATGTAGCTTTTTAATTTCTCAACCGTGTGTCGGCTTTCAGTTTGCTTCGACACGTGCACTGGAGCCTAGAGGTCCAAGTGTTCCCATTCAACAGAAGCACGACTGCATGGGCATGCTTGCTGTCCTAGACTACAGTGATGGCGCTGTGTGCTTTTATAAAGTCGGTGAGTTGAGTTGGTGTGAAACGTGATTCCTGAGCGGGCCAACAACACCGCCTGCATGCCTTTATTTCGTCGATCGACTGGTTTTCATGTAATCATGTTTGATGCATGCGTGGTGCAGGATATGATACACACTGTAGTCCTCTATACACACAAACCAGGCCCCGGTGTTTCTGCTATAAATACCGGCCTGCTACCCAGCTCCAGGCAACAATAAGGCAACAAGCAAAGGACGCTCTGCACTCGTCTTGTGTGCTTACCGCCAGAGGACGACCATGGCCACCACTCGTGCATCAGCAGCTCACTGCTGCCGGAGGTACAGCTGCGTCGTGGCTCCTCTTGCTCTCGCGCTCGCCGGCACCTCGTCGGCGCAACTGTCCACGGGCTTCTCCCTACTCGTGCCCCGGCGTCTACGGCGTCAAGTCGGTGATGCACGCTGCCATCGCCAAGGAGAAGTAGCGCCTCCATCCTCCGCCTCTTCTTCCACGACTGCTTCGTCCAAGTACGTACTCGAAATCACCATAGCTACCCAGCAGATGAATTCGATGCATGCATGTTGTTGTGCTGCTTCATTTGTGATCACCACATGATGCATACGTATAGGGCTGCGACGCGAACGCTGCTGCTGGACGACACGTCCAGCCTCCCAGGGCGACGAAGATGGCGACACCCAACAACGGCTCCGTGAGAGGATTCGAGGTCATCGACGCCGTCAAGACCGTCGAGAAAGTCTGCCCCGGCGTCGTCTCCCTGCGCCGACATCCTCGCCATCGCCAGGACAGCGTCGTCATCCTGGGCGGTCAGGCTGGGACGTCAAGGTCGGGCGGCGGGACTCCACGACGGCGAGCCAGCGGCGCCAACAACAACATCCCGCCGCCGACGTCTGGCCTCGTCAACCTCACCTCGCTCTTCGCCGCCCAGGACTCTCCCAGAAGGACATGGTCGCGCTCGCTAGTAAATACGTTGCATGCTATTATTTAATTACCTACCAACTTCGAGTAATAAAATTTCTAAAACAGTTAACTCTCTTATTGTTACTTTTACCATGTCGCTTCTAAATAACAAACTTGTAGTAACTAGACATGTTGAAAACTACTTGGACATGTCCCAAAATGAACAACTGTAGAAGGAAGGAAGGAGAATTTGGGAAGGAGCCTTTTCCATGCCATTATAAAGATAGTTCTACACAGCTGGTAGACACTTCGAACTTTTACCAACAGAATTGACACTGACTTTAAAAGTCAAAAATACAACAGAATCTTACTTACAATGACAAAACTAGCTGTTGAGATCTAATTTTTGGATCTTCATTTACCTATAATTTTCCTATAATTTTTCTATACATATTTCTCACATACATATGAAGATAGTTTTTATATAAAAAGCATGGTTACCTGGTTACATATGACAAGCATGGTTAGTTGGTAAATAGGCATCGAGATTGAATTGAATGACAAAAGTTGGTAACGGTGACACCTTTGAAGTTGTCGGTATGAGTTTCAAGAAGAAACTAAAAGAGAAGTTGTGCGTGTAAAAGCTTTACACTTTTGTTTTGTTATGTTATAAACCAAGTCGATAATGCCAACTTCAACCAACTATCTCTTAGTCTAAGTTGAAAGATCAGTTTTCCCAAGAATCAGATCGATATCTTTTAATTCGATGGAATACGAAAAGCAGTAAGCATATATATTATCGATATAAAGTCGATATAAAGATATAAAGTCGATTTGGTCCACATCTTTTCCCAGCTAGATTGCAAATTAACTACAACCACACATATTGTTCCTTTTGTGTCGCTTTCCTAACTAGAATCAAATACTCTTTTCGCTTGTCATTATATATATATATTTTTACAAAGAATCAACAACAACCTGTTTATTTTTTAATTAAAAAGAAAAATGTTTTATGCTGTAATTTATTTTGAGTAGAATGACCAATCTTCTTGAAACACACACACACACACAAAAACAAATAAATAAACAGGAGGTCATTTCCTCTATACTTTTGAATACTACTCGCCGGTCATTTCTCTATACATTTTTCTTTGTCGCATTTATTACTAATCTAAAAACAAATTTAAAAAATAAAGTTTTCAGGCATCCTAACTTTAATTTAATTTTGCGGTGCTCACACCATTGGGAGGCACGATGCTGCCAACTCAGAGCCCACATATGCAATGACACCGACATCGATTTTGCCTTTGCAAAAACAAGGCAATCAGGTTGCCGCGCACCTCAGGTTCAAGTGACAAACAACTCGGCACCATTGGACCTTCAAACCCCTGACCGTCTTTCGAGAACAACTACTACAAGAACCTTCTTAGCAAGAAGGGCTTTACACTCCGACCAAGAGAGCTTTCTTCAATGGTGGAGCCACGCACGCGCTTCGGTTCAATCTATGTCGATAGCCAAAACACGTTCTTTTTCGCAGATTTTTGTGGCCCGTGATTAAGATGGGCGACGATACACCATTTGTGGGCTCCAACGGTAGATCGGGAAGAAGCGCAGAAAGAGTTAGTGATAGTTCATTAAGATGATGAGCTACTTGAATGATAAACTATATTTCGGGCTTTGTTCTTGATTATACATCATTGATTACTTTTTGTAGCTTTATATTTTTAACAATTGTGAAATCATTTTGTATTTGTGTTGATGTGTACACATATAAGTTTTAAAAGAGGATGAATATATGCTCGGTTGTTGTTTATATCATCTTTTTGTCCAATATATTTTGCATAAAAAAGTTGAAATCTTGGCGTGTAAGTATATGCAACGTAGAAATATGAACAGTTAGATGTCTCCGGATCGAGATTGTGCAGATTCACACACATTGAATAATTGATACTTCTACCGCATGGAGAATCACCTATGGCATGCATTTTTCATGGCAAGAATAAATAAGAACATGCTTCCTCTTTCTTCCCCCGAAAGATCTATTACCGGCTTCCATTGATAAGAGAAGAGCAAAAGTATTTACAGATGTTGTGGCACAAGTAGTGCCTCAATTTCTGCATGGCTGTTCACCTCACAGTGAGAGCCATGCTAACCATTTCAATAAAGTTTTTCTAACATATATAAATACTCTCCCTAGTTACGAGATAATGGCGTTTAGGGATGGTTTGCATTGCCTGAAGTCAATTATTTCAAACTGAATTTTTACCAATACTTTTGTAATGATAATTAATATATCTATAAATACTAATACACACATATTTTTACAAAAAACTTTCAAACATTCAAACGCTAAAACACAATAGCTTAGAGATTCAAATAATTGCAAAGCACCACTTATTCTCTGACTAGAGGAAGCACTTGATTTGTTAAACCCCCAAGCAACTGTGCCTCCTTCTGTTATCCTCCCTCTAATTCAAGATCCAACTTCTTTTGCCAAAAATCAACTTCAAGCTTGTTTTCCGCCAAAAAAATCATGCTATCTCTCAACCCTCTATCCTGCTGTCCGGTGAATTTCTCCACGTGATTCGCTGGCGTTCTAGATAGCCTTGCTGATCCTAGAAGACCCTTTTGCGTGCATCTTCCCGACGGATCCTTCCGGAGGCTGTTCCGAGCTATCTCAGCCGAGGGCGAGGTCTACATCAATCCTATCAATCTCTAGATCGGGTTCGATTGATCACGCTACATGCCTTGCTGTTCTTGCAGGTTGTTTTGCACCTGGGAGCGCTTCAAAGCTCACGCTGGTGTGTTGGCGCTGAACCCTAGTTTGTGTCAACAGTTTGTGTTGAGAACACTCGAATAAGCAACACATAAACAATTTACTCGACCTCTCCCGTTACTGAATAAATAATTTTCAGGAGTTTGTGTTTAAGTCATTTTGTTTAATTTTTTACTGTTTTTTTATAGAAAAGCATCAAGATTAATTATGACACCAAATTAATATTATCAGATACATTATAAAATTTTTTTATAATTTATTTTTTTTTGGGGTGTAATAAATATTTATTTTTTCTTTTTTGATAAATTTGGTTAAACATCAATAAGCCTGAGTTAATATAACTACAGAAATTAATTTATTTGTGTCGAGGAGGAAGTAAGTATATACTCTATGTAGCAAAGGCTGGCTTAGCTGAAACTAATATAAAAGCTAGCTAGAGCCTACTACTAGACAACTTTAGTGGTGCCTAACTATAGGATCCGATCTTGCCTAACGTAGGATCTGTGAAGTTTCTTGACAAGAATGCATGATTGGATCTCTCACCATTTGCTTACTTCAGCTGCTAGTACATCTTTTTCTTCTTTTGCTTAGTATTTTAATGGTTGTTCTTAAATTGGTCCTATTAAAAACTCTCGAACCAAATAAATTGAGGTCAGAAAAGTGCGGCTGCATGCGCCATACTCTAGTGTCGGTACAAGATGAACAACACAGTTTTTTCGCTTGCGACTGGATTGAATACCAAATATGATTGAAAAGTACACGTCACTGAAGTCCGATTGGACTTATTCTGCTGCCATGTCGGTTTCAAACAACAAAGACTTGTCTTGATTCAATTTCGGGTAATTTACATATATATAGCGATTGCTACCTTTGCTCTTCTTTTGTTCCCAATTTATCCTTATGTTGTGATAAGTTTTGGCTGCCGATTATGCACAACAACAATCTTCAACCTTAGCTAATAGCCTGTTTCTATATAGCTTGCTAGCAATATATATAGTACCCTTTGTAGATCTGACCATATTTGGTCTCCAATCGGCCGAACACCCAACAATTGCGGTAGAATAAAGTCGCCACTTAGCATTGAATTCATTTGACTGTAAAACAATATATAAGGGCGTCTATAACTATATAACTACTTCAGTCCATATCAATCACAAGATTCATAATGTACCTACTGTCGCTCTTTGTTGTATCTGGAAAAACGCGCCTCCTACAAGTTTTTCTTCACCATATCATCATCTCTATCTTTTCTCTGTTACAAAAAAAAAAAGTTTTTTTTTATAGAGATGTGTTCGTTCAGAAGATAAAAATGACAGGCGTGAAGTCAGAGAAATTTGAGTACATTCAAGCTGAAAACTAAAAGAAAAGTTGAGAGATGTATGTCAAATTCGGGCAGCTGTGTCTGTATGGGCACAAACCACGCCCAGACGACCGCCGTCCGCCGGCAAGTCCACTTTTCCCAGCAGTGTGTGGGTAAGGTAACTTATCATTTGCATATATGTAAAGAGGTCTTCAGCGAAAAAAATGTCCCGTCTGCCTCTCCTCTCTTGGACAAACTGCTGGAGTACTTTTCACCCAAAAATTGGGCCGAAGAGACAAACTAGTCAAAAGTTTTTCAGATGAGGTCACAGATTACTTTATGCATTTTCCACACATGTGAACACTATCTAGAACCTGGAATCATATAAATGTGAGGTGGATGGATGACGGCTTTTATTTTACCCTACTGAACTAGGGTCAAACACCACATTCTCTTCTGTCGTCTATCGCTTGTGTATATATAATATCACACGCTTCTAAATAGGACCTAGATCAGTTGACTCGCTCGTCTAATAGCTAGTGTTAGCCCTTAGCTATATAATATGCATCTTTCTCATTCCAGTTCGACGGCTACACAAACAAATAAATTCACATAGCCCTTCTTATAATCAATTTATTTACTATTTATGATATATCTCGTTTAGTCCCTTCAGTCAGATAGAAGTAGGATGAATGGTTCAGTCAGAGGTTAGCTTCAGCTAGTTAGTGTCTAGTGCTAGGCATGTGAGATGGGATGTTTGTTTTTCCTCTGCCCTGTGCTGTTATTGACTTATTATTGTTTGTTGATTCTTCTCTGCTGCTACAAGCCAACAATGGAGTCATGATTCATGATTGGGGGGGTGGAAAGGTCATCTCCTTGTCGTCCTTGGGTTCGGTATCTCTCCCAATCTGATACAATTCTCTGAAAGGCTAGAGTTTGCTGTTTTCTCCTGTCCATCTTAATGAAGGTGCTCCATGCTATCTCTTGTCAAAGAAAACAGCCCCTTTAATTCGTAGGCTTGTGTTTTCTCATGTATAGTTGTTCGCGGCGACCCACCTACTTTGTTTAATGCTTTGAGAAGTACCTAAATTGAACTTCTACTGTAAATTAAGTTTAGTTTACATATAGGCCAAGCAATACGCCATGTTAGCTACTTTCAGGTCTAAATTGCAGTACATTTAGATTTGTCCTAAGTCAAACCTCTGTAATATAACTTTACCCAGGTTCATAGAAAAAGAATTAACACGGCAATGTCTATAATTGGATTAGTTTTGTCAAATTTTTTTTGAGAAACACAGTACAGACATAGACGACTCATATACACACCCAGCGCAACCCTATCCCTATGAGCGAGATTGAACCCGTGAATCCGAGATTGGCGAAGTCACCGACTGTCGATAACATAGCAGGTGCCTACCCTTAAAAAGAGAAGCCAGGTTAAATCCCTCGGAATAAATCTAGGATAAATATGTTACGGTGATTTGAACCCTGAGTGGGGTCCCAACCAATAGCCTTTGCCATTGCTATATTGATAATTCAATTATTTGAACTTGTATGTAGATGCTAACATAGTTTCCTAGAAGGTCAAAATTCGTCACTTTTAACTTGGTCGGCCATCCAGTGCATATATTTCGACTGTCCATTGCCCTTTTGGCTGGCAAACTGCTTTGCATTTGACAAAGCAAACACTAATTAGCCAAACCAAACCCACTCAGCCTAGATTGATATCTGCCTACGGATGGAGCAGCTCCACCCATCCCACTCCCAAAGTTCTTCAATTTCCTTGCACGGTTTTCTCTTGGCGCCAGATAAAGCGCCGACAGTGGCAGTTCATCAACAAAGCTCATTAGCTTGTAGAGCTCCTTCCTTCCTGTGTAATGCATTGGCGATAAAACAGAAGGATCCGGAAAGTAGTAAAGCTGGTCACCTGCTGCAATGACACATGTGTACATGCTGTGGCGGCCTGATGCCTACCCACGAACTAATTGGTGATCAAACCAAATCTCTGCAGATCAGCGACATTGCATCTGTTTAACAGTATATATAATTTTTGGGGCTTGGCGTTTATACCCCTGTTTTTCATGACCCATATGTGATTTTACCCTTGTTTTTTAACTTTGTGATTTACCCCTACTTTTTCTATAACGAAGGCTTAGATTTTACCCCTGGTCTATTTAAGACCACATAACGGTGTTAACTTTTAGCCAAATGGACAACTTTGCCCTTTTTGCCTGTTGCATTTATATGATTCATGTGTTTTTACCCCTACTTTCGGATCAAAGCTCAAAGATCGAGAACATCCGGCTCAAGCAAGCAGTGCAGTTTACAGCACGCAGCAAGAGACAACGAACTGACAAGCAACCTTTGCCATCCGTGTATACTAGTCAAGGCAAATTAAAATAAATTTATACTTCAATATGATTAAGAAATGATTTCTTTTGGCAACTCACGGATGCAAGGCAAGCATTTGAAACCAAGAAAATCAACACGCTCGACCAACGAGGACACTGAGCAAGCGGCCAGGGAATACTCACTACCGATGCAAGAACATGAACTGGACTGAGATCCAAAGATAAAGAAATCGATCAGGAACCAGAGGAGAGAGAGCGACCTGCTGTAGTTTGCTGAACGAAGGCTGTAGTTTGCTGAACGAAGGCGAGCACCAGATTGGTGCTGGGCACACGACGTCATAACGATGGGACAAATTCATGAAAAACTCCAGCACGCACGAGAAACAAAAACGCCCGACTAGAATCGACCAAATCAATCAGAATATTCTATTCGAGCTCAAAAATTTGCACAGACCAAATTCAAACTAACTCTGAACAACCTCCCAAAAATCATGACTCGAGATCAACTCAATCTCTCTCTAAATTTCAGATGCTGGGCAAGAACGAAAAAACGGAGAACACTGTGAGCGAAATCCGCATCTTCAATTGCAATAGTCCATGAATCTGTGCAAATGAAGTGGGGGAGGTGGAGGGAGGAACGCCCACGCCCGGCTTGAAGCCCCACACCGCCTGAGGAGCCGCCGCCTGTGGGAGGGAGCAGTCACGGGAGAGCGTCGGCCCAGCGGAAAGAGCCCGTCGGTCTTTGTGTTTTAGCTGATGGGTATTTTGGTCTTTTGGCGTATTAATTTTTATTTTTAATTTTTTAACCCTTTAATAAAACCAGTTCCAAGCGGTTACATACCAAAGAACAAGCGGTACCTTCACTTCAAAAAGTGAGGGCAAAATCACAAAGTTGAAAAAAAGGGGGGTAAAATCCGCGTTTAGAATCGGAATAGGGATAAAACACTAAAACCCCTATAATTTTTTCCTGATGACAAAATGGAAATTAAGCATGTCCACTCCAAGTCTTCAGCTCAAATAATTAAGAGAGAATATGTTCATCCTTTTTTTTTTGGTCTAGCTATAGGTTGGTATCATCCAACACACACTTTGAAAAAATGTCACATCCTTTCAAGTTTCAACAATTCTAGTACTATACCATGTGCACATAAAAGCATGTAGCTCCCATTCTGTGGCAAAAGCATCTTAGCGTGAAACTGAGCTGCCTCCTTCCGGCACAAATATGACAGCTTTGAAATTGTCAAATAAAGACTGTAAGAAAAAAAGTTACCACCCGTATTAATAGTATATATATATGTCGTTGCTTCCAACAGTCACGGTCACTCAAATGACTACTAATTTTTGTTCTAGTGTATTAATTTATAAAAGTGTAAACAATTATACTATTATTAAGAAAACGTTCATGTTTTAGTGTTAATACATCCAAATTATGACATAAATAGATTTATAACAAATTTTTTAATAGTTGTCTGCATGCAACGCAAAAATGAAAATGAAGCAATTGCTATTGCAAGTGATGGGTTGTTAATTAGATGTATGAACTACATGCCTCCCTTATACGTATAATGCAAAATTCATGGAATTGATTCTAGACAGCAATTACCATGCATGGTAAAACCACATGAAGTCCTCGTCCAGGCAACATGCACGCATACTACTATGTACTAGAGTAGTTTTAGGTACACAATTCATGACTAGCTTGCTTGCATTGTCAAAGGAACCTCATGAGCGTGAGGGTGTAGATTTTTGTCCTGTTCACAACAACTAAACCTTGAAGCAAACTGTCTGTGCCCCTTTCTTATATGTAACATCACACTGTAAGATGCTGAGATTTCCTCTTCTTATATATGTTTTTAACGTTAAACAGGAGGACGCGAGACGCCCCTAGTAATTTATTGATCAGTAAGATAGAGGGAGCCTTCTTATAAACTCACTACTTGGAAAAGTACAACCATGTCAACGACATGTTTTTATGAATATGGAGGGAGTATGAGTACATCTGTGCTCAGCTTTGAAGCAAAAATGTCGTCATGCATGCATGTCGCTCGGAGAGTGTTGACTTGCTCTAACATTTTCCGAACCAGAGATTTATGATAATACTAGTGTACGGTGGTAGGGAAGAATTAAGCATGTATACAAGTTTGACCATTCTTTTGCCGTCTGGTCATTCTTCCCTGCAGCCTGCAGGTAGAATAGAGCGAATCCTAGCTTGTGCCAATCACACGCAACGCAAATATCTGCAGAGCTGTTGATGAAAATTCTTAAGCAAAAAGAAAGTACCTGGAGGATTATGGGGCAACACACAACATCACTAGGGTGCAACACACACCCAACTACTAGCCTCTCAGAGGCTGAAGAAAGGGTAGCTTCGCTGAACTGTCCCTAATAGTATATAACAAGATTAGAAAAAGGCATACATACACATGCATGCAGCATCAATCAGTAGGGTACCATTACCAAACCGTGTTGCTCTTTTTCGCTTTGTTACTAGGTGTGTACGTGTATTAGTATTACAACATGCCTAGCGTTCCCACACGCATATTCCGTGCATACTTGCTGCTGTCCTATACATGCTGCTTTCAGAGATGCTTGGCAATGCAGGCTTCAACAACTCTGCATTCGTCGTCGTCATCCTAAGTTTTTTGCAGTGTTACACCACAATGCATACACCTAGGTAAGGTATGTAGACACCTAGGACTGATTGCTGAACTCCTGTTGGGCAGCATAATCAACCAGCTTGATTGCCGGAGGATGATCAGTTGCTTTTTCAAATCAAAGTCCAACAAAGCAGGTGAAGTCGTCCTACTCGTATCATAAGTCCATACATCCATACATGATGTAACCCATCTAGCTAATCATATGTTAGTTTTTTTATGCATCCATTAGACTGATGCTAGCTTCAATATTATACACACAAGTTGCTGATGCTAAAAACCAGAAAACCCTGTTCCCCAGGGCTGCTTGGGCTATAAATATGCTTCCCCACTAGCCATCACATTCTACAGCCAAGACGAACACTGCAGCAGCAGCACTTGGGATATAGGAATACCACCACCCATTGACATCGTCGATCATGGCTCCAGAATCATCAGCTGCAACAAAAATGCAGCAGCAGCATCGCTCTGCTCTTTCTCCTAGTGCTAATGGCCGCCGCCACCACGTCGGCGCAGCTGTCCACCAGCTTCTACTCCTCCTCGTGCCCCCGGCGTGTACGACGCCGTCAAGTCGGTGATGAAATCCGCCATCGCCACTGAGCAGCGCATGGGCGCCTCCATCGCTTCGCCTCTTCTTCCACGACTGCTTCGTCCAAGTACGATACCACCACCACCACCACTCCACCATGCATCTCATCATCATGCATGACTAACCTAATTTGGTCACCGTGTGCATTGTAGGGCTGCGACGCCTCGCTGCTGCTGGATGACACGGCCAGCTTCCAAGGCGAGAAGATGGCGACACCAAACAACGGCTCTGTGAGAGGCTTCGAGGTCATCGACGCCGTCAAGACCGCCGTCGAGAAGGTCTGCCCCGGCGTCGTCTCCTGCGCCGACATCCTCGCCATCGCAGCCAGGGACAGCGTTGTCATCGTGAGTAGTCCTTGCTGCAGCTGTCAAGTCTCAACTGATCGATACTGCTGTGTGAGGTGTGTGAACTGATGGAAGCTGATGCTGATATGCAGCTGGGAGGGCCGAGCTGGGACGTCAAGGTCGGGCGGCGCGACTCGACGACGGCAAGCTTCAGCGGCGCCAATAACAACATCCCGCCGCCGACGTCGGGCCTCGCCAACCTGACGTCGCTTTTCGCCGCGCAGGGCCTCTCCCAAAAAGGACATGGTCGCGCTCTCTGGTGCGTGTGTAATATTCTCAGTTTTTTTCCCTAAAAAAATATTGTTTCTCAAACGCAAATATATATGGAATTGTATTCCAAAGAGGCAAGCAACAGCCTTTCCACGTACACTCTATTAGAGTACTAAAGAATATAGCTTTGTTAGGTGGAAGATGCAGCTGGTATATATATATATATATATGTAGTATCATATCACCACCGGAATTCCGTTTTGACTTGGAAGCTTAACTACTCTCTTCGTCGTCACATATCAAGCTGTGCATGACTAGCCTTATTTTGCCAGTTAGTTAGAAAAGACTAAACAAATAATTAGTGTTGGCCCATGTTATTTTATCATATGTTTTAAAAATTTATCATATGAAAAGTTGGGCCGAAACAGTTATATCTGCACAGTTACAGAGGTAAACGAGGTGATATACCACATATTAATTGTCGGCAGGGGTTTCTTGTAGAAAAATTCTCTTTGCCCAAAGATTTTTGTTTTCTAATAATCGTGCCTCTAACTAGATAGCGACTTAGTGAACTTTCGATGGCTGAGAAAGATCAGTCTTCCACCTAATTCGACGAAATACTAAAAGCATGTGCATAAAGTACTTGCACATTATACACATATAGGTACAAACCATACATGTGGTTCCTTTTGTTTCGCTTCATTCCTAGAATCAGATACCTTTATTTTTATTTATTTTTTTACAAATTTATTAGACAATCAAGAACAGCAGCGCCTGTATGTTGTGAAAAAGAAGATGCTTCCAAAAGTTTATTTTGCTAATTTAAGCTGTGAATAATTCATTTTCTCCACCACCCCATTTGTAGCTTAATTTCTGATCATTCATGTTTCTCTATATATAGTAATCTACGTCATTAATAAGCATTTCCCCTTGTGTAATGCCTCTTTGGTCAGGAGCTCACACCATTGGCCAAGCTACGTTGCACCAACTTCAGAGCCCACGTCATACAATGACACTCAACATCGATGGCACCTTCGCAAGCACAAGGCAATCAGGGCTGCCCAAGAACCTCAGGTTCAGGTGACAACAATTTGGCGCCTCTAGACCTTCAAAACCCCAACAGTCTTTGAGAACAACTACTACAAGAACCTTGTCTGCAAGAAGGGCCTTCTACACTCCGACCAGGAGCTCTTCAATGGCGGAGCCACTGATGCACAAGTTCAATCATACATTAATAGCCAGAGCGCATTCTTTCTCCGGATTTTGTGACGGGCATGATAAAGATGGGTGACATCACACCATTAACCGGCTCCAATGGGCAGATCAGGAAGAACTGCAGAAGGATTAACTAATCAAAGAGGTGCTGCACACTATCTAGCAAGGGTTTTTCAGTGTGATGTCCTTAAGTTTGTAATGTGTCCACAAAAATTGCGAGATCATCATGTTGTACCAAGGTGTGTTGAGATGTTGTTCATTTAAATAATTAATCCATCATTTGTTCTTTTGAGACAATCTTTTTGTTGAGTTTATTATTTACACATGTATGCTTTTTGCATGAGAAATAAAAATGTTGTGAAGTATGCAAAAGTAAGGGGATGAACTGTTAAAACTAAGACATATATACACTTCTCTCCATCTCCTGTGCACTCAATGGTTTTGATGGATTGTACCCTAATTATTGCTTTAATAGTCAAACATGTATAAACTCAATAGCTAATAAAGATGCTTTAAAGGAAGTCACGACACGATTGTTTTTAAAATTGTATTCCCTTTGTCTTGAAATATAAGGGATTGAAGTTTTTCCCTAAGTCAAACCATCATACGTTTGACCAAATTGATAAAGAGGAGTATAAATATCTACCATGTCAAAAAGGAGGCAAATTATGAAACTAGATTTCACAATGTATCTAATTATATGCTAATTTGGTGTAATAAATATTACTATTATTTTCTATAAACTTGGATAAACTTATTATATATAGTTTAATTTAGTACAAACTCGATTGCCACTTGTCAAGACCGATGGAGTAGTGCCTCCGTGTTCGTCTCTAACACGAAAAGTTTGGCGCTGCCTTTTTGTATTAAGACTAAAAATAGTCTGAAAGTTATAAACGACGCGCGCTACAAATGACGCACTAGGGGGAATACAATTATATAAATAGCTCTGCCCTCCGAGCAGTAAAGAAATCAAAACGCCAATTACCGCTAGATAAACAACCAAATCGGCCAACGCCAATCAGAAACGGCGCTGCACGGTGCTCGTCCGCCTCGCCCTACCGGGCGAAGTCCCGTAAGATCTAACGCAAGCCTCTTTATGTGAGGGACTCGCGTTCTCGCCTAGACTCTATCGTAGTAGGCCTCCTGTTCACGCCGCGGAGGGTACTCGTCCGTCCATCGATGAACCCTATCCGCCGCATCGCAACATCTCCCCGCCGAATCGGGACACGCTGCAGCGGGCTGAGCGGGCGAGCCTTCTCAGCTCGCGTGCGGCAGTGAGGGTTGGCGGTGGTGACACCTGCATCGGCAGGGGGCAACAAAGGCGCAGCTACGCCTTTCGCGCAGTAACCCCGCCTCCCAGTGTTCGTAGGCTTTGAACATACATCAAATTCCTGAGTCAGAGAGTAGTGAGAGGGGTGTTGTACTCCTGACAATCGCGAATTGATAATCCTCCAAGAATGACTGTGCCGGTCGATTGCTAGAACTTATCCAATGTGTCACAATTTCTACCGTCAACTAGTAAATCCCTATGGTCATGCGTTGGTTCAGATGGCTTAGCACTTTCGAGACTCAGGAGTTACACTAGTTCTGGTAATCGTGTTAGCTGTTGGGTCAGAGGGATCAGGTCGAGGGGGCGGCCGGGGGCTCGCGCTAGTGGTCTTCTTTAGTGGACCTGTTTTCCCTTTTGTAATTCCTTTGTATTTCTATTTTATTTTTCCATCGTCGAATAAAAATCCGCAAAACTCTTGCCGCCTTTCTAAAAACTCAGTCATACCGCACGCGGCATGACAAAATTACTACTCTACGCCTACATGTATTAGAACGGCAACATGGTGTGTACTGCATCCACTAGAGCGCGCATAAGGAGTTTTCATGGCCCCGCTTTCATGATCGTCATAAGGTATTCAGCGGTTTGTTTGCCCGCATCTTGTTGATGATGGTATGAAAACGAAAAACATCGAATCAATGGACTCGCCATCAAGCTGACGACAAAGTTATCGTACTACTCGCTTGTGCATCTCAAAGAGTCCGCTTTTTGACTTGTGAGGGTTCCTTCGCGTGGATGCTTTTACGGCCTCACCCGTGATCTCTCGAAAGCGAGAGCACAACCGAGACATCGTCAAACTCAGCTTCTCTTGAGACTCAGGGATCACTACGGCCCTCGCTCTGTGGTTGGTCAATTTGCTCACCAACACGAGTAGCAAGGACCTCGTACGTAGTTGGGATCCACAACGATATCCCAAACATGCCACTATCCCTAGAGATGTTCTTGCATCTTGATCTTCCAAAGAGGGGATAGTTGGTTCCATCAAACTCAGTGGTTTTGCCAAAAACCGCCAAAACCGAGCTCCATGTCGCTCTCGTCGGGATCATGAACTGATTAAGGTGGAATGATCCTTAACCGCCTCGATACTCAATTGAAGGGCCGAAAACAACATACCATAGGGGGTGAATGGGTGCCTCAAATTTCTTTCAAATATTTGGCCGCGCCCCAAATTCAACCTCAAGAAGCAAACTCAAACACCGCTGATGACCACGCACTCCCTAGGAAAGGGTGGATGTTTTCTCGTAACAGCCGGGTCATCACAAGGCAAAGCTCAATGCGAGGATCAAGAGAGCGACGAACCAATAGACGAAAAATGAGACTCTCCACTTCTTTTTGAAAAGCAAGGTCCTCGAATCTTGGATACTTAAGCCAACATGTGACAGAGAGCACCTAGATGAGGCTCTATGGAACCGTAGAAGTCCAACATACCAGATGGAAACCAAAAACGTAGACCACATGACCAAACTATGAAAAATTAGCACATGCTAACTGCAAATACCGGTCATAATATCGACCGTGCATGATACCCGACACCTAATAATGAACCATCTAATACGGACACGCCCCGTATTATGACCGTGTGACTATGGGAGATAAAAACCCCATCAAAATGGTATCCAAAA
>JADLZK010007039.1:1200000-1552062 GCA_015847255.1 Hyparrhenia diplandra | reverse complement strand
TCACACCAATACAATACTTTCTTCTTTTCTTTCTTTCTCTCGTCTCCTTCCCTCTCTCTCTCTCTCCTCCCCTCCTCCTCTCTCCTCCTCCTCTCCTCCTCTCCTCCTCTCTCCTCCTCCTCAGACACACATTTCCCCCTCGGTATTCTCACTACATTAATAATGGTATGGTCTTTCATATATTTAGCATATGCCCAGAAAATTTCGTGAAATTTGAGTTTAACCAACTGTCAGGTAATATAATTTTGACCCATGAACACGCGGCAGCAAAAACAAGTTGGCTAAAGTCCACGGGAACTTTACCCAAAAAATATTGAGGATTGTTTTAATTTCAGAAAAGAAATTAATTGTTTAGGTGGTATATTCTAACCGAGTGAGGGTGACATCTGTAATCTCAGTCGGTGTTGATTAGTTATGTCATGTGCAACAAACCCATTGGCGCACCCATAGCAAGACCAGCCACCTAAACATGCATGTTCTACACCACTCCGCACCATCCATCCGCGATTCCTTGCATTATTGCCCGGTGCATTCCAGTGGATTGTACGTCGTCCTCATTTCGTCTGCTAGCTCCCTGTACCTACTACCTTATCATGGAAGCATGCATGCATCTGCACAAATTTCCTCTACCAATGAATACTGATTGAAGTGCAAAAATCGACAACAGCATCCATTATTTGACGGTCGACCATGCGCCTCAGCATGGTGCCTGTTCAGTACTGCTCAGTTTTTTTTTAAAAATGAAAACGCTAATTTTTCAATTTGAGCTTCATTCTTTTCTTTAACAAATAACAATCTTTTCTAAGCTAGTTTTTCAATGGTGACGGCAGTGGAGAGGACGACGGGGTAGTGGGAGGAGACCTTGACCCGTTCAACACACAACGTCGGGCTCTACTCACTTGCGTGGCAGAGCGCATATGTCTGAAATCGATGTTGTGCTGCATGCATTAATTTTTTACTAAGTCCTATTAATTTTTTTTCTTTTTCAATTTACTTTTCGTTTCCATTTCTTTTTTATCTGTTCCCTACTATTGTTACTCCTGTGTTGGAGGACGCCCTCGACGCATCCTCCATAGCCTCAACTGCTCTTTGTTTCCTCACGTTTAAGGGGAGCAAGCAAGCATGACACTTTACCAGCGGAGGCTCAAGCACCGTTAAAAGAGTGATTGGAATAGGCGTGTAGAATGTCCGATGTACCCCTGTGATCGTGTTGAGTGGCACCTTGCTTAGCAGGGGCTAGTTGTAATTCTGCCACATCTCCCTTCTGTTAGTCTGATCCTCGCTTTTTCTTCCATCGGCCTCCTCTACGCTAATACTTTTACACACCTTTTTTTTTTTTTTTTAATGCTTAGGGAAGGAGGTCACGCGAATCCCCCTCGCTGGCGCCATCCGTTTTTTTTTTTTTTTTTTTTTCTTTTAATTCTGACGTACTAGAATACTATTATTGTCCTAAGCTAATAGTTTTATTTTTTTCAACTTGAAATATTATTAATTCCTAATCTAATAGGTCTATTATTTCCTTTCCTTTTCTCCTTCCCACAACTGAACCAGAATATTATTCTCGTGATCTTGAAATTATTCTTTTGTTCTTAGAATGTCATTCACATGAACTTTGAATTTTATTTTCTCAATCTAAAAATATTATTGTCGTCCAACATAATATTATTTTTCCAAACATTAGGATAGTTTTTTGTACGGTTGCATAGAATATTGTTCTCCAAACTGGAAGATGATCTTCACGAATCAAGATTTATTTCTATTGATTCTTTCATTTATTATGTGTCTTCAACATAGAATTTTATTTTTGTGAATTTAAAACATTATTCTCGTAAAGTTAGGTATTATGTGTGAGTTTGGTTGGTGCCACTTAAAACCCGGGAGCAAAATTTGGCATTGTCAAATTTTGTCACCAAATTAGTGGTCATGGCAAAATGGTTAAATGGCCAAAATTAAACTTGGCTAGATTGGGCACACTATACTAAACACACCCAAAAACAAACCACAATCGCAGAGAGAAGCACACAAGTGGCTGGCTAGTGCTTGATCTGGATTCAGACACCATTGTAGCTGTTGTTGGCTGTACTGTGCATGCTTTAGATGGTTGTTTTGGTTCAGTTCAGATTTGAAGCTATTATTAGTAGGGCTAACCTAACCATTAGCCACGGCCTCTGAGGCCTCAAGCTCTCAGCGCAGCAGAAGGCAATAATGGAGCCGACTCAAAGAAGGCCCGCGGCCTGCCCAAATGGAGACGACGACGACGGCACATGGTTGAGACCTTTTGACCTGCGCGGCCACCGAGTCTGGCTCATGGGCACATGCGCTGCTTCAGTGACATGTCTGAAACGATGCCCTGCCTCGGCATCAATGTTTCAGTGACGTCACTGAGTGTCCTCCTGTCCATTGGAGGTTGCTCTCTAGATCAATCGGTGAGCTCAACGCCCAGCCATCATGTGCCTTCAGCTTGACGCCTTGCCATTGCCACCACCAAATAGCCTCTGCGAAGCCACTGCGCTCAGATCTGAGTAGTACAAGCTGAAGCAAGAGGAAGCATGAGTGTGGTGCGGGGCGCTTTGGGAAGCCTCGCCCCCAGATTCTGCAACTGCTCCATGGGTTGTCCATGGTGAGCTCAGAAGGGCGTGAGAAAGCAAGTTCAGTGGCTCCACAGCGAGCTGAGAGGCGTTCAGTGGCTCCACAGCGAGCTGGAGAGCATCAGCCCTTTCCCTCCACAAGGGCCTCCCCGACGCCATGGCCCATGGAACCAGCTCGACGAGCAGCCGCGCCCCGGTCGTGAGGCGTCTCCGACATGGAGGACGTCCTTGACACCTTCCTTCGTCCTCATTTGCTAGGCAATGCAGCATACCTATCTCGTTGATTCTCCTCGTCTTTTGAGCCGAGTTTCCTCCTCATTATTGCTAGGCATACCTACACAAACTTTGTCAGTACTTATTTCATACGCTACATTTTTACTGCTTTACGTTCCTATTACGTCTACACAAATTTATTATTTTTCACTAATATAAGCAAACTAAATCACATAATTCATTATAATACATGAAGAACTTTTTGTTAGAGTAACATATGCAAACATATTTTTCACAGGCAGGGGATAAAAGTTATGAATTTAATAAAATTAATTTCATAGTATTTGGATCTCTGCATAAATCATTATAATAAATGAAGGAAGAAATTTTTTGGTTAGAGTAACACATGCAAACATATTTTTCACAGGCGAGAGGATAAAGTTATGAATTTAACAAAATTAATTTCCACAGTATTTGGATCTATAATTATTTTCCTCCGATTTTTCACAAGTCTCTATATGGATTAGTTCACAAATGCGCAAGTTCTATTAGCTTGTACTTGTTCATCCTCTTGCCGTAACAGCAAATACACAGAGAATGAAAGGAAACCGGGCGGCGAGCAGGCACCGGTGCGTTGCGAACGTCCCTGTTCGCCAACGCGACGTCGTCCTCCCCTGTCTTTCGCTTCGTCCACGGTGCGTCCGTCGTAGTCCAGCACCACCGCTACTGCTTCATCGTTGTTGTGGTGCCGCCGGTCACGTGAAGCAATGGCGTTTGCGGCCGGCTGGCGGTGGCAGCGCTGCCCCGAAGGTGCTGGCGTTCCTCAAGGGTGGCCGGCTGGCGGTGGTGGTGGCCGCTGTGGCTGCGTCGCCGGGAGAGAGCGACGATGGGATTCCCTCGAAGGACTGCGACGGGCTTGCCGAACTGCTGCGGAATCTCGTAGCGAGGGACAGGCTGACGGGCGGAGGCGTAGACTGCATGCGGCGCGACTCCGTACTACCGAAGGCAGTACGGCGCGAAGCGTCGCGACTGTCGAGGATGAAGAAGCGGTCGCGTTTCAAAATGGCAACGGTACCCGAAACCCGAGTACCCGATAAGGGAGGGCGTGGGTATGGAATGAGTTTCTACCGTGGAGGCACGTTATTAAGCAAAATCTTATACCCATTGGGTATGCGGTAATGCAGTGCGGGTGCTGGTGTCTACCAGCTGGTAAAAAAATAATTCGAAAAAAAACCCGCCACCTGAGTGTCTAACTCATTTTAGCCCATAGCCCATGAATTCGCCCAAACTAACTAATATGTCATATATATATATATATATATATATATATATATATATTTAGCCCATGAATTCGCCCAAATCCAACTAATATATCATTTTAGCCCATGTAGCCCCATTTGTCGGGTGCGGTTACCCGGTCGGGTAACTGCTACACGCTTTAGTGCGGTATGGAACAAAGTTCCTACCCGTCTCCATGGTGCAGGTGGGTACGGGTATGGCTTCACAGATGCGGTATGGGTGGCCAGTACCCATCGGGTAATGCACTGTTGCCATCTTGAGTCGGGGCGGTTTGGGTTCTTGTGGCGGGCGGAAAAAAAAAGAACGAGCGAGCGAGGCGGTGCAAGAGAGAAAACACCTCTCTCCATCCCGTCCCACAGATCTATATCTCCCACTCGGCCCCTGGTTAACAGACCTTCCCAAGTCAATAAGATGCCGCCACTTTATATTAAAATATAAACATATATGTTATAATTAGTATCATCGGAAAGATCTTTGGGTCTAGTTTTTTAACAAATTTATTTGAAGATTTTTAAATGTTGCAATTTTCTACAAACTTAGTCAAAGTTGAGAAAGTTCGACGCTTCCATAAATAAGTTTATTTTGGGACGGAGGGAGTACCTACCAAGAGAGAAAATTTTCAGTCACATTTTTTTTCCACCTTTTTCTGTCTGCCTCTTCTGTCTCCCGTATACGTACTGATCGGCAATACACGTCAAAAAGAGTTGGAGACTGACCACACATCCGACTCATACTGATCGGCAATAGGAATCACAGGCTGTATAGCTCTAAATCCAAAACAGATTTGGAGTCCGATAAGTCCACATACTGTCTGCCTTTTCTGCGTCCGCACCCTCCTTCACCCGTTTCTGTTTAGAAGTCTGCACCCCAAGATGTTTTCCTTTCCGTACGTCCGCTGCAGACTCAAATCAAACGTAGAGGAAAGCAATGCCTCTAGAGTTTGTGTCCAACATATCAAATGCATAGAACGGGACAAATCATGAGTCTTGGTGCCGAGAGCAACCAAAGTCACAAACCAAATCGAAAACACATCGAGAAGGGCAAGATGAATAATAAATCAGACCAAATCGAGGTCACCATGAATCAAATCGAGGAAACTAGACCAAAAATTGGACAACAAATCGCTTTGCATGTACGCCTCTCAAACTCGCCTTGGACGTCGCAGTCGCGTTCACCACCCTCGCTAGAAGGGGCGAGGACAGGTGAGGTGACCGCCGCGGGGAGGAGCTAGGAGACCGCCACGGGGGAGACTGGCCGGTGTGGGCACGGATGCCGGCAGTAGAGGAGAGGCTAGGCGAAGGGCGAGACCGGCGCTAGGAGGAGCAAACGGATGCTGGCGCTGGGTGGTCAATCCGGCGGTGTGGGGGAGGGACGGAGGATCCGAAGCAGAGGAGGTTTTCTTCAACACATTTTTGTTAATTAATCTGACACTATTTTTTATTTACTTTTCATTTTTCCCGAGTGGATAAGGCATGGGATGATGTAGCGCATCTTTTTTTTCAATTCTCTTTTAGTATATAGGTAATATTACTTCTTTTACTTCCCTACTGTTCAGGTACGGAAACGTTGACATGTTTGTTCTAATCAAATTCGTTACTACACTTGATTAGTTAACAATGCACAGGTTTACTAACTTTTCTTTCTAATTTTAAAGTAAAAATTGTTTCCATGATCCTATTTTTTTTTTTAAAGCATGTACGGGTTAAAAGCAATGTGACCTAAATAAAATTTTAAGATCAACAAATAAATATGACATAATAATTAATCTATGAGCCTCTCATGTTAATGCGTTAGAATATATGTCAAGGCATGATATCAAGTTTGGTTAAACGATGTTGGAACACAAAACATGATCATTGAATTTTCTAAACTAAAATAACCCCGTAGCAACGCACGGGTATTTTTGCTAGTAAATGTAATTCTTTGACTTCTACAATTCTGTTTTGACTATTCGTCTTGATAAAAATTTTTTAATAAATATTATTTATTTTGTTATGACTTATTTTATCGTTAGAGATATTTTTTATAATGATTTATTTATTTTATTATTTACATAAAAAATCTAAATAAGATGAATGGTCAAAGATTGAATCGTAAATGTCAAAAAATTGTGTTTATTTGTGGGCGGAGGGAGTATGTTTCATATGCTCTTGTTGTCTTCCTTCTATAGTTCTATGGGTCCACCTATCAATATAAATTGGGTATGAAATTTTTTTACAGTGACAATGCATTTTTTTTAATTCGTTTAAAACCTTTATAGTATGTATGTATATATATATATATATATATCATAGAAGATAGAAGATATAGATAGATACAAGCACGCGTGCATGGGGGACACGGGCGCAGTCAGTTTGAACGGCATTAGAATCGGCAAACTCTGATTAGACAACACCGAGTCCGAAGTAGAGGAGAGCCGAAGAAGGAAAAAGGCACTTCGATCGAAATCTACTTGAAGGAATCGGAAAAAGTTGGGGGCACCGCATGTGCATTGCTCATCTATAAAAAGAGAGGTGATGCCTATAAGATTCAAATCATGAGAATTTCCTTGTTTTTCTTTTCCTTCTTTTTTTTTTTTGTAAAGGGAGAGGGGACACGTTGCATAATTTTGTTTGAACTGTTTTGTTGGGTTTACTTGCACATAGATAATTGATGACTCGAAAAGTACAACATATAAGACGAGTTTTTTTTTTTTTTTTTTTTTTTTTTTATGTTGAGTTAGTCCAAGGTCTCCGTGTGTGTTGTGGTCTCACTGATTGGATTGCCAACTTGTGAGTATACGGAGCTATGCTGGATCTGCTGCGCACTATGAAACAGTTGCCATTTGGTCGCATCTATTTAGGGCGCATAAATGACTGACTACAGTACTCAAAATGGAGAAAACTTCAGTTTGGCAAAGTACAGATCCGGTACTCGACAATAAAAGTGTCATTCTCACTTTGTAAAAAGTCAAACTTTTTAATTTTAACCAAACTAGTGGAAGGCACGTGTGGCACGCACGTGGTATACCAAAATAAAAATCTTTTATAATTGTGAAATACATAAATAGTGCATGATAGCACAACAATATATATATGCATAACGACAATGCAGTTTCTACCATAATTTGTAATATTATTACATATGTACCAACCGGCTTTGTTCTGATTTCACCTCTTAGCCCTCCCATGCATGCGGATCAAGAAACATTTTCAGTCAGTGTTAATGGATGAGAAAGAACCATTTGTGCCATATAATGATCAATATAACTACAAATAAAAGAAATAAATTAACTCTGCATCATGTAATGATCAAACTATTCCTCAACCGCCACCATCATAGGTGGCTTTTTTTTTTGTTGCAATGGTAGCACAAAATCACATAATTAAGAACAATTGAGATTGATGATAGCACATAATAATTACATAAATACTATGTCAGCTTGCTGCCAGTTCATAGATGCCCATCTCCTATGATTGCACAACATATATGCATAACCACAATGCAATTCTTACACATGTACCAACCGGCTTTGTTCTGATTTCACCTCTTAGCCCCTCCAATGCATGCGGACCAAGAAACATTTTCAGTTAGTGTTAATGAATGAGAAAGGACCATTTGTACCATATAATGATCAATATAACTACAAATAAATGAAATGAATTAACTTTGCATCATGTAATGATCAAACTATTCCTAAATCCCCACCATCGTAGCTAGGCAGCTTTTTTTTTTTTTTGCAATGCTAGCACAAAATCACATTATTAAGAATGATTGAGATTGATAGCAAATAATAATTACATAAGTACTATGTCATCTTGCTACCAGTTCATAGATGCCCATCTCCTTTTTTGATGCCTATATTTGATCTATATCACCACAAAGACTCAATGAACTCACCATTAAGAATTTTTTTTTTCATGTTTGTTGGCTACTCAGTTATAGCACCGGCCACCACTTAACACCATATACAAGACATATTATTCACAGAAGTGAGAATACAATTAATAAACTTGCAACCGCAAGCAATTTTATTTATCAATTGGTCAATACATAAAGATATAACTTTGTGAAACATAGAACAATCTCAGTTGGAGGTACTCCGCAACATTGTCGTGTGACATCTGATCTTGTCAACAAGGAGGGTGGCCTCAAGTAACCTCAATATTAATATTAACACTCTGCGATTCTTAATGAAATACTGGCATAACGGGCGCGGTCGTGAAAAATATTAACATTCTGCGTGACCCAAAACACTTCTTTGAGACTGTATTAAGAAACCTTCGGATACAAAGACATAACAATCTATTCACAGGAAGGAGAAATATTAATAAATTAACAGATAGCAAGAACCTGACGCCATGACCTGTCCCAGTAATGAATTTGGTGGCTCGTGCTATCTTTACATTTTGTTTTACTGACTAAACAGCCTAATATGTCACATGTTTGATAAATGTTAGGTATAGTCAAAATCATAGTACTTAAGCAAAGACCAAATAAAAACAAACAGCATTCCGTAGAACAAGAGAATAAATTGGAATTTTGAAGCTTACAGCATCTTCAGTTCAGTACTGGAATGCACACACATATATATAACAAACAGTCAGGGTTCTTTAACATGATCCGAGCCAATGTGTTCAAGCATAAATATAATATATAGTTACGTATGAGATAATGAACCAAGACCCTGAAAGTGCAAAACTAATATCTTTTTAATGATTGCTAATACATGAATGGAGAGGCTAGAAAATATTGCAACGAAAGCAGTGAACTAAAATGTGTGGTAACTTGGAAAACATTGTGATGGCATTGGTTCATTTAATTTGATACTGAAATTGGAGACAAGAATCCTGCTTGGTGAATTTAAAGTGTGCAGAAGTACCATGGAATGGATGTCAAATGTCAGTTGCAAGGGAATAAAGAAAAATGGGAAATAGATTGAGATCTCATCTCTCCACGTACAGAGATTAATCAATATTGCCGAGACCTCGTCCTAGAATTCAGATCAATAAGCAGCCAGACATGACTGATCTTACAAAATCACAACTATATCTAGGCTCTGGAGCACATTACTCAAGCCTATCAGTCAGTACATATTTCACATAAAAATTGAATATTCAGTAAAGATAAAAACCAAAAATAAAAAGGGGATAGATTATGCACCTCCCCTCTTGTTTATCTCCTTGCAGATGATATCCTCCTCTTGTGCCATTGAAGATCTCCATCTCTAGTGGACTCCGTCTCCAGGGTTGATGCGTATTCTAATGGACAGATCGAGATGGAACGTAGGGGAACGGCAGCGACGCAAACAAACCCCTCCAATCTATACCTACTAATAAAGAGAGAAAATTTCTTGACCCTTTTTTGGGTCTGCCCTCCTCCTCACGTACCGCTCTCGGACACTTTTTATCTAGCCTCCAAATCGCTGGACAAAAAGGAAGAAAAACCAAAAAACAGATTCTTTCTTGGATCGTCGTCGGAGTCCTGATCACCCACGCAATCATGGATTCAACAAACTTAAATAGATCAGGCCGCCTGTATGCGATGGACAGCTCACGGACATCGGTCGGGCTAGCGTAGGCGAGGTCGCCGCTGAGCGCGTGGACTCTGGAGCTCGCCTTGGGCCCGGCTGCGAGCAAGGCCGCAGGTGATCCTTGCCAGGCCTCGGCTCGGGTGACGGTAGGATGCACGGACACGCGGTGGCAGGAGACGCCGAGGCGCCGAGCCCGCTTGCCGCTCCAACGACGGAGGCAAGCGCGTGAAGCAGGAGAACGGAGTCGTCGAAGCCGCTGCCGCCTCACGTTCGCCGCGCAGGAGCCACCGAGGCCCAGTGCGGCAGTGCTGCCGTTGCCGCGGCCGCCGCCACGCCATACATGCCGCGGACCATCTCCGCTGCCGAAGACCACCACCGGAGCTCTGGCCAGCCGCGTCCCTGCCTTGCTCCGCCCTATCTTGTTGCTGCTCCTGCTCCATCTCCCCTCAGTGCACCCGATCAATCTGAGCCAAGGCATCCGAGGCTGGTGGAAGGGTGCGGTATGGGCGTTGGGACAGTACAGTCCTGGCCTGGTGAAGCGTGAAACGTGGACTATCCTAGAGGACGAATGGAAATCGGATGGCTTCGTATAGGTGAGAATATAAAAGATGGGAGAGATCAGAAGAGAGAAGAGAAAAAAAGAAAAAAAAAATTATAGATATTTGACTTTTTTAAACTACGATTGGGTATTTATTGTAGGGAAGTAATAAGTAAAAGTCCATAACACAACACATTTATATTATTAGGTATTTTTTTTGTAGGGCAAGGTCTGAAAAACCATCATTTGCCTGGAGATCGCCGCGCCCAAATGAGTTTCGGTTTGCTGCCTTGCTGGACAAATGTTCGATCAATTGCCGAATACTCTACTGTGACCCATGACTTGCTGGTCAGCAATATACATTTAGTTTCACAGAGGAGAATGTGAAATTTCTGTCATGTTTTCCTCGCCACTTTTTTGTTCTGCCAAATATGTATATTGCACGATCAAAACTCCGAGTCCAAAGCGAACACGCAACCCGATGATGAATACAGCGTGGCCCAAAAATGGAACCGCCGAGTTTGAACCAAATCGACACGGTGAGCAGTCAGCCCGGCCTTGCCGGATGCGGGGGGCGTGGAAGGGAGAAAAATTTCAACAATCTTTTTTTTCACCTTTATTTATGTCTTCGGTTCTGTCCGCCAAAAGTCCGTTTACGATATGAATCGATCCACAAATAAAAGGAACACAATTAGGGGTGTCCGCACTCATCGTCCTCCCGTTGCAACGCACGGGCATGTTTCCTAGTCAAATCAAAAGAAAAGAAAAAAGGTTAGGATAAAGACCTGGACCAAGCAGTACAAGATGCGTAGGCCTTCTGGGTCTTTCCTTATCTGAACATCGACAAGGGAGATCAATATTGGCGGTTGAGATGCGCCCAAAAAGGGACGGCAACCGCGAGGGATGAGAAGATCGGCCATCGATCCCTACCCGAACTTCTTGATGAGATCGAGGCCCCGCGATATAGTGGCGTAGTGCGAGGAAGGCGTCATGGATGCAAATAGCGAATAGCTTAAGTTAGAGTTGGCCCTCTTGATGAGCCGCTGTCTTGGCCTCCGCCACCGCCCCTTGAGATCGCGAGCCGCTGGTGGCCTCTCCATTGCGCTCGTCGGTTCCTTGCAAAGCGGGAGCAAGGGAATGGGTGTCGATATCATCGATCACGCTATGCAGGGTAGTAGTGACCGCGACCGGCCCGGGAGAGGGCGACGGGCTGCAGTCATGGCGTCGCCCGTCACGCACAGGGAAGGGTCTAGGGCACCCAAGGGTGGGCGGCTGCTGCGAGCCCCGCGCCGCGCCATCGCGTGAAGGTGCATGTTGGCGATGCCAAGGGTGACGACGGCTGCTGTCGAAGCCGAAGGACTGCCGAGGCCAGGGCGGATTCTCGTCAGCGAGCGGTAGGGCGACGGGCGACGGAGGATGGGTGGAACTACTTTGCGATCACGGGACTCCAAACCTCGGAAGCAATATGGCGCCCGACAAAGCGTCGCGACCGGGCGAGGCGAGACGGCGTGGTCGCCGCGGATGGTGTGGCGTGTAGTACGCCGCGGGGGTCGTCAGTGCGAAAAACAAGGGGATCCTACGGAAAAACAGGAGAGGAATACAGAAGTTTCATATGTTCCTGCTCTCGTTCTGTCATGGCCCACTTGTCAACGTAAGGTAAATAGGAAATGGGTCCAACCTGTCAATGTAAGTTGGGTACAAAGCTGTTCAGTAACAATAGATTTTCAATTCTTTCACTCTTTTATAGTATAGATAGATAGATATATATGAAACTATTAATATTTATGGTGCATAATCACTATAATTAGATGAATCTTTGAAGATATTTTTCTTAACAAACTTATTTCGAGATATAATTATTATTAATACTTTATACAAATTTAGTCAAAATTTTTTAAAAATTGATCATTAGCGACAATTTTGGATGGAGGGAGTACTCAGCTACTCGCTACCCTGTCCCCAACAAGTTGTTGTATCTAGAGGACACTAGTCATGATACAACTATGAAAACCAATAACACAGACGCGTAACACTAAATTTCAGGAACGAGGCAGACCTAACCGTGATTTAATTTGACCGCATCAAAAGCTTGTTTCCACATGCGGATGCGTTAGGACGCCACCTCTAGAATCACTACACCACAACACTTAAACAACAACTGACTTCATTGCTAAAAGTTTTAATTAGCATTGGGCGGTGGGTTGCTAAAAGGTTGTCTCGGACTGTCCGTTGCTAATATCAAATACGGCGATGGATGGTCCGTTCTTGTAAATTTTTTGTTTTGAGTTGGACCGTCCATCGCTATAGATCCTTAACAGTCCGATGGTCCGTTGCTAAACAAGTTTCCCATTGGCACGGTGTTTTTGGGCTGTTCCGCTACAAGGCACGGTGTTTTTGGGTCATTACCGCTACAAGTTTGCCCCAAAAACGTTCCAAACCCTAAGTCCCCCTCACGGGGGATACCCCAGCGCTCATTTCCCACCCCGCTGCCCCCGCCTTCTCCCGCTTTCGGCATGCCGCGTGCCGCCTCCACGCCCGCCGCCCGCCCGCCCGCCTCCACGCAGCGCGCCCCGCCCCCGCCCCCTGCTCCAACCCCGACGCCACTCCCGTGCCTTGCCCACTGCGGCCTCCGCCCCCCCCCCCCCCCCCACCCCTCCACCCGCCACCACCGAGGAAACCGAGGCCGCCCGTCGACACCATGATTTGCCGAGGACCGAGGCCACCCGCCCACACCAGGAGAAGGAGTGCCCAGGGACCCCGGCGGGGCGAGCAGCTCGCAGGACTTCGGCGCCGCTGCCTAGGGTGCCCCAAAAACCGCCCGGCCTTGCCCACCGCAGCAGCCCCCAAGCACGGACGCCCGACCGCCAAATCTGCGGCAAGACTCGATCGGTGCTCATCTTCCTCACATTGCTTTCTTCCCGACATTGTTCTCCACTTCGTCCGCAGAATCCTAAATTGTTCTTTGACTTTTACACGTTTATTGTTTAATCCTTACTAGTTTTCGTATTACTCTTTGGACGATTCTGAAAATCCTATTTGAGGTTGTAGCACATATTACTTAAAAAGTAGTTGGGCAAGTTCTTCTTGCACACCACACAAAAAAACGACTCATTAGGAGAATCCTATTTTCAGCCAGATTTGGGATTTTTGATCTATAAACAATACTCGGTTGCAATTATGTAGTAAACACTCATACAAATTTTTGATCTATGCTAATCTTCTATAATAGATTGCAAAAGTGTGCTAAGGTTTTTTGTTTGCTCTTAGTCTCTCATAAGAAAGGATTCTTTTCTTCACTACTATATGTGCTCATGTGTTTTTACGTAATATTTATGTTACCTCTATGTGTAAATCAAAAGTGCAAGCTTATGAGAGCCCACGATATTTATTTGAGCATATATAAAGTTCACTCTGAAATATTAATGTTAGTGCAAAGCATTGGTAGGAATGTAGGATGGATCTTTGTAAGTCATCTGGGGAGTACTTGCATGCTAGCCAGACTAGCCATTTTCATTTAGCATGAATACAAAGGATGAGTTACATATTGGTTTTAAGTTTAATAGATATGACGAACGAAAAGCCAGTGAAGGTCTATGGATAAGACATGGATTGAGAATGAGCCTAGGTACACATAAGATCTATTTCTTAACTGCTTAGACTTAATCTAGTTAACATGGAATTTAACAAAGATGTATCCCATGTAGGCACACCAAGGGGCGAGTTCGTTGTTTGGGTTTTGCGACCAAAGGGGCGGAATTCATTGTTTGGGTTTGGGACCAACTCATCAAGACATTGGTACCCCCGAACTTAAGGCCTACACATCTACAAAGCTCGAATACAAGTTTTGGCACGTCAAAAGGTTTGAAAGTGAAATTGTAGCGCTAAAACAAAATATCTTACAAATGCAACAAAGGGAGGAGCAAGGGATGGCGAGAATTTCCAAATGTTGAAATATCATAGCATGGTTCTAACTCAAGATACCAAATGGTAAAGTACTTCAAAATGTCTTTTCACAGCATAGTTCTATATACAAATCTAAATTTTCACCGTATATTAATCTCTTCTTATGCTTGATGTAGAGCCCAAGATCTGAGGAACTTGGTGAGGCCAATCAGCATGTCCCAGGTGAAGAAGATGATGAATATGCAAAGGATGACAACTGTGATGATGAACTTGAAGATGAGGCCAATCATGAAGCTGCAGCCCCTGCAGCCTCGCCTGCCATGAACATAACGTCAACAAATTCCCAGCACTCCTCAAAAGCAGCACTTGTAATATTCTTAACTCTTAAAGCAAATTTTATATTTGTGATTTACTAGCTGCTCAACCTAGCATTTATCCATTTCTCATAAGTCCATTTGCTTCAGGCTGGAAATGAGGTCATCTTGTTTGCCATGTCGAGTGATGAAAAAGTGGCTAAGGCAACAGTTGTTTCAATTAATCCAGACAATAAGCTAGCTGGTGAGGCTCTTGGAACTAAATTTTTTGAAGTTATTATGAATGTCGTCCTCAAACGTGGTACATTAGTGCCATGCCCTTATGCTAAAATCAAGACTCTAGGCGATCTTTGAAAAATGCCGATTGCTTGGCCATTTAATCGAGTAATGTCCACTTGATTCAATTCTCTTTTTTTTTTTGATATGTGGTTAGTATCTACAATTACTAACTAATGATACTTGACAATTTGAAGCAATGTAGGCAGCGACCAAGGTCTTCTCATGGTGTTCTTTGGTTCTTCTCAAAGATCTTCTCAAGGTCTTTGCTCCATCATCTTAGAGATGCTAGGTGGTGCTACCTTGTTGGTAGGAAGGGTGTTGGGTTCAAACTTGGTGCAGGATCTTCTCATGGGGTTGTTGGTAGCGTCTTGTTGATAGGAAGCCATTGGTGAACTTGATGCTAAGTGAATGCTTTTGGACTATAGTATGGTATCTTTTGATCAATGTTGGATCACTTTTGGATGATGGCTTTTGCTCAACACAGAAAAAACTTTGCTAGCTTTGTACAACCTAATGACTTTTGTATTCAGCTATTATGTATCCTTGTATGTTGGCTTGATGGCAACAAGCTTAAGCTATTATGCAAGTGACATGATTATATATATATATATATATATATATATATATATATATATATATGTATGTATGTATGTATGTATGTATGTATGTATGTATGTATGTATGTACTCATTGGATATGTATAATTAATGTGCCCATTTGTGTCTGTCATCATATTGTATTGCTTCTAAATGTCGGTTGCTATAAGTTCATATTGTAATGGACCATCCGTTGCTAAAATCTCTAACCGGTTATACATTTGCTAAAGCTTTATCGTCGAATGGTTTTTTTGCTAAAAGAGGGTCCATCGCTATATACATATAACCACAGCTTCAATAGCATCTGCGCAGGTCTGTCGCTATAACTTTTAGGCACGGATTTGAAAGTCGCTATACCCCCTATAGCAACGGATTGAAAGTCGCCGATTAAGGGTTATGGTGTAGTGAATTGCTTCATGAAAACAAATAAAAGTTGGCAGAATTTGTCGGTGCATAACAAGATAGAATTTGTTAGGATGCTTGCAACTAAGACAATTGTATCCAAATGAGATAGTCGTCCTACTCGTTCTATCCTCATTAAGTTTTAAAATGAGTATTTGGGACCATAAATAAATACAAATGAAAAGTTGTCAACTATAGTTTTTTGTAACTTTTCGAGATCTACAACTTTGGTTTTGGTCATTTCTCCATCTCGAGGTTGTTTGAAAATTTTGAATTTTAAATATGAGGAAATTTGACCATAATTTTTTTCAGATAGGTGATTTCAAATGCAAAATTGTCAACTACAAAGTTGCATAACTTTTTGAAATCTACAACTTTTACTTTGGTTGTTTCTCCATCTCGAGATCGTTTGAAAAATTTGAATTTCAAATGTGAGAATCCAAACATAATTTTTAGTTGGATAGGTGATTTGAAACAAAAAGTTGTTAACTGCAATGTTGTATAACTCTTTAGGATCTACAACTTTTGTTTTGGTCGCTTCTCCATCCGAGATCCTTAACTACAACTATACACTCTAACCGCAATGTTGTATATAACTCTTTAGGATCTACAACTTTTGTTTTGGTCGCTTCTCCATCCGAGATCCTTAACTACAACTATACACTCATTTATGACTATAGAGCATATGGATTCCTATGGTATTAACTCTAAAAAGTCTTATGATACATATTTGGACAAAAAATTGAACTACAAATTTGTACATCTCAAAAAGTACTATAACTTTGTTTTAAATTTACGTCTCCATGGGAGATCATCCGTGAAAGTTATAAAGTTTTTTCGTGCAGCTTATCACTTTGTTGATGCAAGTCACGAACCGCACCGACTGCGGTTTTAGCCAAAAAGCCATCTGTGATAGCCCAATGTTCTTGTCGGTTAGTGGATAAAACTGGCGTGATATGAACCAGCGGTGACAACCCGAATATCACTATCGATTGGTCCTATCACTCCCGATTTTAGCCAAAAACAGGCGAGTCGGCGGCCGTCGGCCACTATCATTTGCCGGTTTGTAAGAAACCGGTAGTGATGGGTTGAGGAAGGAAAGTCAATTCTGTATTAGTGAACATTGACAGGGGCACTATTGTCCATTGAGTGGGAGAGGTAATTTTCTTTACTCACCTTAGAAATGCTAACTAGAATTAGTTCGGTCACTATCCCATACTTTTCGGATGATTGGAGGAATGGGAAGAAACAGGGAGCAATTTTCTAGGTTTCGTACAAAATAAGTGGACTGAGAGGAAAAACAAGGGCCTTAGAGGGCTAATATAAAGGGGGAACATAGGAGGCTTAAATAGGACATTCTTTTTTCAAATCGGAATTTTAAATGACATAGAAGAAGGGAAAGAGACAAAAGCTATTTTTTCGAGTAGAGTTATGAATTAGCAGAGGAGTTGGAGGAAGTTATAGCAGAGAATGAAGTATATTTGAAGAAAAGAGGTAGTGAAAAATGGATGTTGGAAGGTGAGTCAATACAACTTTCTTTAAGCCTAGCAGCAAATGGTAAGAGGAGGAGGGAAGACCATTCTAAATTTAGAGGATAGAGGAAGGGATATTACACTGATTTTCAAGAAATTTAGGGGTGATTTATGAATACTACAAAAATCTTTTGGGAAGACTAAAAGGTCCACCTTGCTGAACAAGTTTCGGCAGTTTTGGGTAGATTGAAGGAAGAAGACAAAACTCTAACACTGATACAACATTTTACTAAAGAAGAGGTGAAGAGAGTGGTTATGGACAAGAAGACTGATTCAGCCCCTGGTACAAAAAGGTTTTAGCATACAGTTTTACAGATCACACTGGGATATTAAAAAGAGGAGTTCATGGAAATGATTCAAGATTTTTATAAAGGGGTTGTGGACATTAAAAGTATCACCATCGGGTTGTCCAACTTCATAAGCATCATCGGCATCTAAATCTTAGTTTTAAAAACCTTCCGTGTCATGTTTTGCATCTTCTGCCCTTTGTAATGCTTTATTAATTAAACAGTCCGACGTGCTCCACCGGACGGTCCATGAGTACACGAATTCAGACTTCTTTAGTTTGCACCTATGCGACACTACCGACGTTCGCGTTGGACACCACATGCACCAAAGTTCAGAACTACTCTCTTATGTTTTGATAGGACACCACGTGCACCACAATGACAGTCGAAGAATTGAAAAAAAAAAAGTCAGCAGTGTGGAACCTAAGCCTATTGGTTTCAATGTTTCAATCCGCATTTTTAAACTCAGCCTACACTTACGTAATCAATTGTTTTAATATGAAATAACATTCATCATCATGAGCAAAAATATGGTTAGCCTCACCATAATTAATTACATAAAAAGGCTTTCAGTTAGCCTTCTCTGAACTTGCAGACTTGTTAGTAAGATGCATGGCAGAGTTAAAGACTTGAAGGTTGGAGAGCCAGGCACCAGTGAACAGAAATGGCCCATTACAGGCATTTTGTTAACCTGCGTCTACAATAAAATATCAGTGACGTGTGCTTACTTTCCATGTCTCTGATGTATAGTGTTTTTCTACTGTTTTGGCATAGTGGGATCCATATAAAATCCAGTGGTAACATGGGAATTTAGTCTTTAATTACCTATTGTTTTTCTAGATTCTCATTGCATGGACACAGGCACGGCACATGGAGATGGCGAATAAAGATTCTGTGAGCATGGACATAGGCATCACTACTACAGCAGGGAACTGTAGGGGCGGCCGGCGATGATTTGTAGGGGCCAACTAGGCCAGCCGCCCCTACCCAACCAAGTACAAATCAAGGATTTGGAGGGGTGGTTCTCAAGCCACCCCTACAAATCTAATTCATAGAGGCGGCTCTATAAATGATTTTGTAGGGCGCCTAGAGTTACTCGTCCTCTACAAATAATCTTTGTATGGGCGCTTGTAACTATATAAATGGCTCAAGCACCATAGAAGATTGAGAAAATCAAAACTCTAATTAAGCACTAACCGACCATTAAAACTTCTAAAAAATTTTGGAATAGCATTTTCTTGTCTTCTACAATCTCTCCACCAAAGTAATTGAAATCAAAACCTTCCGCCCTCAAAAGAGCAATTTTTTGGGAGGTGCCCAACGCCTCCCTTCCTTTTTTGTTCCCTCGGGTAAGTCAAGAGTGACTTACCCGAGGAGGCTCTACCCGAGGAGGATGAAGGGTGCTGCATCCTTTATACATGGAGCATTAGTACCTATAAATCCAACAGTTGGGGCGGAGACACCCCACTACAAATCGACCAATTTGTAGGGTGGCTGGTATTTTTAGGCGCCTTTACTGTTGGATTTATAGGGAACGCTGGTGTAGTGGGTCCCAAGCTCACTCACTGTAGGAGCGGCTGGTGAGTGAGCTGCCCCTACTAAAAACAGGTGGCCTTGGTGAGATAGGGAGAATAAAGCAGACAGTAGCACAAAGGCAGAGCTCTTTGTTGCCTTTTGTTCAATTACACCACTAGTGTCGTCCTCTTTTCCTCTGCGCATCTACCTTTTTTTCTGCAAACATGCAGCCAGAAATTTCCTTAGCATCTCCTGTCAGCAGCTCCACTGAATTTCGCTCGATCCTCTGTGTCCTCCTGTGACTTGCGAAGAAGGGATGTTGCACATTTCAGATTTGCAGGGCGTGTTCCAATAACATTAAAAGCCAGAAAGGCATCATATTATTTGACTAATAAATTAAAGCACCCACCCAGGCAGACTTTCATATTAACGACCCAGTGGCCGACCCTGCCTGGTGCTTAGCAGCATAGGCATCTTTAAAAGTTAGAACCTTTTTAGAGGCTTATCGCGAAAGCCACTTCCTCGAGGTGGAGAATCTGCAAAGCTAAAAAGCCACATATTTGGCATCCTCCTTTTTTATGGCTCTTATTCTTTGTGCTTGGCAGAGGTGATGAATCAGCGAGTGTGATTACGGACTCCTCTCGTGTGAAACGAAAAAAAAAAAGGTAAAGCATGTCATGGCCCCGCATGAGTAAAGGTAAAGCACTAATGTGAGTGTGCGACAGCCATTTTGTTCTTTGCAAGTGTTTGCAAGTGAGGCGGTTGGGAAACCTCATCCCCAAGCATGTCCATTGCATCGCACAACAAATCTTCTCCCACTGCATACCTTGCCACTACAGTACCAACTACCAAGCAAGCCAAGCATGAGTGTGGTGACGGGGGTGCTGGGAAGCCTCGCCCCCAAGCTTCTTCAGCTGCTCCATGGTGAGTACAAGCTCCAGAAGGGTGTGAGGAAGAAAGTAGAGTCGCTTTGTCGCGAGCTGGACAGCATCTACGCCTTCCTCCGCAAGGTCTCAGATGTGCCATGGGATCGGCTCGATGAGCAGGTCAAGGTGTGGGTACGCGAGATCAGGGAGGCATCCTACGACATGGAGGATGTCCTCGACACCTACCTCGTGCGCATTGATGGCGGTGAGTCCACTGACCCAAGTGGGCTCAAACGTGCCATGAAGAAGATGGGTAAAGTGTTTAGCAAGGCCAAGGCTCGTCGTGGTATTGCAGGTGCCATCGAAGACATCAGGAAGCATCTTGAGGAAGTAGCCGAAAGACGTCAGAAGTACAAACTCGATGAGATTATGTGCAAGCCGCTCGCAGTAACATCAACTATTGATCCCCGCCTTAAAGCTATGTACAAAGAAGTGACACAACTTGTTGGTGTCGACAAGTCAAGGGACGAGCTCATATCCATGCTGAATCCATCCCAACCAGATCTTGTTGTCTCTGATAAGAAGATGAAGAAGGTTTCAATTGTGGGAGCTGGAGGATTGGGTAAAACCACTCTTGCCAAAGTGGTGTATGACAAGCTTAAGTCGCAGTATGACTGCGGGGCTTTTGTTTCAATTGGTCGGGATCATGACTTGGTAAAAGTTTTCAAGGATATCCTCTTTCATCTTGACCAGAAAAATCACGGGGAGATTCATAACACAGGAAGAGGCGTCGAGCTCCTTGTTCAGCAACTTCGAGAATTCCTGGAGAAAAAAAGGTACACAACCGACACCCAGTTGTAAATTGTAATTAGCGGTTGCCTTTTAATTAGGTGTTGTTGCTCCACAGTTAGTCGATACTGCTAGTTTGTGCGATACGCTGTAGGTTATACTAAAATTATTACCTTCGCATCATCTATGCCAGTCTACTTCTTGTGATTGATTTTCTCCATTCCACACTACAATTGATTTTCTCCATTCCACACTACAAGAAAATGACATATATTTTGTGTTCTCTTAAATAATAGCTTTTAGCTCATCTTTTAGAATGTCGAAAGATGTTTTTTGCAGTTCTAAGCATCTTTTAGAATTTCTAGTCGTTAATTGAGCTTAAATTTTCATAATATTTTTGTTCTCAAACTAAAAATTTCTGGAAAGAAACAAAGTTTTAGGGTCACCTTGTGTTGGAACATGCCCTTAGTCCTTAGATGCCTAAGTTCTGTATAATATGTGTCCTTAAATATGTAGTTTTTTTTTTTTTAAATGGGCCCTTTGATGTGTACTTTCCAACTTCCCATGCGTATGCCAAAAGCTGTAAGGTTACTTTTATTTAATTGACCCTTCTATAATTAGTTTAGGCGCAAATTGTTAATCTGAAAAATTCTGAAACATCAACGTCGAGTTTGATGCATGATCATATATGTTTGATGTGATATGCCAACTTCTCTTAAGGTTAGCAAATATCTTGCTTTTGCAGAAGGTCCAAACATTACTAACCAATGGTTCTTGCACTTTCACGTGGATAGGTATTTTATTGTTATTGATGATGTATGGGAGGTACGCACATGGGAAGCAATTGAACTGGCACTTGTTAAGAATAGCTGTGGAAGTAAAGTAATCACAACCTCTCGTAAGTTTGATGTTGCTGAACAAGCTGGTGAGGTTTACAAGCTAAAGCCACTTTCCTGTGATGACTCCATGAAATTGTTCTATACAAGGATATTTGGTGTAGACAGAAAGTTCCTTGATAATCAACCAAATGAAGTTTCCTATAAAATTCTAAAGAAATGTGTTTGGTACACCATTAGCAATCATCACAATGGCTAGCTTGTTTGCTAGTAAACCGTAGTGTGAATGGTCCGAGGTCTACAACTCTATTGGTTTTGACACTATAGATAATAGGGAAGCGAGAGATACTATGACAATACTTTCATTTAGCTACTATGATCTGCCTTCACATTTGAGGACATGCTTACTATATCTAAGTACATATCCGTAAGATTATGAGATCGGAAAGGATTTTTGATACGAAAATGGATAGCTGAAGGTTTTATCAATGGAGATCAAGGAATGAGATTATTTGAGCTTGGAGAAAGATACTTCAATGATCTTATTAATAGAAGCCTAATCCAGGTAGAAGAGACATGGGATGGCGAGTATCGGTTTGTCGTGTTCATGATATGGTTCTTGATCCGATCGTAAGCTTTCATCCGAAGAAAACTTTATTGCTATATTAGGTAACAATGTTGAAGGAACACCTACACTAAGCAATGTCCGTCGGTTAGCCCACCAAAAAAGAATAGCCAAGCACATTAATTCTGAAGCAATGGTTACTGGGATGCCAAAAGTGAGGTCATATACTGCATTCATGTGTTTCATTGGCAGTAGGGACCAGTTTTTGAGATTTAAACTTTTGCGTGTGTTGGATATAATACGCTGCAACTTTAAGGAAGGATGTCACCTTGAGCATCTTGGTGATTTACTTCACTTGAGATATCTTGGAATACGGTGCCAAGGTCATGTCCTAGTGCTCCCAAAACAAATAGGGAATCTAAAGTTACTGCAAACACTAGATGTGGGACGGAACGTTGCCAGCAAGCATTGTGCACCTAACAAAGCTGGTCCGGCTACGTGCTCAAAATAAGGTACCTGATAGGGTTGGGAAGCTAGTTTCCCTAGAGGAGCTAATAATATTAAATGGTTGCAGTGATAAGCCCAAGAGGTTTTTGAAGGAGCTAGGCAGCCTGCGAGAACTGAGGGTGCTCAGGTTCGCCACTAATAATGAGATGGACGAGAGCATGCAGAGAGATTTTGTGGAGTCTCTAAGCAATCTGCAAAAGATCCAGTACATAAAAGTGAACGGTGCAGCACCTTGGGGCGCGGATTCAGCAATGTGGGAAGCAGCAGGCTTTGTGCTCCCACGACCTCTCCATTGTTTGGAATGGTCCATTAGATTTTCTAAATTTCCATCATGCATTAATCACTCACGTCTTCCTAACCTGTCCCACTTGACACTGTGGGTGACTATTATGGGTGAGCATGATCTGAAACTCCCTTGCTAGGTTACCGGCGCTCTGTTTTCTTGACCTGTCAACAGAGTCCACGGTAACTGCAAATAATATTAATGCCAGTGATGGCAGCTTCTTCAAGAAGTTGAGACACTTTGTGACCGATGCAATGGTCCAGTTTGAGCAACCAACCGAGGAGGACGCTAGCGTTTCATTGCATATGTGGAATGGAGAAGATGCTATGCCCTTTGCCTCTAGAAAAAGCTATGACTCCAGAAAAGTTATACCCTCTGGCGTGATGCTAAATCTTGAAGTGCTTGAGTTTGATGTCCCTTTGCGGGCCCTAAAAGATAACAATGGTGATTGTGGGTGTATTGGCTTGGAGTATCTGCCTTCCCTTCGGGAACTCGTAGTGGGGATCAACTGTCATGGCGTGCCTGTTGCGGAGAGTGATGCTGCGTGTGCTGCACTAAGAAACGCATGCAACGTCCATCCCAACCATCCCACGTTTCATATGGATGATTACAATTAATCAGGTACGATGAGAACTTTGTAGTTCCGATCAAGTTAATATCTGTTTATTTGTTTCTGTCTTGTTACAATTTTGTCTCCTTTTTTGGCATATCAAGTTAATATATACAACACTTGCTTATCTCTACTCAATTAATTATTATCTTTATCTGAATTTTCAGAGGAAGACAACAATGTGTCTTAAAGAGATACGAATTTGGATCTGCATGCGTACAGTGTATGTAAGTACTCTCTCCACCCTGTTCTGTCCTATCCTAGCTGACTGTGTCACTGTGGCTGCTCTTGCGTGTCAGCCATTCGAGTGCTTCTGGGTTGTTCCGCCTTCACATATTTTGAAAGTCTGTTAACTCAATTTCCGTCAAACAAGTAGCATTATGATTCCTGAGTTATGGTCCTGACTATATATAACTAGTCTATCAACCCGTGCTTCCGCACGGGTTAGATTCTTGCAATAGAAAAACAATGTGTAATGTTTAAATTAATATATTTTGGTATCGTTTAAATAAATTTGATTCTTTGGCTGTTTTTTTCCCCTTCCAAACGGTGTGTATAAATTAATGTCTTTTTTTAATAAAAGATGTCGACATATGGATTCAAATGTATGAGCCTGTTAAATTTGGTCATCGGGGTGATGTTGTGAGAGAAAGTATTGCCGGCCGGGTGCCGACCGGGCGATCTTTGTGAGAGAAAATATCTGGACCGGGTTTGGTGATAAGCCAAAGCGAACAAGGCGTATGATTTGTTTTGACTTATAGTTCATAATGGTATAGTCATATTTAACATATGTTATATTTTTTCTTAAAAACATACGTAGTAATATATTATATGGCTATTATTGATTTTTTTTAACATTTATTATTTTCCTTGTGTGTCATGAATTATCACTACACCACAACACCCAAATTACCGCCAGATGGTCTGACACTGAAAGCCACATATAGCGTCAGATGATCTGACCCTAAGAACATATAGCGTCAGACTTCAGCTGACGCTGTAAGTCCTGACGCTAAAACTCTTTAGCATCAGACCAGACTTATAGCGTCAGATAGTCCGATGTCTTGAATATCTTTCGCGTCAGATCATCCATTGCTAGTTTGCGTCAGATCATCCATTGCTAGTTTTCAGCGTCAGATCCTCGATTACCATACATATAGCGTCCAGACAATCCAATGGTCCAGAAATTTATAGCATCAGATTGTTTGATAGGACTATAAATATGCAAGAAAAAAAAAAATAAATACAATTAAAAATATCATACAGATTCAAGTTTATGCTCATCACATAAAGATACACACATACATCACATGAAGCTCTCTATATATATCATGCAATCTTGTCCTTGCATATTGTTTGAATCATCCAACAAGTCAAGCAGCAAAAGATTACATCAAATGCACATCCCAACAAGCAATACTGGTATTTTGGGTTTAACATACAAAGGATTGTGCACACAATCATTTCTAGAAACTCAAAAACCAAAAGCAATGGCTTGCCAACACAATGACACATCCAATAGGTTCTGTGGAGAACCCTTTCCAGAACTTCAAGCCAAAGGCCGCCTAGCACTTCCTGAAAAATATAACCATGTAATTAGATAAGTGAAGAAAATATATGAACTGTTCTAGCACTAGTTTTTATTAACATTGGCTTCCAAGGTTAACATTGGCTTCCAATTGTTCTTAGTTTTTGCACCTAACAGCTTGAGCATAACATTGAAATAAAAAAAATGCACCTAACAGCTTGAGCATAACATGTACATGTGTAGCGCCACTAGCTTCAGCACTTCGAGCTCACCATGCTCGCAGGACAGGGAAGGAAAAGCAACAATAGCACCAGTTTATGTTGCAAAGTTAAGTGCAAAACTCAAATACACAGAAAGACCCACGAAGACATAACAAGGCAAGTCACAGTAGGTTCAATATGTCCATCAGCTATACAGTTGAAGATATATGGTTCACAGGAAATGAATGCCTACATCTAGATTAATCTCACACATTTTAGACAAGTAATTCTGACTAATTAGCTAGATCCATGGCATCCATTCAGGACGAAGAATCTGCAAACAATAAAATCTGCATGCTTACATGAACTGGAGCAATAAGTCAACACGGATTGTAATCCATGCTGTGTGGTCACTCAAATCCTACTTGTACTAGGACTCATGAGAGGTATTCTATAAGCAATTCTAAGTCTATTAGGACTTGAGAACTTGAGTGTAGAATCCTACTAGGGATAAAACTCCTACTTGAATGTATGGGGCTTTGAAGGGGACTAAACAAGGGGCTTACATGCACAAAAGTTATCAAATATATTTGTATTTCAGAAATCTGTGCATTGCATTTGTAGCAATTCATGATGCACTATACAAAGTCAATAGTCAAAGCACACTAGCTTTTTTACAGCTGGTCACTAGGTTTTGTACAGGAAAGTGGAAGAAGACATGTAAATTTTGGGATATACCTGCAGTGCCATTGATAGGTGTATTAGCTGGTTTATTGCATTCCTTCTTATTGCATTCCCTTACCTATCACAGATATGTTTAATTAGAAACATTGGTCATGGATCACAAATCAAACCAAAATGAAAATAAACCAAGAAGTGTTAAATTACTTTTAGTAGTGAACTATGCCTAAACACATTTGTTTCAGAGAAATAAACTGAAGGAACAGACTGTTAAATTAATGCTATGTCCAAGATCCAAAAGACTTTGGGGTCCATATGCATCTCATCAAACTGCCATTAATATTTTAAAGGTCAAGTGATAAGGGTGGCATTTGTTGATTCAGCATGAGCTACTGCAGCAAGCAGACCACTATGCAAGCTACCAATATGTCTATTTTTACCATCTATTAAAGTACAAGGCCTCCTCATTTCAAGGTTACAAGATGTGAATAACCTGAGCATGGCAGCATTTAAAAATCAATAATAGATCCTAACAAATAATGGTGCATGTACACAAGTTACAGATTTCTTAAAAAGTCTTTATCTTGCTAGAGTGGTTTGAACCACTATTAATATTTCTAATCTAACTTATTATATGTGCAGAATACAAGGTACATTTGAACCCACTTTTCAAAAAGTTCCAATAGATAAGCAAATAGCTAGCTTTCTGAGTACAAATTGTCCCTTTATAGCCTCAAACCCAAGCAAAACATCCTGCTCCCTAGATCAATAGACAACTACAAGGCATAGGACCAGCTAAAAATTGTTATTATAACACAAGATGTTTGGAAACAAAGGATGGCATCGTCACCTTAAACAAGCATTATTGGCACATGACATTCATAGAAACAGAAGTGTGTGCATAAGAGTACAGTTAAAGAGTACAATTAAGAGTACATAAGAGTTTATGACTGCTGTATCATCCTGGAAAGTTTCACATTTCTGTACTGCAGGAACATTTTTGTACATGCACATGACATTCATAGAAACAGAGAAGTGTGTGCATTTTGTTAGAGAAGAAATAGGAAGCTTTCGACTATTTTTATAACAAATGAAAGAATGAATTTCAGTAACATGATTGAGAAACTGATCTTATTATTTTTAAGCAGTGTTCAACTAGCACTTGACAGATTTTATACATGATGAAACTTGGTCCAGCATGTATCCCAGATCAAGATATATATACATGGAACAATCATTCATGTGCAGCTCTAAAATTCAGCTAACAAATAGAATTTATGCGTGGAACTTGGTAGTCATAGCCATGTGCAGCCCAAACCTTGTTGCAATAAAAATCATATCTCAGATGGCCCATATTCCATCCCTAACATTTTTATAGTGGCTGTTGCAGAAAAGAATATAAAGTGTTGTGGCAGCGAAAAACATGAACTGAGGAAATACCTACAGAGATATACGTCATCCAGCTTTGTACTACTTGCCAATACAGCAAGGGCTGCTGCTGCTGTGCATGTTCATTGGATTTCCAAAAACATAATGTGAAGTTTGAACTGTAAACTTGTGCAGAAATATAGAGGGCAGTACCTGAGCAAATAAAATGCAGACCTAGTATCAGTGCCTGAACGAATATATAGTGTCATGGACAAAGTTCCCAAACATTCCATCTAATTACAAAAAATATCCAACTTAAGCTAATAACCATGGATCTATGCAGCAAGAACAACAGACATCTCCCTGCAGCATCACGTCTTGTGCTTCAGTATCATACTAGTACACGTTACCCCAAGCTAATCGCAGGCACCAGGCACCATCAGCTCGTACTGAGAGTAAATCCAAGGTCACCAGATCTTGACGCAAAGAGAGATTAAGAGGAAGGAAGGGTGGGGATTCACCTGGAAATATTGTTTTCAAAGCATACAGATCATGTGGCTTTTGAAATTCTAGCCACCAGCTGATTTCAAGTACAACAAATTAGTATATTATGCTGCTACTTAAAGTAAAGTGGCAAGATAGGAAACAATAACTAAATTTCAATTTTCTTGGAACAAATCAATAAAGAACCCATGTGCAAACCATGGCTGGCTGCTCGCACCTTGCAAGGCTTCCAGAAACTGAATCTGATGGAGGATATATATAGCATCACCTTATTAGCTGCAAATGTAGAAATAATAATAGCATCAATAGTTATATGTATTCTGTTATTTACACAAATCTGGAGCTTCGGTTCAGTTAAGATCATCAGTTAAATTCAGTCTGAAACAAATTCAGATTACTGCGCTGGGATGAGAAACAAACACACGAACTAACAGGAATTTTGGGCAAGCCATCGAGGCATCGAGCTATCTTGCTCGTATCTCTCTCCCCTTGGCATAGATTGGTGCTGAAACAATTAAAGGCACCTACTGGGGAAAGAATTAGATAGCTACAGCTGCCTCTCTCATCGGGGGAAAGAATTAGCTACCTAGATTTTGTCCCAATCAAGTACACAGGTTGGTAAGGGGTTTGATACTCGTCCCAATCAAGTACACAGGTTGGTAAGGGGTGTGTGAGCACACGTACCAGTCAGTTCGAGTTTTGCCCGATGGGTGCAGTGGCAGCCACGGGACGAAGTGCCGCCTGCAGAGGAGCGGTCGAGCGCCCTCTGTCGCCACCAACTCCCGGGCTCGCGGTCACCGCCGCTGCAGCTGCCTCCTCCTGACTGCTTGCTTCCTCACCAGATCCGACATGCCATGAGGAACTGATGGCCGGATCCATGCCTCCCTCGCCGGAGCACCACAGAGCTGTGGGGAGAGTGCATGGTGCGAGGCTGCGGGTTGCGGCGAAGGGCGCGGTGGAGAGCTGGGGAGAGGGCGGCGCGGTGCGGGTGGGGAGAAGGGAGAGGGTGCGGGGCTGCGGAGGAGGGTGTGTCGGGATGAGGGAGGAGCATGTAGGGATGGGCGGCGGCGGCGTCGGGTTGGGAGAGGGCTGGGACGGCGTAGGGTTGGGAGGGATGGACGGCGGCGTCGGGATGGGATGGATTCGCGGCGGCGTCGGGGTGGGCTTAGTGCGGCGCGGCGTAGGAAAGCCCAGGGACGGCGTCGGGATGGGAGGGAGTGGCGGCGGCGTCGGGGTGGGAGGGATTGGCGGCGGCGTCGGGGTGAACTGGGTGCGTCGCGGCGTGGGAAAGAGGAGCAGCGTCGGGTCGAGCAGCGATGGGCCAGGTGGTGGGCGGCGTCGGCGGCGGCGGCAGCGGTGGGCGTCGGCGCGGCGGCAGTGTGCAGCGGGGTCGCGGTGGCGGCGTGTGTAGCGTGCGTGCGCTGGGAGACGAGAGGACTGGGGAGTGGGCAGGTGAGAGATTGAGAAGTGTAGGGTTTCATTTTCACGGCCCAGACCAAAATTTCGTGGGCCAAACCAAATTTACGCGGACCAAGCTAAAATCTAGGCGGGAGCCCAAATAATTTCGGCGTCGTAAGTGGCGAGCTTGACCTGTGGGGTCCAAATATTTTCAGTCCGACAGCGCAGTGTCTCAGTATATATTTTTCGCGTCGATGATTAGATGCTGAAGTCAGATATGTATAGTGTCGACGGAACATCGGTAAATGTTAGTTTTTTAGCGTCAGACCGTCTCTAAGTATGCTTAGCGTCCGATTATCTGTCCCTGAAAAAATATTTAGCGTCGATGTTCTAATGGTGTTTTGGTGTTGTGGCATAGTGTATTCTTAGGTCAATCTCGATTGGAAGTTTCATCTAAGTTTTATTTGTATTAAATAGATTACCATATAAGCATTTTTGATGACATGGTAGTGTAATTAATAGGAGAAGGAATAAGTGTCATCTAGATGAAACTCTCTTGACATGATTAAAAACTATCTATAAGTCATAAAATTAAATGATATGAAACTGTAGAATGAAACTTTGCATTGAGAGTGAGAGTTTAAGCCCAGGTTTCATTATCTTGGAAATAACACAATGAAACTAACCACTAAGTCTGGCTAGTACGGTGCTAATTTTGAAGCTTAGCGAAATTAATTTTGAAGCTAAACAAAATTAAACATTGTTAAGACTTTGTAGCAATTTTATTGGGCCGCTCGAAAGTTTTCCTAGAGACCGACTGGTGATAATTAAAAGTGCACTTGAAGGTTGTCTTGGGAGGCGAAAAAGAGGAAAGAGTAGGCATTTTATTACTCTTAAACAATGTATTGACATCCCCTTTCTTCTCTGTAGCTCTCGCTTCATGGTTTTGATTTCTCCGGTACTGTATATATCGGCCTTCATCTGCCCACCAATTATTAGTCAGTAGTTAAAAATGCAATGATTCAGTATTATAAGAATATTTTGTGTCTTACCTGGATATTTTTTTAATCTTGAGTAAACTACTTGTCCAGTGAAAATTTGGAAGCCAAAAATAATATAAGTTAAGATGTGCAGAAACATTAGAAAAAATAATCTAATTTTAAGGTGTGCAAAGATAGAACAGTAGCTATAAACATGTGAAATTTGGTAGTTTGTGAATGAAAAAAAAAAATCCTACTTGATTAGCATCACATTATCATGGATTTTGGTCAGTTTGAAGTATGTCCTAGTTTCTTCTATCAGTCCAACATGTGCTGCAACTCCTATGTTATTTATATGACACATAAAATCAAATAGTAATCAAATGAGAGGAGAATCATAAAAATTATAATGTTAGTAGTAGCTTACCTGAGAGGTACATATCCATATTTACTCTAGTAGAAAGCATGAGGAACTGAAAACTATACTTTGGAATGTCTTCTTTTGTATCTTTGATCTTCTTTATATTAGGTGTGGGCAAGAAGTTGAGTACCCCATCATTCTTCATAGGTTGATATTTTTGTGCAGCTATTGTGACTCACATTTGTATTGATGTAAATTTTACCTACTTTGATCAGTGGTTTCAATTTTTCCATACATGCCTTATTGGTAACCCCATGCATTGTGATGCCCCCTTTTTTGTTATCATATATTAGCATGTAAACAGGGAAGTAATCTAAGCCCTTTACAAACATAGGGAAAAAAATATTATACTTAACTGCCAATAAGGATCACCACTGCCGAGCAAGATTGCATCTCACATTCTAGTGACCCGTGCTTTGATTTTTCACAATTCCTTTACTGGCATAATCTCACTCCGGTTTTTGGTGACCATTGCAACTTGTAAATTGAAACAACAAAATAATGATGTCATTAATTTAGATTTTTTCTGTAGATCATAGGATATAGATTCGATCGTAACTGGTTTGAGCAAAACGGGCATACCTTTTGTTGATGGATTGTGGAAACAGAATATATATATCTTTGCTTGGTGAACAAAGAACAAATAGGATGAACAGTGAACACATGGATTTCTGATTGCGTTGTGGTTGACAAATATAGGAAGGATGAAAAACAAAAGGCGAATATATCAGCTAGTTGGATTTCTTGATTGCTTCATGATTAACAAAAATATATAAATCAAAGGAAGTAGCCACTATTTACCTTTAGTTATTGGAAGGTGAAAAGACGAACAGTGAATAGATGGGTTAGATGGCTTTCTGTTTTTCGTGCTTGACAAACATGCCGTCATGTATCATATCTAATACCCCTGTAAAGGAACCCCCACTAGGAAGTTCTCTTGACATATAGCTATGCCACCTCAGCGCCCCACTAACCCACCCAACATCCCTTCAGATCAACGTTTTCAGCAGGAAACGTTCCGCATGCCTGCAGTTGCAAGTGATGGATTGCACGTGACTCTTGGTTTTCCAAGTCACCACTGCTAATTAATCAGAACCGTAACGCTTCCAATGGACTGTCTTTAAATTGCCTGCGGCCGGGAAGGAGGATCCAATGAGCCCGCTCACCATCGCGTCGCCGACCGTCCACCCGGCCCCGGCAGCGACCGATGAGACGACGCCGCCGGCACCGGGGCGAGGAGGCCGTCGCAACCAACAGGCGGTGGCGTTCACGGTGCAGTACCTCCGGAAGCGGCGGTGCGCGCTGTGGTGCTGCGGCTGCTGCGCCCACCTCGGTGGTCCTTCTGGGCATCACCATCCTGGTGCTGGCGCTCACCGTGTTCAAGGTCAAGGACCCCGTGCTGACCCTGAACCACGTGACGCTGGAGGGTGTCGACGGCGGGCTCGGCCACTCAGGCCTCAGCGGCGAACCCGATGTCCGTGAACGCCTTTGGTTCCTGTGACGAACGCGCCGGGCGCGCCGCTGCCGGCCGCCATCGACGCGGACAGCCCCAGGCGTGCGGCCGTCACCGCCGGAGTCAAACGCGTCGAGGCCGCGACGGCCAAAAAGGCGAAAGTGGAGGAGGAGCGGGAGGGAGAGTCGAGCGTCGCCGTTGAGCAGGCAAGTGTGGATGGTGGCGTAGTCGAGGAGCGCCGGTAGGTGCGCCAGCGTGGAGGAGACGGCCCGGGCGGGTGAGCGGCTCAGGCGCGCGGAGCGAGACAACGGCGGCGCCTCTGCTCATCGGTGAGCTGCTCCACATCGGCGTCGTTGATGAAGGGCGGCGCTGAGCTGCTCCACATCGCTGCCGCTCCCCAGCCCTCCGCCGCCGGTGCCGCAGGATCCGTGGCCGGCGATGCCCGGCGGCCAGATCCGACGTTGGGCGGGCGGAGTTGATGGTGGGCGCCGCCGTGAGCCACCGGGGAGGGGCGTGCGGTGGGGGATGTGCGGCGGAGGTGGGCCGCCGCCGTCAACGCGGACAGGACGCGGAGAAGGGATTAGTCGGGGGTGGGTGCGTGTTCGGCGATGGAGTTTTCTTTTTTTCTTTTTACCTGTGCGGGCGACGGAGCTTTGCCTGGCACCTGTACGTGTTTTTCCTATATACTAATACTTAGCAAAGTAAACTGATCCGTAAACTGATCCTGAGTACTAATAAAGATATAATCGTTTCAGATTACAGAATGTGTTATTGATTTGGTTAAATCACGCTATTGAAGGTTACTTCCCATTCCATGATCTTATATTTCCATGTTTTAAAACGCAGGTAATTTCTCAAGTTCATCTCAATATGACACGTGAAGGACGAAATTAGAGAGATTAAATCATCTGTCAAGAATTTTCTTAAATAAATTATTGTATATACTTTATTACACTACTATACGTTGTCAACAGTCCAACATTTCTAAATATTACTATTCAAGTTTGTTCATCTTGGAGTTTAAACATAAGGTTAAATAATCGTTATGCCAATGAGTATATACTCTATTTCATGCATTGAAATTTGTTGTTACTAATTGTGTTTCCAACATGCACAAAATAATCCTGATGAATGGATAATTACGATAAATTCAAAATACCCCGGCCGACCCGCCGCAACGCGCGGGGTATCCTCCCTAGTCTATACCTACTAATAAAGAGAGAAAATTTCTTGATTCTTTTTGGGTCTGCCTCCACCTCTTTTATATAAGCGCATGAGTCGTATCGTATCTAGACAGTATTATAGATTTGGTTCATATCGCTGGAAAATAAAAAATACGAGTTGCTCCCGCTGTACAACTCGGCCTCGGCCAGATGAGCGGCGAACAGCGTTGGCCCAAGAAGCAGCGACAGCCAAGCTCCCCAAGCAAGCAGCGGCAGCAACAATGGGCAGCAGGCGGTCCACGAGCTGAGACAACCGAGTTGGGCCCTGCCGTCTCACCGAAGCCTCAAAAGGCCAGCAGGCCACACAGCAGTAACACGTTTTTCTAATTAAATTAGCCAAGGGTCCCATTGATAGCTCGTCTCAAGAACGTCTAAAGAGCAGGCATGTACTAACACGTTTTTTCTAATTAAATCATGTTTTTTAGTATAGTACCGCATTGTTTCTGTAGCTATGAAAAAGGCAGATTAAATATGTCGACCGATCTCACCCAGCGTTTAAGGCCCATATATGGGTGTATAGAGTTGAAAACGGGTCTGTTAGAAACAGAATCAAATATCGTTGGATTCAGTATCCGGTTCACCTTCTAAACGTCCAATCTAAAAATCCGAGTCCCGATGGAATAAAAGAGTGTTGAGGAGGGTGCATCCCCGCGGCGGCAGCCGACAGCGATTCACGGTGGCAATGCTACGCCTCGCATACCGTCTGTTACTCATTGCCGCTGGGTCGGTGTCGGCAAACCCCGGCCGGCAAAGGGCGGTTAGCTTGGGCTGACGCGCACCCACATGGCGGTGGCGCTCGACTTCGGCTCTACCGGGCGCTGGCGGCGCTTGGCTTGGCACACCCCGCCCTAGCGGCAGCCTGTGGTTGACCGCAGCTAGACAGGTGGGTGAGGAGGCATGCTTGGTCGGGCAAGCGGACACATGTGTGGCGAGCATGTCAGCATAAAGGCACATGATGAGGCTAGGAGTACATCCATGCCCTGCGATGTTTTTCGTCATAGAGAAGAGAGAGATGAGAAGATAGGTACCATAGATGAGGTGGAAAGAGATAATTGAAAAAGTAAAATTTTGAATTTGGGTGTTATCAACTTGGGTGGTTGGATCAAAGCCGTTCCTAAAAACAAAACTAACAACAATTTTAAAGATGTAATTAACTGTTGGTGCTTGACGTCATCAAATTCGTTGTCGCACACATGTACACAAATTCACACCTCGTACACGTAAGGTGTACTCCGCAACGCGACGCACGGGCATATTTTTTCTAGTATAATATAAAGGCAGCCCGGTAGATGGTAAAAAAGATACCAACCCAACAAAATATATACTCATTTACCGGGCTGCCTTTTTAATTAAAAGATATCAACGTACCCAACAAAATAGAATAACTAACTTCAAACGGTGGGAGTATTTTGGTCGGTGGAAGTACTTTTGGTCAGATTATTTTTCTCCCCTACGTGGCTGAAGTCTTTTTTTTTTTTTTGCGGGCCTATTTTTCTCCCATATATACATGGTTGTTTTTCTTCTTTTTAATTACATAATATAATGGCAGGGGTGGGTAATTTTGATGATAACAAAATGGATCCAACGGTTATAGATGCTGCATACTTTTGATTTGATGGCTAGATATTTCGATTAACGTGAGAATTTCTAGCATTTATCTTTTTTTTCTAGAGCATCTGAAAAGAATCAACGTGGAGCCTTCATTGAGTCTCCAATTAGTAATAGTAAGATAGTCTACGAGACATCTATGCCGATTTTTGAATTACATGTTTGGGTCGTGAGAGCGAGTGGTATTTTGGCAATGATGAAACTACCAAACCTATTTTATGAGATACTGATCTTCAGTTGAATCCGTTATACATCGGGTGTAGGGATAGCCATTGAACCGTGTGTACTACTCTGCTTCTGGCCACCAGTCGAGACTCTGTTTTCCCAGTCTCGTAGCTTGATATATTTGTACTGTGCTGCCTCCATGGTTGGTTACTTCGTTTGATTTGTACATGTCACTTGTTTTAAATCTGTTACCTTTGCGTCCGTGACACATCCTTCTATGATTATTCACTGAAATGAGCACTTTGTTCATCGGATAGTTTTTGGTTTTAAGTGTATAATATGTACAGAAGATTAAGTAGAATTTTTGCTTCCTCTCGCAGATTAGTTTTTTTCTCGATCCAAGTTTCTGCAAGCGAGACTACATCAGCCCATCAGCACACGTTTGAACTTCGACTGTGAGCCAGACTGTGTTGGCTCTTATGTTGAGCCGAGCTATTTTCTATTCGAATATGCACTATCAAAATTCCAGTGTAGTCTAGTGCTGCTTAGAGACTGCAACATTTTTTCTTCTTGCTGAACTCGTGGCTTGTCTTATTTATTTAGTTTCTGGACCTTTCTGTGGTTCTTACATTCTAATAAGCTTGGATGTTATGCGGAAGTTTGAGTTGGCTTTTATGTGTTGCTTGGATTGCCTCATGGTGCCTATTTGCATTTGCCATGGGATGCTGGATCCAGCCATGGAGCTTTCAGATGTGCTGCCGTAGAGGTCCCAAACAAATAAGAAGGTGCAGCCCCAGTGCACATAGCTCCTGCTTGCGCAGTGTTCCGAGAAGGGTCCCAAACAAATGATTTTTTTAAAAAAAATGGTATTTCTTTCGATTTGGCTTAAACCTCTCTAGACATGGCGGTTGCTGAATGAAATTTTCACTTTTTTTTTCTTTTGAAGAACAAGCACTAAATTCTAGAAGAAGATAAAAGAAAGGGAAAGACCAACTAAGTACACTGACTTAAAAGGTTATATAGTTATAGACTCACCGGTGCTAAAAGAAGAACCATCTTGACCATAACCGCTACTGAGACTGAACATCGGCTAGGGTTGTCAAAAACATTGCGGAAGAGAAGACCAACAGAACTGAGTAAAGGATATGGTCTGGAACATTCGTATTCTTGTTGATAGAACAGAGTAATACAGAAAGCCTTTCTGGAGCTAAACGCTTCACAAGGTCAACAAGCTAAGAATGGACAAGAACAATGTCAGAGATCGATTTTGCATCTGAGTTGACATCGAACAGATCTAGGGCCGTGTTCAGTTCGCGAGAAAGTTGGTGTTTGGCTACTGTAGCACTTTTCGTTTGTATTTAGTAATTATTGTCGTATCATGGACTAACTACGTCTCGCAAATCCCAACTAAACTGTGTAATTAGTTATTTTGTTTACGTACATTTAATACTCTATGTATATGTTCAAAAATTCGATGTGACGGAAATCTTTAGAAATTTTGGTAACTATAAACGCGGCCCAAGGGAACCCGATGCCGCACCAGTAAACCCACATGGGCGGCCCAGTGAAATCAAATGCGTGAATCACCGTCTCGTCGCGATCCTCGTGGCCCTGGACAGGACGACTGCCTATTGACTGGTCTCCGGCGCAGCCACAGCGAAGCATCTCAGCCGCCCCATAATAAGGGAATGATCCGCAGAAGTGGCCAGAAAGAAGTGAACCACAACGAAACATCTCAGCCGCACTGCAGATTAATTAGCTGCGATGTTGATTCTAGAGCGGCCACGGTGACAAGACGAATCCCAGCCGCTGTGTTCGTGTCGGTCTTCATCTCGTGGGCCTACAGTCCATTAACAAATGCGGTGGCTGGCCCGTGGGCAACATCGTCGGCCCCCATGGCAAGAATCGCAGGCCAATTGGCGGCCTTGCTCATGCGCGATATACACCCTACTAGTATCAATGCATGTAGGTTGCTGCTGATCACGTACCAATCTTCTATATAACGCACAAGAGAAATTAAAGTGGACCGGTGAACGAAAGTGTCAAGGATTACTCATGGATGGGCCATCATATGGGCCCTGGACACTGGCCTAGTCGAGCATCGGCTTCAAGCGATGGACATCACCTACGAGAGCGCAGGAGCACCGACTGGAAAGGGCATCAAAAAATTATCAAACATTACTAATTTTTACTTTATACTGTTCATCTTCCCCAACTCACTATCTCTATACCCTGTTCTTCCTTTCTTCTATGCTCCGACCTCCCTTCCCCTAAGGTCCTGTACCTTACTTGTTACTTCAATCAAGTAATCTAGTTAGGGTTGCTAACAATTGGTATCGTAGACACCGGTCCTCGGTTCAAATCCGTTGATTCTCGGTATTCATCACCATGAGTCACCTCGACACACAACTAATACTCGACGAACTCCACAAGTTGTTCGACAAGTTCGACACGAGGTGGGCCTGCTAACGGGCGAGAACCCACCCGCTCCCACCCCACCACAAATGAATTTTACTTGTTATTTTATACTCGCCCACCCAAAAAATCAATTAATTTACCCAACTCAACCCAACCCACTTTCGGTTGCACCCCTGATCCAACCCACGTGGTTGGTTGCACTCATGGGAACCCATGGAAAGCTCTTTATTCTGTAGCAAACAGCTACGTCATACCAATTGACATTGCCAGATCAACATATGGGCCCCACATCGAAGTCGGACCTTAGAAATAAAGCTCGCGTTCACACCTTAAAATTTTATCAAAATTAACTGAAATTTGTTGCAGATGATTAATGTAGGAAGGAGCTACTTCATGCCAATTGGCATTGCCAGATATACTGGCCACACATCAGAGTCGAACCCTAGAAATAAAAGCTCGCGTTCACACCTTAAAAATTCATCAAAATTAATTGAAATTTGTTCTAGAAGATTTAATGTAGCAAGCGACTACTTCATGGCAATTATCTTGCCGCACCAATATGTGGGCCCCACATCAGGAGGTACCATGTCAATATATGCGTATACTATGATATATTAAAAGTTTAACATCAACCCATTCAAACCCAAAAAAAAACCCCAATCCTAACCCATCGAACCTAATTTTATGTTAAACCTAACCCAACCCAACCCGCCAAGTAAATCTACCCATTCCCACCCATCTAAAGTGTAGCAATAGAAAACCCAACCCACTAAACCCATTTGAAACCCAACCCATTAGCAGACCTAGGCCAAGCAGGACGATGTGCTGGAGTCCTCCTGGCATGTCTCTGTTCCAACCTAGTCTGCTGTCGTAGTCGCCGACAACTGCGGCGGCCTCTTCGATAGAGGCGACCACTCCGGCGAGCAGCTCCTGCTTGGCGAGGCTGTTGTTGCATCACAATTAGGGAGGGCTGTTCGAGCCTGTCCCCGTCCTAGAGGAGCGAGTCTACGAGCCGATGAAGGAGCAGCTCACCGTCGACACCCACATCGTGACCGACAACTAGGGCGGAGTGTTCGAGGAGCCCGCCCGCATCAGAGTAGCGACTAAAGTCGGCCTCCTCCCGATTTGCCTCACCTCCGCTGGGGGCGGAGGAGCAAACCGTCGCCGACGGGCGGCGACCGAGTGCACATCCTACGACCCCGACGTGCCCACAAGCATCACTGTCGCGCCCATCGTTTCCGCCGCCAATTCCATTCGTGGTGCTAGCGTCCGTAGAGACTTCCCCCACCAAAGTACCAGCCGCATCCGGAGCTCCTCAAGCCATCTCCACGTGACGCCAAAGATCCCCATGTGTCGCCCCTCCTCACCATCCCCGCGCATCTTCAATGACTAGATCCGTTCGACGACGAGGACAGTGCACCGCAATCTTGGCTCCTTCTCCTTCACGATGCGTGCCCCCATGGCCTACCCGATGCCATTGGCCACAGCGTGCCCGCTGAAGCGAGCCGCACTCAACCGCCGGCTACGATGCGGGACGCCTACATCGCGGTGCTCTTCACCATGGCCGCGAACTCCACGGCCGTCCCGCCTCGCCATGGCGAGGCTCACGCCCAACAACACCTTGTTTTCGTGACTCGCCGGGTCGGCAAAGAAGTTTGCCATGGACGGCACATTGTCGCCTTCCAGCCCCGAGAGGCCGTGCGCTCTAGTACCCGATGATGGCGGTGAATAGGCGCACGGCGCCATCGGCTTCCCCGACCGTGGCTTACTCATCCCGTGCCTCCCAAAACCGCGCCCGCCTAGGCCGCGCCGTCCGTGGCGTGCTCCGCCGCGTCCGCCTTGGCTCTATCGCCCATAGCGTGCTCCGAGTTCCTAACCGGCGCACGGATACGATGGTGGCACTAGTGGAATTTTATACTACCTAAAATGCTCTACATATGTTTTACTAAGGTTTACACAAGAAGGAGCTATTGCTAGACCAACTGAGAGAAGATGGTGCACAAGAAAGCTGAACCAACAAACTATTTAGCTAACAGCATGAAGCAACAGAAAGATAGAGTCACAACTCATGATTCCCTAAAGCTTTGGAGGTCCATTAGGACTCGTTGGAACGCTTATCAAGTTAGCTTTCCAATGCATCCAACGCCACATCATTTGGACCTTGCACAAGGAGTTATGATCGTATTAGTGTAGACTACTCAGAAGGTCAACAGTCTTCTCGGGACAGAATATTGGTGCAACTTCTCATTCAATACTGTACCATCCTACGGTGTTTCGTGGTAGCATTGCCTCATGGTGCCTTTTTTCATATTATAAGTATGTAACTATATGCATAGTTGTGTCGCGTAATATAATTTCTTTCGGACATTAGTTATCCCAAACATGCGGACGTAGATATAATATGCACCATCACATTTCCAATAAGCTGATGAAACTATCAAGTGTATTGTAGCATATATTGATTTTCTGTTGAATCCATTATTGTACCTCGAACGCAGGTATAGTCACTGAACCATTCCTATAGTCCCAGTGGCTTCACAAACTCTGTTTCTGGCCACCAGTCGCTACTCTGTTTTCCACTTGATACATGTACTGTGCTGCCTCTGTTTTCGATTCTGCGAACACATGGTTGATTTAGGTCACATGTGTTTAGTTTTGTGATTGAGTGATTGTCAATAGTCAACATTTTACTTCTATTTTTCGTTTATCTTTTTATGCTTCGACTATGTTCACCGGCACACGTGGAGTGTGTCAAGACGTATCTCTTGGTTTGTGTTGTATGCGTGTGGAGCTTCCGGAGATGGTAGTTGACGGGAGGTGAAGGAGCCAAGGAGGGCGTGCTGCCGACGGACGGCGGAGGTGAAGGACGGACGTGAGGCTTGGACCGAGGGACCGGATCGCCGGGTGGCTAGCCATGGTGGCTGCTGGGACATCGACAAATGCAAGAGGACATGACGGGACCGTGTCGATCGGGTCAAGACGGCGAGCGTGCAAGCAGAGCGGGTGGATCGGATGACTTGGTGACTCGGGCGGTCAAGACGGCGATGACACGTGTCGAGGAGGTTTGGTGGTTTGCCCTCAAAACCATCGCCTCGGGTTTCATGGTTTGGGCCTCAAAACCACGGGCGCGGGTTTGGTGGTTTGGGCCTCAAAACCATCGGTGGCGTTTTTACGGTTTGAGCCTCAAAACCCAGCGGATATTTCCGATGGACGGAAGGATGGCACGCGGCGCATCGGGGAGTTCGCGTCGGGTCAAAACTACCGGTGAGAAGGCGCGATGGCCGTCGGATCAGAAAATATCCAAGTCCAACCATTATGCCCCTGGCTAAGTGGTTTCGGCAATTGTATCAGTAGGAGTAGGATGGTCATGCGGACCAAGACTATAAATAGAGAGAGCAGCCCTCCATCTTAGGTTGCCTCTCCAGTTTTCACTTTCATTAGGGTTTCCGGTCAGTAGTTGTTCGAGTGGGAGAGGTCCGCACAACTACACTACTACAAAATTGATTTTACGTGGTGTTCGATTTTATTTTTTTTAGAGTGGCGGGCATTTGAGAAACCGCCACGCGGAAAATAGGTGGCTCCGCACCCCTCCGGCCGAGGAAAAAACGCCCGCGATTGTCGATTAACCATGGCGGACATTGTAAAATAACCGCCACGGTTAATCCCTTTGCCGTGGGCCGGACATTGTAAAATAACCGTCCACGGTTAATCGATTAACCGTGGCGGTTTTTTACAATGTCCGCCATGGTTAATCGTGCCCAAACGACCCATCTCAGTAGGCCAAAACCAGCCCACTACCATGTCAAGCATATAAAAGCAAGAGAAACCCTAACATCTCTCCCCTCACCCCCTCCCCTCATCCCCACTCCTCCAGTAGTAGCGCCGTCCACACTTCTCTCCACCGATCTCCCTCCTTCCACCGCACTTCTCTCCCTCACCCCCTCCCTCATCCCCTCACTTCTCTCCACGCATGCATCTCCATGCGCGGCCTCTCAAACGCATCTCCCTCTCCACCGCATGCACATGCACCCTCTCCACCGCAGCTCTGGGCGCTTGGCCTCCCCGACACGGGCGACATGGCGGCGGGCGCATCGTCTGCGGGATCCATCGCCACGGCGGGCGGCAACCATAGCCACGACAGGCGGAGCGTGGCGAGGCGGGCGGATCAGGCGCGGCCGCTGAGCGGCGGATCCGCGGCGGCGCTTTGCTCCGGCTTCAACGCGGCGCGGCGGTGGCGGTCGAGCGGCGACGGCGGCATCGGCGTCCAGCTCAAGCTCCATGGCGCGCCCTCCCGAGTTGAGCTTCTTCGTCAGGGATGGCCTCGGCTTCGAGATCCGGCCCGGGCGCGCGGCGCCGGCACCGGGCGACACCCGAAACCCTAGCGTCGGCGGGCCCGATTCCGGGCGGATTTGGGCTTTTTGTTTTTTTTTTTATTTTATTTACCATGGCGGGCATTGTAAGAAGACCGCCACGGTTAATCCATATTTTCGTGGCGTGCATTGTTAAAAAGTCCACCACGGTTAATCGATTTTAGCGTTGCGGACATTTGCGAATCACGGTTAATCGCTTGATTAACCGTGACCCTAGCCGCGTGGCGGTTTTAATGTCCGCCACGGAAAATCGAAAAAGTCCACCACGGAAAATCGTTTACGTAGTAGTGCTATTTTGTGCTCAGTGTTGCGTAGGGAAGCGCTCCCTAAGTGAGCGCGTGTGCCCTCTGGTCTTTTGGGGTCGATCGTCTCTCTCTCGTGGCGTTCGCGATTTCGTGTTCTTGTTTGCTATTTTCACGGTGCTCTTCTCCTTCCCCTTCTAGAGCTCTATTCATCGTTTGTGGTTCGTTTTCTTTGATTCTTGTTGCTGCAATCCGTTCGTGTTCAAGTATCTAAGAATCTCACCGGGATTTGGTCTGAGATCACTTGAATCGATGGATTAGAGTGATTTTGTGTTCGAGTTCGTTTTTGGGTCGAGTTGAGCGTGATCTGATTTTCCGGCCCGATTTTCTGGTGGATCTTGAAATTTCAAAGGGGGAAATGGTCACCCTCGTGTCTAGTTCACCTGGACTTAATTTTGTGATCTCGAGATGCGTGTGTTGTTCGAGTTTGATTCAATTTTGTGGAAGAACAAATTTCTGCTGTCGGACTTCTTTGTTCATGCCGATTCTGGCGGTAGCCAGACGGTCCGACCCTTTGAGGGGGACGGTCCAAAAATATCGGGCTTCGGTCGGTTCGAAGGCGGTGTCGGATTTTTCCTTGCCACGTGGTCACGGACAACCGACTCTCAAGTGCGGACAATCCGATCTTTTCGGCTCTGCACCGGCCAGGTGCAATGAAGTTGGGTTTTGGAGTTTTTTCTGCGGACGGTCCGGTTCGGTTCGGACAGGTCCGGACTTCGGTCCCTGACAGTCCACCCGGTGTCTTGCTTTCGCCCAGCGCATGGTCGCTCCATGCCAGCAATTCGGTCGAGGCGGTCAGGCCTCTCCTTGCGACGGTCAGGCGACTCAGATATCGATGAAGGCCGAAGTGTTGTTTTCCAAGTCCATTCGCGAAAATTTTGTCGTCGGACCGTCCCCGTGACGTAACCTCCTAATTACATTGAGCCCACCCCGCACTGTCTTTGTCCCAAAGACCTCGGCGATTGTGCGATGCACCCAATAACTTAAGAAGTGCGTCGGGTGTCATGGAAACCCCGATTACACCACTCTCATACCAGGATCAACAAAGGAGTAGCTTAGCTACAACATTACACATTTGTTATAAAAAAAAAATACAGTCGAGTCGCGGAAGAATAATAACATTAATTTTACAAAATGTGAGTAAGTTACATTTAAGTGAACTTAACTTAATTTACGGAAGCTAGGTAGAACTAGAAGACACCGGATCATGTCAAGCCCACCGACATAATCTTGATTAAACAAAGACGAGTCAAGACTGCAATAGGGGTTAACAAACCCCTCGAGTGCAGGGAGTACTCAACAAGACTTAACCGACAAGGAAAAGAGGAGAAGACTCAGGAATGCTGGTCTTAGGAGTCAAGGTAAGGCTTTAGCAAGAATCAAGAACTCTTTTTGCGGAAAAAAGCTTACTATAAGTAAATCCTTACTTTCAATATTTTTAATTCAGATTAGTATATCATAGAATCTAGGTGATTCTATACTAGAGCAATCACTTCTTAGATAAAAGCCAACTTTCTTTCTTCAAAACCATGTTCTATCAATTACTACGATGAAGGTCGTGGGAATCGGGTCTCCTTCTCCGAGAAGCAAAACGGCGATTCATGAACAGATTATACCCAAATGGGATCCCTAACCACATGACATATGTAGCACTTAAGCTTACATATATCAACCTTTTCTCAGATTTGTCCAAAACGGAACCGCGTCCTACGCCACCCGAGAGAACAGTACCCCACCGCCGTACCAACATTCAAGTAGGGCGGGTACACACTACTCCCGCCATCTCCACCCCCGGGCGCTGTTGTTACGCGTTTCTGATTTGGTTCCCTCGAGATCCGCTTACCGGAGTATGTGGCCGATACTAGTTTCGCTCGACACCGGGTGATCGCCGGTCCGACGCGTGCCCTCCGCCTCGAAGGCCTCGAGCGAAAACTTGCGTTCAAAAAGTCTCGATTTCACTCGGGCCAAACAACGGACGGTCCTTAAACGACCAACACGGGACAAGCACGCGCTAGGAATCCCAATCGCTTTCAACCTACGTCCCGTCCGATCTCAAATTCATCACTACTTCTCTTTCTTTCCAAAAACAGGTACCATCTTCTCAAATAAAACATTTTGATGAAAAAGTTTAACTAATTAAGCGAGGGCTAAGCATCACTAAGCATTTTCGAAATGAAACAGGTTATCAAGGATGGTATTGAAATAAACAAGGATGGGAATGCAAAGAATTAGGTTATCACTCAACTCCTAATTACTTAATGCAACATAGCATAGACATAAGTGATATAAAACTTTTAAAACATCAAGGAAGGGTTTAATGTAATCGGGGGCTTGCCTCAGTATTCTTTGCTGGAAAAGTTAGATTCCAGAAGTTGGACCATCCACGCCACCCTTGACACCAACACATCGGTGGATACACCTTCTCCAAAGCTTGGTCATCGTAAACCACATCACTCTCGCTCACTACACGTAATAATGATGCATTGCTTAACATGATGGAATGGTAAACATGATGCTTGATGGATGCATGAAATGATAAACATACCGAGTACAACTTTCCTTCACGATAAAGTTGCAACCCAACAAAACCAACTTGTTAAACTACTCTACAAGATATCATCACCATTGCCTAAGGAGTTCTCAAGGACCATTTGATTGTGATATGATCCAAGTTTCACAAAACAACACAAAAGTCACACAAATCCTAAGTCATTAAGCACTAAACATAACATTTAAACACATAAAATAATAGAGCATAAAATAGAAAATAATTTAAACATTTCAAAACGACTCCAAACTTTTTATACAAAGAAGGTCACATCATAAAAACAGTACCAAATAAATTTTCATGATTTTTGAATAAATATTTTATTTTCTAAAAATCATGGAAGATGCATTTTTCAATTAAAATTTGTATTTTTAAATCATGCAAGAACTGCTCAAATCTAAGTTTCAAAATTTTTGATGGGTAGACATACTCATAAGAAGACTCTACAAAATTTTTTAGAATTTTTGAAGCTATTTTCGAATTTCTATGAATTTTACAAAACCGCACACTATTCATTACAAAGGAAATTAATAAAACATTTCTAGAAAAGAAAAAGACCATCGGGCCTAAAGCCGCCAGCCCATATTGAATTGTAACCAGGCACAAAATCGCCAAAGAAGCTAGCCTGTCCGGACTTGATTTGGCAACTTTGCAAATAAGCCCCTAAACTTTTATGAAACTCTAGGTTAAATATAAAAACACTATTTAAATGAGTTAAGAAATTTACATCGAAATCCTCGAAAAGCTTCTATTTGAATGCAGGTCCTCGGTCTTCTACTTCCTTCGTTCCTCTTCTCGTACATCGCCACGAAGAAACGAGAGGGACGGCGGCGATGGCGGATTCTTTGGACCCGGCTCGGCGGCGACTCGGTGGCGACAAAGGGCGGCTGCGGCAGCGCGAGACCAGCGCTTCGCGCGCGTCTGAAGGCTCCTCGGCCAGACCTCTTCGCAGCGGCTGCCCGGCTTCGCTTCCTTACCTGCAGCACGCAACACCCCGGCCCGAAATGCGAGCACGAGGCGGCCGGGAGGAGGAAGCGAGCGCGAGCAACGCAGGTAACCTTCCGGACTGCGCTGAGGAAGGAGGAAGAACGGCGCAAAGGAAAAAGCCGAAGCTCAAGCCGCCATGGCCATGGCGGCCATGCACGCAAGCTGCCAGGGCGGGCGGAAAGGGGAGGGAGGAGGGTGAGGGGAAACATGAGGAAGGAGTGGGGAATTGATCCCGGCCTCTCCAACTCGAAAGCAGCAGGCCTTGAGACGCCCACGGAGGTGGGAAACGTGGCAATGGCGTTGGCGCCGCCTCGAAGCTGCCGAGGCCCTAAGACACGCGTTGGCCATTGCGGCATTTCATTGAGCACACCGCACGTGTCAACGGAGGTCGGTTTGGGCGCCGGTTGGGCTTGCTACGGGCGAATTTGGAGATGGGCCAAGAACGACATTTGTTCTCTAAATGATGCTCTACATTTCTTGTTAGGACACTTTGACCATTAGCTGCACGGATTAGAATATAATCACATGCCAACATGACAATGTCGACATGTTAATACTTGATCGAGAAAACATGTCGAAACCTTGTCAAACTTCATCCGAATGATCCCAAATTTTGATATGTCGTTCCTCGAAGCATAAACTCAAATCCCTATTTTTGGTCCAAATCAAGTTACTTAGCAAAATCTCGAGAACGCGCGAGGCGTCGACCTTGTTGGACATTGATTCCGACTTAGAAAAATCCTGAGTCCTGAAATCAGCTTTTCTTTCCAACTTGGGTGCTATATTTAAGGCACTTAGGAGCTGAATCACGACTTGACCCCAAAATAAGATTTGTTGTACTACTCAAAATCTCCAATTTCACTTAAAGGTCAAACTTCATATCTTGCTCAGAAAATATAATTCCACTTTGGTCAAAGTAGCAACTTAATAATTCTTTAAACTAGGGTTTTAAGCCAATCAGGGCATTTTCGAGGCAATTGCTCCCCCTGAACCTTTAATGACTTTTATTGTGGAGTTCATAACCATGAATTAATACACTTGTCTTTGGCCAAATCCATTGCTTAACTGGTAATTAACACCTGGGGTGTTACATGTCCGCCGACTTGCGTGTTGTGCTTTGTCTTTGCCTTGGTTCCGCCGTCTCGGCAGGTCGATTTCTTTCCGGTTGATCCGGCTGTGATTCTAGGGCAATCCCTAGGTCATCCACCTTGCATTCAAGGTCGTGATCTTGCCGTGTTTCTCTCGGTTTGCTTTTGAGGGGGTCGTGAGAGCTACAAGGTCGCTAATTCGAAAGAATTTTGTCGAGGCTCCTAATCACCCCCCTCTAGTCGCATTTTCGGTCCTTCAATTGGTATCTCTGTTTTTCATAGTCTGTCACCTGAGAGTTCGTGAAACATCCCTCAATGATTATTTACTAGGAAATAAGCACTTTGGTCATCGGATAATTTTTGTTGTAATCATAATATATTAATATGTGAAGAAGATTCAGTAGAATTATTGACGGACTTGCTTCATCTCGCAGATTAATTCTTCTGATCCAACTATCCAAGTTTCTGCTTCATCAATGGCGCAGCCGGCAGCTCAAATGGTGTTGGAGTCAATGCGTGCCAGACAGACTACATCGCTCAGATGGTATAGTTTATGAGCTGTCGTAGAGGTCCAGAAGAAATCATTTTTTTTTATTTATTTAAGAATGGTATTCCGTCTGATATGGCTTAAGCCTCTGGACACGGCGGCTGCTGAATGAATTTTGCACCTTCTTTTTTTCTTTTCTCGAACATGCAGGATGGCCTTGTGCCATTCTTAATTACAGAAGAAGACAAAAGAGGAGGACAATACCAATAAGAACACTGATTGAAAAGATTGTAGAGCCGTCAGTGCTAAATGAAAAATGACCTTAACCATAACCACTACTGAAACTGAACATGGGCTACGGCGGTCAATAAATGGGAAAAATGCGTGATTCACCGTCTCGTCCGGTCCTGGACATGACTGCATGTTGACTGGTGGCCATGACACCAACCAGATCTAAACACCTCGGTAACTTTCAACCTTGTACGTGGAGAGATGTGATCCAATGCTCATCTGCGTCATGGTCAAGGCCTACCGGAGCCGCGCCGCAGATTAATTGGCTGGAATCTCAATTCCACAGCGGCCGTGGCGACAAGACGAAGCGAGATGAGACACCGACTTTTTTTTAGAAGAACACGGACGTGGAACATCCGTTGTCGGTCTTCATGGTCATTAACAAATGTGCATTTATTGGGTTACCGAACGGTAAGAGTACGAGATTCATATATTTGGGTGAACCGTAAGCCACATGCTTGTCTACCATGGGTAATCGGTTGGGATTTCGACTGTTTCAGCTCATGGGTTGAGCTCACATGCAAAACAGAAAAATAGCTTGGTTTATTTCAGGAGGGTAAGAATGTATGGTTTGAGGTGGTTTAGTTTAATTTTTGTACTAGTGAATCAGCTCTGCTGTCCATGATTGAGATGGTTTTTGTTGGTTCAGTTTGGATTTCAAGCCATTAGCACTTTAGCAGGGGCTAATCCAAAGTCGACGAGAGCCAGCTGTGGCACTCAGCAAAAACGTAGCTGCCTGCACTGGAGAGGAGAGGACGACGCTACCAAGTCAAGTCTTGCCGACCCTACTGATGGCACATGTGTGCTGTACTACCAAAGTACGTCTGCCCCAGCATCAATTACCTAAATACTACTTTTAGCGTACGCAGACGTTCACGCTGCCGCCTGCACACCCCTGAATGGCCGTCCGATCTCGCACTCGAAAGAAACAACGGAAGATGTGGAAACTGCTGCCCACTCTCTCGTTCTCCTCTCTCGTCTATCCCGTCACTCCTCATTCCGTCTCCACGGTTGCGGGCGTCGGGCGCAGTATCTCCACGGCCGCACAGGTCCCCTGCCCAACCCCAACTACCACATAGCCCTCCCTGGCGACCTCCTGCCCACGCTCGTGCCCCACCGCCTCCCCGTCTACGCGGCGAGCTCTTCCTCCGCGTCGGCCATGGCGGATCCGTGAAGACTGGGGACCTCCTCCCCCACCCTACACTAGATTTTCGTCGGCCCTTCACCGCTCGTCGGCGGCGAGGCTTCATCAGGTTTGTATGCGCCCCTGCCTTTTTGATTCCCCTTCCGCCTCAAATCTGCGCCTCGATCCATCTCGCGTCATCGAGATCCAGGCCCTGTGGACGGCGCGATCTCGTTTGTCCCCTCGACCGCGCCGCATGCCTGAAAATTGATTTCGCTTGCAGGCAAGGGTCGCGGCTCGCCGAGGGCATCGTGGGCCAGTGGTGTGCGGTGGGGGCGCTGCATCAGCCTTTAGCAGGACCGCTACTGTATCAGTGGAGGCCCTAAAGGTGTTTGATGAAATGTCAAGCTCGCGTCCATGTAATGCAGCCACTCAGTGTACCCTAGTAGTTTGTCTTCCAACTTCATGGTGTGAGGTCCGCCAAAACTGTCCAGTATGTTGCGCTTACCATGTGCCCAGTTCTGGAAGCAGAAGGACATGCACTCTGCCAATTATCTAAGGATGTGGAGGCGTGTAAGGTGAGCCGGTATTCTTCACAATCATTCCAATGCTGTTGTGCTTTGGACGTACATCACAAACACCTGAACATGCGTGTACCGGTACGTACATCAAATGAAGTGGGGAGATGTCCGGGTTTTAGCCATCCGACGTCACAACTTGCTCGAAACTTTTTCAAATTTTTTTTCCACAGCCTCCCCATGAGATGACAAGACACCACGCCAAGTTTCGTGATTTTTAAACTTCGTTTGGATTTTATAGAATTTAAAAACACCTTTCCCGCACGTAACTCGTCATGTTCCAGCACATAAATGTTCGAAATTTCACGCGAGTCCCTGGATTGAGCCTAAACAAAGGCCAAACATCATGAATAACATTTTTTGAATGACCACAGTCCATTATTTCATGTACCTGCAGTTCAAATTTGGAGTGGTCCGAGAAAATGCAAGGAAATAGAAATAATTCATGAAATATAGCAAAACAACTTGAAATTGTCCCAAATTGTGAACATGCGATGTAAGTAGTGTACCAAGGCAACACAAAAAAATGGGACAAAAATCAAAAAATTAATGGTTTGCCGAGTGCCGCTCGTTAACACTTCTAAGAACCATTTTTTGCGAGTGCCCGCACACCCAACACTCCCGGCAAAGTTTGGTTTTTAAAAAATAACAGGACCTTTGCCGAGTGCCGCATTTCGGCACTCGGCAAAGCCAGCTAATATCCGGGCCGAGGACCCATTTCCTCATTCTTCCCCACGCGCCCCGCCCGCCCCCGGCCGACGCAGACCGCCGCCGCCCCGATTCCCCGCCCCGCCCGGCCCGCCGCCGCCCCGCCCTCGACGGATCCGCCCGCCACCGCGCCATGACCCGCCCTAACGCCGGAGCCCGCCGCCCTCGCGCGCCCCGCCCGTCCGCGCGCCGCCCCCCCCCGTCCGCGCCGCCGCCGTCCTCGCCGGGACCCGCGGGTCGTCCGTGCTCGCCGGATCCGCCCGCGCCGCCCGGCCGTCGGGCAACGCCGCCGCCCCCGGGCCCGGCCCCGCCCCGGCCCGCCGTCCCATTCTCAAAGGAGGAAGGGAAGGGAAGAAGAGGAAGAGGGAGGAAGGGAAGGGAAAAAGAGGAAGGGAAGGGAAGAAGAAGAAGAGGGAGGAAGGGAAGGGAAGAAGAAGAGGAAGGAGAGGAGGAAGGGAAGAAGAGGAAGGACGGAAGAAGAGGAAGGAGAGTAGGAAGAAGAGGAAGCGAGGAGGAAGAAGAAACCGCCCCTGGACCGGCGCCGTTTCTTCGTGGTGCCGCGGTGATCCACGCCATCGTCGCCGACCGTTGCTCTTGCCGCTCCCGCGCCAAGGTAAGCCCTATCCTTCTAGTAATGGTTAGTACGTAGTAGATGTTAGTAGTGGTTAGTAGTGGTTAAGTAGTAGTGTTAGTTGTAGGGTTAGTAATAGTAGTAGTGGTTTAGGAGTAGTGTTATTGGTGCTTGGTTAGTAGTTATTGGTCTAGTAGATGGTTTCGGTAAAGTAAATGGCTCTTGTTGATATATTGGTGCTTGGTGGCCGTCGTGCCTATATTCGGTATATGTATGTGGATGTGGCCTTCGTGCCATGTTTATTTGCAGGTTTTTGGGAACCTCCCCGTATAGGGAGGTGCTTTGCCAAATTTTGAGTCGTCACTAAATATTTTTTGCCCTTGTTTTGTAGGAGGACCCGTGGGAGGGACTCGCACCCCGGCCGTCCTCGTGGCGCTACGGGTCTTGCTACACCCCGGCGTCTCCACCGACCCCGTAGGTATGAATCACCTCCGTCCCGTCCTTGTAGTTGTCTTACATAGCGCGACCCGTTAGGGCGTCTCCCCGTCCAAAGAGATACAGGCGTTGGTATGTGCATCCGTGCATATCTGCGACCGGTCAGATATCTGTTTCGGATTGTCCACGTTTTTGGACAGCCCGTGGATGCGTAGATGGGTTAGCATCCATGCTCGCCTTCCGTCCGAGCCAAATTTGGCAGCAGACTCCCCGTTGTTCTCCTGATACACACTCCCCCCCCCAGGCGTGTATCGGGAGAACAATGGGAGGTGTCTGCTGAAATTCCGGCTCGACGGACCTCGAAAGCATGGATGCTAACCTTGTCTACGCATCCTCGGGTGGGATTAGGACCTATCCCTCACCTATTAGATGGTAGGAACGCCATGTAGATGCAATTGCTGGGTTATGTGGCTCGGGCGACATGGGCGTATGACGGAGGATAGATAACCGTGGAGTGGATGTACACGCGGGCTTCGCAAGTAAGAGCCTTGAATGGGTTAGGGGGACCGATGCTTTTCTCGAGCATGCATTTGGACCAAGACATCCGTGTTCGTAGAACGCATTTATTCCCGATTCCTTCAATGAAAAATAAGCGTGTTTCCATTCATCCTCCTCTATGTCATGCGATGTGTCCGAGTGGTGCGGCAAGTACAAGAACTGGCGGGGAGTCCATTGTGGACAAGTGGCTCTTGGGCGAGACGCGTGCGAGACCAAGAGACTCCGTCGGAGATGTCGCTTGGAGATGCCAGCGCTCCACACCACCAAGGGAGCGTGCCCTCCCAAAGTATATGGATAGATGGGTACGATTCTACATTGATTTTTTTATTCAAACGCTCAAATCTCTTCACTTCTAACCATCTCTCGTGTTCTCCTCGCAGTCCGTTTCGCATGAAAACCAGCACATCGGCCGAGTACGCTGGGTTCGCCTTTGACTCACAATGGCGAGCGACCGACCCGAGAACGCGTCTACCCGGCCGGCGAAGGGGCCGAGGCGTACACCAACGCCCGCGTCTACCCCAAGCTTACCCAAGACGCCCGAGGCGGCAAAGCGGCCGCTATGGGGACGACCGATCCGGCCCACCGCCCGACACGTGACACGGTGATGAGGTTGGGAGGAGGGAAGCAAAGACGGCCGTTCTTGGATGGCCAACAAATAGCGATCAACCCGTCCTTCGTTCACGTCGTCGAGCGAGATTCGCTCAAGGAGCACGACCTCCACCGACATCCCCATAGCACCTCGGCGTGAGCTCCACGCCGAGATGATCGCACGTTTCGTAATTACGCTTTTATTCGTCGCTTCAATCGGTTTTTTACACATGTCCGCTGCCTATGCATTGTTTCAACGTTACGGTGTAATATTGCAGGCCCGGATGGCGAGTTGGAGGCCGATGGCGCCCAGGCGGGCAGTTTGAGGCCGGCAGGCGGCCCAGCAGAGGCCCATCGGCGGGAGTTGGAGGCATACCAAAAATACTCGGTGCGTCGGATGCGGGGACGTGGCGGCCTTCTTCAGTGGCCTCCAAATCCCCGGTGTGACGCCGCCTCCGTTGCCTAGCTCATTGTTCGCTCCACCCCCGTTTCCAGTGCCTCCTCCTCAGGCAGGGACCCGGTGAGTATATGTTGTTCGAAATTTCTTAGGCTTCAGCGGCCATCCCGCAGTACTAATGAGGTCGCCTCTTTTTATGCAGCCACTGTCGGCGGGTTCGAACCCGACTCCTCCAGTGGGCCCTTCTCCAACCCATCCGGCCCGCCCCGACTCCACAAGACACGTGGCCAGTGGCGTTCCTCCTCCGGCACGCCAGCTAGCCACACTACGGGCTTCCACACGTCCCTCCTACACAAGACGGGTGGACGTGACGCGCGCGGGCGCCGCAGCATGGGTGGTATCCGGGCCAAGGTGAGAGCCCTCACACTCTTCGCACTGGGGAGGCCACGGGTCGGGGTAGTGAAGTTGAGTTGGTGGTGATTAGGTTAGATCTGTGGCACCGTGATGGATTTCTTTTGGATGTTGGACATGTTGCCTTTGTGATGGATCTCGTTTCGATGTTGGACATGTTAGATTTCGTTTGGATGTTGGACATGTTGATTTTCGTTTGGATGTTGGACTATATGTGTGAATTTATGATATATGTGAATTATATATGTGAATTTGTGAGATATGTGGATTATATATGTGAATTGGTGATATATGTGGTTTATGTGTATATATGAATGCTTATGGTATATGTATATGTGTATTTGCGGCAACAATCAATCAACAAAAAAAAAAAAATGAAATTCCCAGCTTTGCCGAGTGCCGACTCGGCAAAGCTGGGCACCCCGCGAAAAAATGGCGGGTTTGCCGAAGTGCATGAGCGGCACTCGGCAAAATGACCATAACTTTGCCGAGTGCTTTACGTATTGCGCCGGCGAAGTTTATTTTTTTTGGTAAAATAATTACTTTGCCGAGTCTTTGACATAGCACTCGGCAAAGCTTTTTAAATATTCAAACCTTTGCCGAGTGCCGAACGTTGGGCACTCGGCAAAGAGGCGTCACATGTAACGCTCGACGCCACGATCGCCGAAATACGACATGGCACTCGGCGACGCTTTTGCCGAAAGTGCCCGACATTTGGCACTCGGCAAAGAATGGTTTGCCGAGTCATTCTTTGCCGAGTGCACTTCGCCGAAGTTTGGCACTCGGCAAAGGTTTCGCCGAGTGGATACAAGCAAAGCAGCCGATTCCTGTAGTGATGTGTTGTTTTTGTTCACATCTCGCTAGTAATGTGTCAAGAAAACACAACATATCTGAATATTATTCTGAATTTTAGGAAAACATGCATATATGAACACACCATCTGATGGTGGTCAAGTTTGTTTTTAGTACTCCATATTACCCGAGACTTTGTTTTTAGTACTCCATATTACCCGAGACACCTATGCCATCGAACATGCATATGTGAGCATTTATTAGTTACTGCTAAGCACTTTATTTAGATTTTCCTAGCATTTTTTTTTTTCATTTTATCTTAGCAATCTAGGTTGTGTGTCAACTGGGGAGGTGTGAGAAAATTTACTGCTCCATTCCTTTTTGTTTGACTGCTGCTCTTTTTTTTTTGTTTGATTGCTCCTCCCTTGTTGCACCATTTGGCACACTTCTCGTGGCTTAGAATAATGCGGTTGGACATGATAGGCTTCATCATTCACTTACTGTTCATTTCTCATCGATCTTGCATGCATACATAATCCATGGATCCAATTGTGGGAATCTCACCTCTTTTTTTCCTTACACATGTCACAACTGTATCAACAGCCATAAAATGCTGAAGTGAACACACATTTGTTTAATTTGTTGAAATGGTTGCTGAATTTTTTTTATTTGCAAAATAAGGATAAAGATTAAGTGTGCTCACTATTGGATTTATTGATTTTTTTTTGTATTATTTCATAAGTCTGACTTCTCAAAAATTAGTTCTTAGCCTATGTAGTGTGTATATTTAGACTTCATTTGTTTGTTACCATAAGATACCCACAATGCACACCATAATTGCTTTGTTTTTTAGACATAAATGCCTTGTGTATTATACTAAATTGCTAGTTTTTATTCCCATGTACCTGGTGCACCATAGAGTTTTAATGCCCTCTATGATTTTGTTGCAGCTTTGTCCTAGCCTTTTCGTCCCCAAACTCCTCATCGAGTCCATTACCTCAAATCTTTTTTTCCCTTAGGTTTAGAACCAGCAACTAGTAGTGTCCCGTATGCGTGATCCGTTGTTTCCCATGGCCTCAAACACAGGGAAACAAATATTACCTATGTTGTTATTTTTTTCACATCTCGTTAGTAACACAACAAATCTGAATATTGGGAATTTTAGGAAACCATTCATATGTGAACACACCATCGGCGGTGGTCGAGGTTGTTATCACCACGCCTTTGAATACGCGAGTCACCTGATTCCTATCAAGCTGGCCCGATTGGTTGCTCTGTCTGCCTAAAAAATATCCTATTCTCGCATATTGCCATGTTTAATGTAAATCGCTTTCTCTTTGCTTTCTTGTTGGTTAGCTACCCAAGATCTTCTGGCTTGCCTTGTTTAATGTAAATCTAGTGTTTTCTCGGTAGCACATTGGGATTTTTTTTAGTTGACAGAGTATAGGGCTCCTAAGTAAAGATTATAAGTGGCCATGTTAACACTATTCAATAGTTATTTGGATTTTTGTAGTGCTACCCTCAACCTGACAAACTCTGAAACTTTTAGTGGCGGGAGCCGAGCCCAGCCCCAGCCTTTTTTTGGATCATTTTGTGAGAAAAACTAGCACTATTAGTAGTAATATACTAATTTGAATGCAATATTCACTATTCTTTTTTTTCAATCTAGCATTTATTTAGTTGCAACTAAGCAATTTATTTATTTTCCTCAAGCATTTACTCAGTTCAAGCTAAGCATTTTACTACATCCTACCAACTTTGTCCGACATCATTTTTGTTCTGTGGCAGCAGGACAATGATAGTAAGTTTATGGGAGTTCTATGTCTACCTAGAGCACCTTGTTGCATCGCCTAAACCAAGAGGCCACCTACATAACATAGTTACAGTCGATTCAAGTAACTGACAGAGAAAACCAAGGTCAGCCCAACAAGTAGCGTGTGCTTCTATTATGAGTCATGGTCAGATTCTGTATACATTTTTCTTTAACATAGTACATGTTACAACTGGCCTTTGTGTTTACCACTACCTTAGGTACTAAAGCTTAGCTAGTTGTAGACTACTCATTTTTCTTCAGCGTTTTTTTCTTTCATAATCAAGTATTTTTTACATCTAAACATTAGCAGTTTTTTAATTGTGTTTTGGCATTTCTTAATTTTTTGGCATACAGTTCTCCAATAGGGCCAGCTTGATAGGAATCAGGTGACTCGCGTATTCAGGCGTGGTGATAACAACCTCGACCACCGTCCGATGGTGTGTTCACATATGAATGGTTTCCTAAAATTCCCAATATTCAGATTTGTTGTGTTACTAACGAGATGTGAAAAAAATAACAACATAGGTAATATATGTTTCCTGTGCTTGAGGCCATGGAAAACAACGGATCACAGACAGCGGGACACTACTAGTTGCTGGTTCTAAACCTAAGGGGAAAAAGATTTGAGGTAATGGACTCGATGAGGAGTTTGGGAGACGAAAGGCTAGGACAAAGCTGCAACAAAATCATAGAAGGCATTAAAACTCTATGGTGCACCAGGTACATGGGAATAAAAAACTAGCAATTTAGTATAATACACAAGGCATTTATGTCTAAAAAACAAAGCAATTATGGTGTGCATTGTGGGTATCTTATGGTAACAAACAAATGAAGTCTAAATATACACACTACATAGGCTAAGAACTAATTTTTGAGAAGTCAGACTTATGAAATAAAACAAAAAAATCAATAAATCCAATAGTGAGCACACTTAATCTTTATCCTTATTTTGCAAATAAAAAAAAATTCAGCAACCATTTTTCATAACTTAAGAAGATGACAAAACATATTACATTAAGTGGAGCGCCATCTTTGCAAATTACAAAAAAAAACCTTGAAAACTAAGACTTGGAATCCTCCATCCTCTTTGTCACTTGTCCCCTTCATCACTTGTCTTCAAAACTTCTCTTTTTTTCCTGCATGCTGTGCATTGTACTCTATAGAGACACAACCGCTACATTTGAATGTACCCAGTAGGTAGGGAAGCATCTGTCTTCCAATTGATTATCACAATTCACTTTAAGCTACACTTATAATGTAACCAAAGGCACAGCTTATTGATTGAGATAAGATTTCTCATTTTATTTCATAATTTTTTTAAGAACATGATTTGGTTGCCGTGATCTATGTTATGCCCCTAGTGCAGAGCTAGCTAAGCTAACTACTGTCCTGCCCAACTAGTCTTTATGCCTACCAGCCTACAATTTAGTATTATGAGCTCCACTGTTTTATCTTTGCATGCTGTGTTGCATGAGATATTTCTCTCACAGAAAGCAACACTGTTAACCCCGTTGCTTCTGTTCTTCCTCTCTTTTTCTCATTTCTCGCACATGTGTTAATGTAATTTGGCAAAGACATCAACAATAAATGGTGGAAAAATTCTCACATGTTCTTGCAGGTTGTGGACAACGATGACAAGGCACCAGCTGATCCATTTCAAATACCCAGCTGAGATGAAGATGTGAAGAAATCTAATAATTTTTGATTCTCTAGATGACTGCACATAAGATTTGAAGGGAATTCAAAAAATGATGTGTGGCTCATTCTGGAAGCGGATGTTGTGCATTTGAACCTTTAAACATATTGCATTTGAAATATTAATGAAGCAAATCTTATGTGGAGTGTCAAATAATTTGGAACATTATTATGTTTCTTCATATACTTCTTAGTTGTTTAGCTTCTTTTTTGTGTAGTTCTGATAATACGTGGAGTTCAAAGATGACTAATGCATTGTTGTTAAAATAATAGCCTTTTTTGTGAATGCCTCCTGTCATTTTTATTCATTTTTGCATGAAAAAATGTTAGAGATGCTAAATTAGGAGGTCGTAGCATGCAAAAGGCACGTGCCTCACTAATTTTGGCGGCAAAACTATGAGGCCATTGAAAATCCCCTCAGGCAGAGCGCTCCGGAGGACCAATTATCATATTTTACTAAAAAGGGAAAGTACGGACATGTCTATCCAAAAAAGAAGTATGCAGGCGGAAGGCCATAAAACTGCGCGTGCAGGCTATAGTGAACTCCCATCAATTATGTATTGCATTAGCAAAACGCAATAATGTAGCTGCCTGCAGTGGAAAGGAGAGGACGATGCTAGTGGTTGACGCTAGTGGTTGTGGTAGGGGTTGTGGTAGGAGGAAACCTTGACCCATGCGCTCACCAAGTCAAGTCTTGCCGACCCCACTGACCGGCGGAATAGAGAAAGTCTCCAAGATCGCTAAGATGGCACATGTGCTGTACTACCAAAATATGCCTGCCCCAGTATCAATTATGTGTTGCATTACTTTTTTTTTCAATCATTAAATTTTCACCTATTCTTGTATTTTTACTCCTTTTGTAGAATACTATATTTTTTGACAGGGAATATATATCATTGACCTCAACATTATCTTCATAGAAATGGAACATTTTTCTCCTAAACAAGAACTATTAATCTGCAAAATTTAGAATACTAAACTCAACTCACATAGAAGCACACAGGTGGCTGCTCAGTGCTTGGCCGTCGAGCCATCGACCAGCGTCAAACTATAGCACTTGGGGAGGGTTCATTGAGATATTGGAGCACGGTGGCCACCTGTTCCCCATCAGGCCTCGCTCAGCATTTCTTGGTGTTTCTTTCTGCTGGCCTCCCACTCGCACTTTGTTTCTTTCCTCTACCAGTGAGAACACCATACATCGCGTCATGAACTGATTGAACGGCGGAAGCGACAAGGCCATCCAATTATTTGACAGTCCACCATGCGCCTCAGCATGCTGTGCCCGTTCAGTACTGCCTAGTTTGTTTTTTTTTTTAAAAAAAGGAAAAACGCTAGTTTTTCAATTAGAGCTCTTTTCCTTTTTGTTTGACGGTCTTTCTAATCTATTTTTTCAATGGTGCTTGCTAACGCATCGAAATTTAGAGTTGAGGAGAATTTGAATATATGTCATTTGAATGTATGATCACACCTCGCACCTCGATTGTCTGAGTTAGGGACTCACTTGCTATGCTTTCTTCGTTTTTCTTGTTGCATGTCTCCGTTATATATGCTCCCACTTACCTTAAACGAATACTGGCAACACGATTTGTGTTGACAGCCGTCTCTGATATGGGTACCTAAAAGAATGAATATATGCTTTTACTGGAGGTTACAAGGTTCTATCTTGGATGAGCTTTAACTAGAGCTAACCCAAGACATCAACCACGGTCTAAACACAAGGCAATAATAGAGGCCAGGGCCAGAGGTCCGCGCGACCGGAAGGTCAAGTCGTCGGCCACCACACACGGGGGACAAGCACATGTGCTCGTCGGCATCAGTCACGTCTGAATATCGACACCTGTCTCAACCTCTCAGATGCCAATGATGATTCTTAAACTCGGTAGTGTGCTGTCCGCTGGAGGTTGGTCTAGGAAGTGAATTGGCCGGCGAGGCTGAGCTCTGTACCCAGCCACAACCAAGTGTGGATGCCTCCAACTTGAGCTTGAGCCTTCCATTGCCACCACCAAATCAGCACTCCGTGTCCACTACGCTATGATCTGAACCAACCAAGATATCAAGAAGCATGAGTGTGGTGACGGGGACGCTGGGAAGCCTCGGCCCCAAGCTTCTTCAGCTGATCCATGGTGAGTACAAGCTCCAGAAAGGCGTGAAGAAGCAGGTGCAGTGGCTCCACAGCGAGCTGCAGAGCATCTATGCCTTCCTCGGCGAGGTCTCGGAGGTGCCATGGGATCGTCTCAATGGGCAAGTCAAGGTTTGGGTGCGTGAGGTCAGAGAGGCATCCTATGACATGGAGGATATCCTCGACACCTACCTCGTGCGCGTTGGTGGTGGTGAGCCTGCTGACCCGAGCAGGCTCAAACGTGCCATGAAGAAGATGGGCAAAGTGTTCAGCAAGGCCAAAGCTCGCCGTACTATTGCTGATGGCATCGAAGACATCAAGAAGAATCTTGAGGAGCTAGCTAAAAGGCGTCGGGATTACAAACTTGGTGACAATCTGTACAAGCCGGTTGCAACACCGTCAACTATTGATCCTCGCACCAAAGCTATGTACAAAAAAGTGACAGAACTTATTGGTGTTGACAAGTCAAGGGACGAGCTCATATCTAAGCTCAATCCATCCCAACCAGAAGATGTTCTGCCAGACAAGAAGATGACCAAGAAGGTTTCTATTGTAGGAGTTGGAGGACTGGGCAAAACCACTCTTGCCAAAGTGGTGTACGACAACCTGAAATCGCAGTATGACTGTGCGGCTTTTGTTTTACGTTGGGCGGGATCGTGAGTTAGTAACAGTTTTCATGGACATCCTCTTTGATCTTGATTGGAAAAAGTATGAGAAAATTCATAACAACAGAAGAGGTGTTGATCTCCTCATTCGCGAAGTTCGAGAGTTCCTACAGAACAAGAGGTACATATCAGCCACCAAATTGTAAACTGTAATTAACGAGTGCCTTTTAAGATGCTGCTGCTCCACAGTTAGTTTCTGCTACTAGTTTTCTATATACTGTAGGTTATACTAAATATAATGTGTCCACATCACCTATGCCAGATTGCTTCTTGATATTCATTTTCTCTACTCCACCACACCTAGAAGCAAAATGCATTTATTCAGTTGGCTCTAATGTGACAGAACTTTCAGATCATCTTCCAGAATGACGAATGATGTACTTCACACTAGCTGTATAACAGTAAAAACAACTTAGCTGGAATGGAAATGCACTATATACTATATTTATTCATTGAACTTATATATTCAAAATGTTTTCCTAATGAAACTATATATTATAGGAAAATGCACAGTTTTTGTGTCAGGTGGTCAGCTTATTTTGCAAACATGCTCTTGGATGCATAACTTCGGTATAATAATGTGGCCTCAATTATGTAGTTTCTTCAAATAGGCACTTTGGTATGTAGTTGCCATAATGTTACTTTTCGAATTGACTTTTCTATGATTACCTCTAGTCCCTACTTTTTGTGAGAAAGATAATGGAATATCAAGACAGTTTATTTTTTACTAGCGTAACCATGTGTTTGATGTGTCATCGTGCCAATTTTTTTATAGATGTTAGTAAGTTTCATGCTTCTGTTGCCATCAAAAGAAGTTTCAGTCTTCTGGAGAAGCTCCAAACAATACTAATCAATGTTTCTTGCAATTTCATGTGGATAGGTATTTTATTGTTATTGACGATGTATGGGATGTAGGCACTTGGGAAGCAATCGAACAGTCCCTTGTTGACAATAATTGTGGAAGTAAAGTAATAACCACCACTGTAAAGTTGATGTTGCCAAAGCAGTGGGGAGATTTATGAGCTAAAACCACTTTCCGTTGATGATTCCATGGAACTATTCTATACGAGAATATTTGGTGCGGATAGAAAGTACCTTGATAAGCAATCTAATGATATTTCGGCAAAATTCTAAAGAAATGTGCTGGTATACCATTAGCAATCATCACAATGGCTAGCTTGTTTGCTTGTAAACCCGAGTGCACATGGTGTGAGGTCTACACTCTATTGGTTTTGACAAGAAAGATCATAGGGAATCTAAAGATACAATGACAATACTTTCATTTAGCTACTATGATCTGCCTCCACATTTGAAGACATGTTTACTATATCTATGTACATATCCCGAAGATTATTTGATCGAAAAGGAACCTCGATATGGAAGTGGATAGCTGAAGGATTTATTGAGCAGGGAACAAGGGACAAGATTATTCGATGTTGGTGAGAGATACTTTAACAATCTCATTGATAGAAGCTTGATCCAGGTAGAGGAGTCATTGGACGGCATAGTATCAACCTGTCATGTTCATGATATGATTCTTGATCCGATGCGTAAGCTTTCATGTGAAGAAAACTTTATTGCTATATTAGATGACAATATTCAAGGAACACTTGCACCTAGCAGTGTTGTTCGCCGGTTAGCCAACCAAAATAGAATGGCTGAGCACATTAGTTCTGAAACCATGGTTACTGGGATACCAAAAGTGAGATCGTATACTGCGTCATGAGATGTTGTATTGATAATCGGGACCAGTTTTTCAGATTCAAATTATTGCGCGTGCTAGATCTGATAAGTTGTAGGCTTAAGGAAGGTTGCCATCTTGAGCATCTTGGTGATTTACTTCACTTGAGATATCTTAGGATATATGATTTAGGCCGTGATCTTGAGCTCCCAAGAGAAATAGGGAATCTAAGGTTCCTGCAGGTACTTGAAGTGTCCGGAGAGTTGCCAGCAAGTATTGTCCAGCTAACACAGTTAGTTCAGCTAGAAGCTAAACAGGGCGAAGCGCCCCATGGGATTGGAAACATGACATCCCTAGAGGAGCTAAGAATAAATGTATATGGCAATCCACAGAGTGAAAGTGTTATGAACGAGCTAAGTAGCATGCAAGAACTGAGGGTGCTCAAACTTGGTACTAGTGGGATGGACGAGAGCACACAAAGGCGTTTTGTGGGGTCCCTGAGTAGTCTCAAAAAGATCCAGCATCTAGAAGTGTACACTTCGGGTGTTCAAGTGGATACAGACACGTGGGAGGCAGCAGGCTTTATGCTCCCGCGGTGTCTCTATTATTTGGATTTGTTTATTTGCTTCTCTAAGCTGCCGTCATGCATTGGTCCCTCGAGTCTTCCCAACCTGTCCCACTTGAGACTGATGGTGAATACAGTGGACGAGCAGGACATGGAAAACCTTGCTAGGTTGCCCATACTCTGCTATCTGAACTTGGCCCTGCTTGGTAAGACTATGCATGCTTACTATATTAAAATTTATATCCGAGACAACTGCTTCCAGAAATTGAGGTACTTCGTGATCAATAAAATGGTCCAGTTTGAGCAGTCCAATGAGAAGGACGCTATTGTTTCATTGCATAGATGGAATGGAGAAGATGCTGTGCCCTTTGGCTTCAGAAAAAGCAACAATGACGACTCCATAAAACTTGTACCCTCTGCCGTGATGCCAAACCTTGAAGTCGTTTGGTTTGATCTCCCTTTTTGGGCTATGATAGATAACAATGGTGATTGTGGTAATATTGGCCTACAATACCTACCTTCTATTCGTGAACTAAAAGTGAACATCAATTGTGATGGCGTGTATGCTGAGGAGGTGGATGCTGCATTGGCTGCCCTGACAAACGCTTGCAAGGTCCATCCCAATAATCCGACACTTGACATTCATAGAATTAACGAGGTACAACACATATTTTTAGTACCGACCAACATGATATCTCTGTAATTATTTTGATTGTCTTACTCAGTTAATGATTTTTAATCTGAATTTCCATGCAAAAGGAAAAGATGGCGTCCACACCCGACAAAAATGATGAGAAGCAGGAGGAGGAGGTGGCCTCACAGACTGCTGATATTGATCTGGGCAAACTAAGCCCAGCAAGTTCTGAAAAGACATCCAAATTTGGAACCAAAGCATAGCTGCATAGACTGTACCTACTCTCTCCCTCCGTGTCCTCTTCTGTCATAGCCGATAAATAGTGATGGGTTTGCAGCTCTTGCAATTCAGCCATTCACGTACAGAAATTTCAATAACTAAGATCCAGTTTGTTTGCCTCACAGGATTTGACATTGAATTTGTTTGCCTTTCCAAACTTGACACTGAAACTGTGAATTGCTTTGATTCAAGGATTTCTTCCAGTTTCCCCAGATTTTTCCTTTTCCCTTAATCTTTTACCTCTCGCAGCCACCTGAATGTGAAATCCGCATGATGGGGTTGCTGTCTTAACCATTTAGAGTACTAGCATAGCCGCCTTCACAAATTTTGAAAATCTGTTAGCCTAATTTCCATCAAACAAATAACATTGTGATTGCTGGTAGTATAGAAAAATATAAGAAACATTGCTGTCACAGAACGTTGCTTTTCCATTAAGCAAACTAGTTCATCAACCCGTGCTCCCGCACGGGTTAGAATCATAGGAGACACTAAGTAATAAAAAGCACTTGTATTATATGGTTTCTCTTCGCTGACTATTCTAAAATAATATGGCCTTTATCCATATTCATAGTTTTTTATTGCATAGCATTGTGTATCTCCAATATGCATTGGCATAAACATTTGCTAAACTATGATGGCTTTAGCTACAGCCTTTGACAAAATAAACCTACATTTTGATTACTTTCACCAAATTTTAAGCTCATTAATTGCTCGTATACAATGGCTGTTATTTACAATGGTTAGTAATATTCATATAATATAATGTTGCAATCAAATTGTTTAAACGCTTTTCAAGACAATGACTTACAAAATTTACTATTATGAGTATTAACACAACTTAGATTGAATTGTAATATTACTAATATATGGTTTGCTCATTAATTAAGGATATTTTACAATTCTTGATAAACTTATAAAATAAATATTTGTACTAATGTAAGTTTTAACTATTGGATGTTGAACTTTTTTTTTCCTTAATAGCTTATATTAGTATATACATGTGTACAGGAGAGATTTTTGATATTTTTTACAATGGTTGATTTGGATAATTTGGTACAAATTATATTATGTATATATATTACTTTACATTGCATTTGGGTAATTCGAATGCAAATTGTGGAGTCATCAAAGCATTATCTTCCCAAGCTGGATGAAAATTATCTTTATAATTATGGTGGTTTTAATTTTTCCATACAGGTTTTAGATAAATCCACAGATCATAATCCCTTAGTTTTTTAGCATCATTAATTCGCATATAAACTCAAAGTAGTCCAACGACATTATATTATTAAAGTAAACAAAAAAATTATACCAAATTGTCAAAAAGGATAAAACTTATTTGTATGAAGTAATCCAAGAGCATTAAAATAAAAATGTTACGTATACCTAATGGTGAATAAGGGTCATATGATGGACATCACAACAAACTAATTAAATTGTAATTATGTGTTCTAGCAAGATTGTCATACCTTTAATGTGCAGTACAACTGGTAATGGCACTGGTGGCTTGCCGCCAGCTAGAGTGTACACACCACCTGTCTCCTTTCCTTGATCTCCTCTCGGGAGATGCATGGACAGCGGTGGCATTGATGATCTAGATGTACGTGATCTGAGTGGCTGATGCATGGCCAGGACACGGGCTTCTTCCATGCGTATCTTCACAAGCTGGATGAAAATTATCTTCTTATTTATTCGATAGTTGATATACTTTGTGGCTACTAAAATTTTTGGCTAATATTATTATCAGCGGGAGCGTAGATGTATTTGGGTGAATGGATCAAGCTAATTCATGCTTTTCTGACTGTGATGGGAAAAAATGATCCTCTTATAGTTTATTTTTCATCTTTTTATCTATAATAATATAGAATAATGACTGAGTTGGGTAATATTTTAGAAAATAATATAGATTTAATGATCATAGTTTGCGAGAACCTATCGATTTGATGATTAGATGTTTCTAATTAATGGACAGTTTCTAATATTTTTTTACACATCTAGTGAGAATTAACTTTGAGCCTCCCTCGTCACCCTAGAACCAAGCAAAAACTGGTTTGGCCCAACCTGAAACTGGTAATCATTGCAGCCAAACACATCTGCCATTTACTTAATTTTTATGGATAGTCATTTAATAGACCCTCCTACAATGACACAACCAATTAAAGCATACACCCCTAAAACACATCAGAACAATAAAACTTCATGGCACATCACAGGGCTCAAAATGAACCACTTCATGATAGAATTGAATGACTATATGTCCACAAGTTTAAATCAATTAAATAATAAATCAATAAAAACGTATTTAACTAACCCATATAGATGTAAATCTGTGCTGCGTAAAGAGTCGAAGTAGATCCGACACCATTGCTCCTTAAATTTGCCCTCTTGATACAATATCAGCTCTAAAACAGAGAGGTTCCTCACCCAATTTGGGAAATATTAAGCTGAAAGGTTACGACCATATAATATTTATCATTTTGTAGACAATGTGGAAGGGAGCCTTCAAATATGTGGTAAAGAAACAATTATAGTCGGAACACAGAACAAAAAGGAATTAAATGGGAGACTCGCTGTCTGTATGAAAAGCAAGATGATGTTGCTGTGAGCACAGTGATACACATGGCTGCTAACAATTATCTTTGATCCTTGCGTGATGGGGAGCTGTGTGTGCACAAATGGCTATAGCGGGTAAATAGTGAACGATAGGAGGAAGAAGGAAGTCAAAACAGGGCCTTACTGTAGAGCAACTGGCCTTCGGCACCAATGCTAGAGCATCACCGTCCCACGTCTGCTCTGCAACGCGGTTGGCGACTTGGCGTTGCCCTGATTGAGAGGCTTGTTGATGTAGATGAGGTGGACCTATGTGGATGTACGCAGGCAACATCGGCGCCGCCCTCCAACTCGCTAAGGCACTGCGTCGCGCGCGCCCACGGCAGCGAACGTGGGACGGTGACGCTGAGGCACTGATAGGAAATACCAAGAAACATGCCACACCCATGGTTAGGTGGTTAGAATGTTATGAGACACTGACTAATATGTTTTTCTCTTCATTAATGTTCAAAAACAATAGCTATATAATACGTACTATAGTCTACATTCAATGTGTTAATCGGTCAAATATTGAGTTTTTCATTTATATTCATTGGCTTTTTTCTTTACATAGCAAACTTTTGTGTATCTCCGGTGTACATTAAGCTGAAGCATTATTTTTTACTATAATAGTTTTAGTTGCCGTCTATATTTAGGAATCTAAATTTTGATTCTCCATAAATTTTAAGCATATTAATTCCTTAGATACAACAACTATTACTTGCAATGGTGATTATAGTCTACCGATTTGATGGCAAATATTTTTTTATCATTGTATTAGGATCTATATTTTTTATTTCTACCGTTTCCGACCCATAATCCTTTTAGCACCATATATATTTAGTTGTAACATAAATAAACTTAAACTGTATATCAACACTTATTCTATCCCTTTATGTGATATCATGAAAATCTATACTTCAACCTTTTGCTTTTAATGTACTTATTGAAACACACATATTAATTCAAAATTGTAATGCTTATTGTATCATTTATTCAAAATTTTCATGTTTTACTTTATTAAAAGAATATTGTAAGGCCCTAGGCAACCCTCTTAGTTTTCACGATGTCATGAATAGTTGTTTCACATGCGACATGGCACGCAAGATGTTAGACAAAGAACCCTTAAAATTAAGTTACTAACATTCATATAATACAATGTTTCAATCAAAATGTTTAAACTTTTTTTCCAAGATAACTTACAAATATAATATATTGTTTCAATCAAAATGTTTCAACGTTTTTCCAAGACGACTTACAAAATTTTTATTGTCATTAGTGTTATATAACATAAAGTGAACTGTGAGTGTCATTACTATATGGTATGCTAAATATGTATCCATGCTTGATTAATAAAATAATATTTATAACTAATGTATGTTTTAAATTCTGGATGTTGAGATATCGTACGTTGTGGCTTATATGTGCATGTACATATAGATTGAGATATTTTTGTTAATTCTTTATAACGGTTGAGATGAATAATTTATGCACAAGTTACATTACTTTACATTACCTTGCATGATGCGATGTATGGGTAATTTGGGTGCAAAATTACCATTGCATCTAGACGCTGATGAATACTAATGGCAACCATGGGTCATCTCTGTCAGCCTTGTCATCCATCGTCAGCATCTTGTGACCAGGGCCATACAATACCGTTAGCATAAATGGAGCTGTGCAAGAACCGGAGAAAATCAAAGATTAGTTTCTCACCCATAGGTGATACCGATCATAAGATCATTTTGCAGGTACTATCGATATTCATCGATGGAGCTGTTGTTGATTAAGAAGTTGTTGACGCATGGTCCATGCCTGTCTGGGATTACTCATGACCTGCCCATACTGCAGTTGGTGCTGCTTAATAGATGCATCTGCACAAATCTTCTAGCCCACCAGCACAGGCGTTCCCCGCAGTGTAGCTGGCTTGCGTGCATCCGTGGCGATCAAAGACGTCAGCATCAGATTAGGCTCTCGTCCACGAAGAGTTTGCCTGCCTGCAGCCTCCTCCGCCCAGGATTCAGATCAGGCCGGCCCTGGAGTCCTGGAGCCAACACCAACACATCTGTCCCTCTAGATGGAACCGGTGGCTGCATGGCCTCTAGATGGAACCGGTGGGCTGCATGGAGTTCAAGATGCATGTCTGCTCGTGTGCTTCTAGAAGATGGCGTCAACTGCTTTTGGCTTGCCGTCCGTCCTTCACAGTAAGCAACGCGGCGCCGGCTGGTCACCCGTGGAATCGCCTTGAGGCGGTGCCCTTTTTTTCCCCCTGTTCGTTGGAAACACATCTTGGGCAGGTGAATGGACATCCCATGATGATTTTCCCTTCCGGATTGACATACGAATAAGTAATTATTTATCTTTTTTTTTTTTTTTAATAATGGCAAAGGTGGGTAATTTTAAAGTAGATCTAATGGTTACAGATTGTCGGAGTCTTTGAGTTTAATGGCCAGATGTTTCTAATTAATGTGAGAATTTCTAGTATTTTTCCTTTTTTCCTATCGCCTCTTGTAAGATTAACGTGGAGCCTCCGTTGGAGCCTCCAATTAGTAATAGTAAGATACATGCATGCGGACATCTATGTCGATGTATGAATAACCACTGATGATCTGTTCCTAATGCTACACGAACTCTGTTTCTGGCCACCGTACCAGTCCATACTCTGTTTTCCACTCTCCTATAGTGATATAATATGTACTCTGCTACCTCGATGGTTGGTTCTGTTGTTTCAATTTGTACATAAGTAATTATTCACTTCGTCCATCTATAATTATTCACTTCGTCGATCGATTTGTAAGCAAGTCACTTGTAATTATTCACTTCGTCCATCTATAATTATGTATTCTGTCACTACGGAGTAGGAAATAAGCAATTTGGTCATCGTATTATTAATGGGTGTAAGCATAGTATCTGAAGAAGATTAAGTAGAATTATTAACTAACTTTCTTCTTTTTTAGAATTATTAACTAACTTTCTTCTTATCACAGATTACTGTTTTTTATCCAAATTTCCGGCTGAACCGTGGTGCAGCTCAAATGGTGTTGGCTTCAATGTGTCCGAGACTATATAGGCCATCTCTACAAGTTCACTCGACTGTGTCGGCTCTTATGTTCACCCGAGCTATTTTCTATTCGAATATGTTGTATCAAAGTTTCAAGTGTACTCTGCTGCTGCTTAGAACCTGTAACATTTTTCTTCATGCCGAACTGTTTGGCGCTGGCTTGTATTTTTTTTCCCTCCCGTTTTATGTTGTCCATAAATTGTAATAAGCTTGGAACATATTCATGTTGTGGAAAAGTTTGAGGAGTCTTATGTGTTAATTGGTAGCATTGCCTCATGTTGTCTTATTCTTATTCTGAGTATATGTATGCATAGTTGTGTGGTTTTGAACATGTGGACGTTGGTATAGCATGCACCGTCACATTTCCAATAAGCTGATGAAACTATCAAGTGTATTGTAGCATATACCATTCCTGTAGTCGCAGTAGCTGCACCAACTCTGTTTCTGGCCACCAGTCACTGCTGCTCTGTTTTCCACTCGATACATCTACTGTGCAGCCTCTGTTTTCCGTTCGAGACTCTGTTTTTCATAGTCTGCCGCCTGAGAGTTTGTGAAACATCCCTCAATGATTATTCACTAGAAAGTAAGCACTCTGGTCATCGGATAATTTTGTGTCGTAATCATAATATATTATATCTGAAGAAGGTTCAGTAGAATTATTGACGAACGTGCTTCACCTCATTAATTCTTCTGATCTAACTATCCAAGTTTCTGCTTCATCAATGGCGCAGCCGGCAGCTCAAATGGTGTTGGGTCAATGCGTGCAAGACTACATCGCTCAGATGATCACCGAAAGATTTTCAGTACTCGAATATGCTGTATCGAAGTCTCTCTGCTTGTAGCTATTAGAAGCTGCAACCTTTTTTCTTCATGCTGAAATGCTGGCCTCTATTATTAGTTTCTCGACTTTTCTGTGGATTGTACATTCTAATAAGCTTGGTAACGTATTTATGTTGTGCGTAAGTCTGAGGAGGCCACATGTGGTGCCCTTTTGCTTTGCCGCTAGCCGCCTGGCTCCACACGACACATTTGCTCGCCGGGATCCAGCCATGGAGCTATGGAGCCCCCAGACCAGGTATCGTTTATCTGATGTCGTAGAGCTCCGGAAGAAGTCCTTTTTTTTTTAAAAAAAAAGTTAAAATGGTATTCTCTCTGATATGGCTTAAGCCTATGGATACGGCGGTTGCTGGATGAAATTTGTTATCTCTGTAGGATATGGAGATGGATAGAGGTGTAGCAGCTAGGCTTGTAGGAAATAGTAATTACAGAAGTTCTATTTCCTATATGTTAATTGCATGCCAGGGTCTCTGCCTGCTGTATTTAGAATGTAACTTGAGATTTGACCACTGAACCATGTATGTACTTGAATGATTTATGTATTGGGCAGTTGAATCCAACATTTATGTCTGTATGTGTTTAGTATGACTAAGTTGAGTTTCCAATTCAAATTCACAATAGAATTTGAGTGTGCATTTTTTGTAGTATGGAAAATCTAAACAGTGGTCAAAGCCGCCACGATTAATGCACTAACTGTGCCACGGACCACCACGATTAATGCACTAACCGTGCCACGGCTAATGCATTAACCAAGGCGGTTGCCATACAATGACAGCCGCAGTTAATGGAATAACCATGGCGGTTGACCAACAGCCTTGGTTGAGGCCTTGATTAACCATTACGTTAGGCCTGAGGTGGTTGGAGAAACCACCATGATTAATAAAAAAATGCCACGGTAAAGAAATTCTATAGTAGTGTAACCATTTAAATAAAGCAAGGACGTGACTCTAAAATATATAGTCTTTTCCGTTACAAAATAATTGTGTTTTTATTTACCTAGACTAGGTGGATGTGCCTACAAAAATTCCTTTTTTTGAATGTTTTTTATTATCTAACTACCATTTTTTATTAAGAGTAAATTACACTATAGTTACTTAAACTTTTGGTGAGTTCCCGTCTAGGTACTCGAACTAAAAAATCTATCGTCTAGGTACTTCAACTTTTTGTGAGTTCCCATCTAGATACTCAAACTGAAAAATGTATTGTCCGGGTACTGGAACTATCTGTCTCGTAAACCAAAGGTACAAAACACAACACCCACCAGGAGCTGATGTGGCGAGCCAACTCACCCTGGTAGCATGTACATGCAATCGAAAATGACCTTTGTGTCGTGCCTGGTCTCTTTGAGGCCATCTTCTCCCCCTTTTCGTCTCATTTCCTCGTGGGCATTGTTATCTTCAGTTGCCTTGTTAATTCCTAGTTGGATTAGTTGTTTGTGTCATGAATCATCTTAGAATTGCCTATTATATAGTCTTTGTTTCAGACCATGAGACAAGGATCACTAGTACAAAAATTAGCTTCCATGGTGTTTATTTTTTATTTTTCATGGCGGTTTATCCATGGAGCAAAATTAAGAAATTAATTCTTAGTTTCACCTGTAATTGTTTTCAGTAACATCCCTTTATAATTTTATCTCATCAACCTTAACCTCCCTTTATAGTTTTATCTCCTCAACCATCTGTTTGACAGACCAAAACATTTTCAACAGTGACAAAACAGAAATGGTAGATTATCCTGGAGATAGGGTAGAGTGTGTATCGATGCTTCCATGATCTCTTGGCCCAGACAGGTCAATTTTAGCATATGTAGAGACATGGAGTTGCTGCTGAGGAAACTAAACGAGTATGAGCCCTTGTATCGGAGATGTTGCTGGCCCCATTGGGTGCTTTGCCTTCAGCTTCATCTATATGTTTTAATCTAATGAAAAAACAGCATAGCCAATTTGATATCTACTAAGTAGAAGTGAATACTCAATAACATCAAACATATATCATACTGTGCATTTGTACAACAAGGAGCATTCCATTGCAAGTGATATGTACACATAGCCTTCACCACTCGATGTCGTTTGCTGTGATCTTGGAGCTGTTATAATTTGTTTCCAAATTGAGAGATTAAAAAGGGATTACTTCAGGAATTCGTAGAGAATTTAGAATTCAAATACCGAGGGGCTTGTTGCCTCCAATAAGGGTGACATCAGGGCCGCACTTCTCTTTCTAGTGCTAAAGAAATCAAACCCATGTGACCGCATTTTAATCAACGAGCTCAACGGAATAACGATCTGTTTCTTACATACCAGAGACTGTTTTTTATCTTGTTTTAAAATGGAAAAATGCAATAGCTACATAGTACAGTGGACAGACAGAAGAAATATCTAAGCTAAGACATTCTTTGATGACACAGGGTGTACTGCAGCTACAGATTACATACACAGGTGTAACTTTGACTTGAAGCTGACAGCTCTTTGAGAAAGACAAGAAGTAAAAAGACAAATATAAATACTATACCCTTCGTAGGCATGGGACGCAGCCACTCATGAACCGGGTATTTGTATGCTTGTTTTTCAATGGGCCGCCAATCGAATACGAGGGCGGGGGGTATATCACTTTGACGTTGGTGCCTACCGGCTCTTGATGAGGTCACAGCATATGCCAACCAGCAGCAGCTCTGCGGGGCCAACTTTCTTGTGTAGTGTGGTAGTGAGCTTGATGGAGTCCAGGCCGTAGCCCACCACTGACACCTGGTCTTTGCGACCATCGATCGTTACACACTACACACTCAACACCTCCCATTTGCAGTCAGCAGCGTCATCGCCTTGCGCCGGCTATTGGAACACGTCATTTGCACAATGATCACGATCTCTTGCTGCGGCAATAACAACTATGTTAGTGTTACAGCCGGAATCAATGTACAGTAGTGTATCACAGAGCAAGCTGATATAAAGCATGCCATTTGGACTAAGGTCAATTGTGACTGTACCATCATTTTTACGAATTTATGATTTTAAGCTTGTTTTTCTATCTAACTAAAGCCACTTTTTGCCCCTTTTCTAGCTAGTTCTCTAAACTGAAAGCAAAATAAATAAATTAATTGAAAATAAATAAAAGATGATATGAGGTCATCCTTTTGTGTTTGGCTTGATGCTTTTCGGTTAAACTTTGTATGTAAAAATACGCTCTTCCTTATTTTAATGAAAATGCGTAACTGTGGCGACCTCCGTCCCCCATACCGTTTTTTGCGGTAAAAAAAATTAAAGAAATTAAAAATCCGAAGAAAGTAAAACAAATTTATCTTAACCAAGCATGTGCAACTTGTTAAATAATTCTTAGATTTGAAATATTTGCATCTGCTGAAAACAAATTATATTAAATTAATACCCAAATATTTCATTTGAATATATATAGAGATGCTAAAATCACCTTGTACTAACAAAAATTAAGGTCAAATTCTTAGCTAAACCAACAGCATAGCTCAAATATTAAAATTGTGTGAGAAAATTAAATTGAAAGCATATAGAAATCAAATAAGGGAAAAATTACAACTACACCTCAAAACATGGGACACCATTAATTCAACGAGACATAAATTATTGATATGAACGACGCATCCTACCCAGCAAGCCCAAGCAGAGATTGATACAGTAATATAAAAACATTGAACAACTTTAACAAAACCCAAGCACATGAGCAGTACCCTTAATGCAAGAGAATGGCTGCCTCCTCCAATGATGTCCATCCCGGAAAGCGACTTGTGACGTCCTCAAGCTCAGACAAATTAATAAACTCTGTTAATCCTGTTGTGAAATTAACAAACAGAGCTTCAAGAAGTGTAAAAGAGCTCTTCTTCAAGTAATAATACATTCAGTAAAACTCAAAATCTTGAAATATAGACAGTCCTCTTAAATATATATCCATTCAAATAAAACAATTATAATGTTTTTCTTAACAAGAATCAATGCATGCATACATTTCTATATGGCATATGTACGTAACAACTACATAAGAAATATTAAATTAGTCAATTTGGGTCTTCAAGATATCGCTTTTAGTGCGTACTATTCAACCTACAGGTTACAACAAGTGGTATAAGCATTTCTGTAATAGTATCATTTGCCTTCCAAAGGTAGTAATGTGTGCCAAAAATTACGTGAAGGAAAACAATCTGTGCTGTTTTTTATTTCATACATGTTTATAGATATGATTTTCCTTATTATAGTTATAACCACATGTTACCATTAGGCATGAAATCTTGATATTTGAATATTTTTAGTTACAGGATTTCTAGCAACATGGTCTCTAGAAGACAATTTTAGTTAGTTTCAAACAAATATTGCTTAAAATTTTAGAAACTTCGACTTGTGAAAAGATTTTTTTCATCTTACTTGACGAGGGAGGACTCTGGACGTCGCTTTCTGTAGCAGCCATTGTTATCCCATTATTAACTCCAAATCTGGACAGGATACTCAAACATATATGTAAATGACATTAGTGAAATAGTGAGAGGCTGTCTACCAATTACATTATTAGCTTGCATTTCCTTATCCATTAATCCATCAATAGACAAAGATAAAGAAACGCACTTAGAAATCTTGTTGTGCAAACGAAATCTCAATAGTTCAATGCGTGGAGGAAGATAGCTCAACCACATAATGGCCAGCATACTTGACTGTATTTAGAATATATGCATAGATATACATGGATAGATCGAGAGAGAAAGAGAGAGAGGTTGACCTAGAGTCTCCGGCAGTCACACGACCGCTATATGAGATATCCACCTCCCCTGCATCCTAAGATAGGAAAGTAATGAAGCTAGATATTTCATAAATAATGAAATAGTTTTTCAACATAATGGAGGAGTTTTATCTTTTCATTTAGAAAAACAGAATTGACCTACTTTATAAGAAAAAAACCGGGGTCAATATTCCTAATGATTATCTCACGGCAACACACTTACACTGGACCAGACATAAACCAGTAATGCATAGGAAGGTAATCTTACATGATTTCTGAACTATAGTTTTAAAAGACATTAATACCTTGTAATCACTTCCTTTGTACTATTTACATCTCTATAATTATATGCTTATTATGATTTTTGACCCAAAGTTTATAAACCTTCCTTACATTAGACCATATATACTATACCCACTTACACTTATGTTGTGCTGAAACATCAGCGAGCATGTGTCTATTTGTCGAAGCTATAAAGTGGACCAAGTTGAGTTACCAGCTAGGTTTTGGGATGTTATGGATCATTATGTTAGTGGTTAGAAAGTTGTTAGATTATGGCTTGGTCATCGAGAGTAGCATTGTTTACATCAGTATATGTTGTATCAGTAGCACCTAATCTGATTTATTTATTCACCATTTAGAATCATCTCAAGTGATTGTTGCTTTACAAACTGGGGGTCTACATACACAAAATCCACAATAGTAATTACAGGGCAATAAAAGAGTACGGAATTAGCGAGAATACCTGTGTCTGCGTGAGAAGACGATGAACACCACCATATTCAATAGTGTTTGTCAAAGTCATGGTGACCCTCACAGTGGTGGCAAAGGTCCCTAGCACGGTCCTGTGCAGTATATCATCCTTGACCCGTTGCAGCTTCCTGGACATGTTCCCGGACCCCAATAGTCGGCTGGCAACGTTCCTCCCTTGGCAGGCTGTGACAAGCTTGAGCGCGTGATTGAGCGTCCTATCGAGGCCCTCCAGCGCACGGTGCATCTCTGGTTGGCTCATAACTGCTGTATTCTGCAGCAGTAACAGGATGTCCATCATGGTAGCAGCAAGCTCTTCGATTTCTCGGCACTCCACCTCGTTCTGGCGAACAGTCTGTACAGCCTTCTTGATCGCCATGGCAGCTTTGATGATCTTTTCTACACTGCCCAGTGCAAAATCTGCCATCTTAATACTCAACTTGCTAAGCAAAGTCTTAGGTGGACCGGATGAAGAGACAAACCCTTGGGATCTGAGTTGATAAAAATTCTCGTAACAATCGAAGAAATTACATGAGGAAGCAAGCAATCAATCAAGTGCGTAACCACTTACCTTTTGTTATTTGTGTGCCTCCTTAATTTTCTGTCGGTGATCTACTTCTCCTTTGTAACCAGCTGCAAATGATAGGCTGTTCATCAAGCTACACATCAGCCTTGTTATATCTTTGCCCCCACAGCATGCAGAAGGGTCAAGGGTAGGTACCAAGTTGGAAATTTCGGAGATAAACCATCGTTTTCAAAGGTGGAGAGACATCCACCACATAAAACACTACCGACAGCGGCTTTTCGCCGAGCGCCCGAGGCGCTCGGTGAAGCCCTTCACGCGCTCGGCGAACGGAGCTCGGCGAATTTTTCGATGGCAAAGACTTTCACCGAAGCTCCTTTTTTACCCCTCGCTCGGCATCCCACACGTGTACTTTGCCGAGTGCCAATCCCCGCGCTCAAGAAAGTGAAATCACCGTTATGTCCGCCGCATCTTAACGCTACCGCCGCCGCATGTTAGCCCTGTTCGCCGAAGGCCACCTCACCTTCACGCCGGCAAAGTCGCCAACTTTGCCGAGCGCCACCCCCCGCGCTTGGCAAATCCCTTTCCTTGCCGAAGCGCCGCTCCCCTCCGAGCTCGGCAAATTTTTCCACCTTCCCGAGCCCCCTTCCCGCTCAGCGACGATGTGAACTTTGACGACCACGGTTTTTGGTATGCCGTCGTCCCCAGCTTTGCCGAGCGCCCTGGCCATGGCGCTCGGCAAAGCCTCCCTTTACCGAGCGTAATGGTCATTTGCGCCGCAAAGTGCCGAAAAACAGGGTTTTTTTTTTTTTTTTCATTCCACCTTGACAAACAATCAAAATCATATAATATATATATATATATATGTATATATGTATATATATGTATATATGGACGGAAGTTGTGGCGGTTATATATATATAACCGTATTCTGGGCCTCCACCGTCGCACTTGTGGCCAGAAGTTTCAGTTTTCCAAATGTAACTAAGGTGTAAATATGAATGGACGGCGAGTAACCCTGGGCTAACCTCGAGTGTGTCGACCTGTGCTTGTGAAAGAGCTCACCCGTGGACATATGGGTGGGTCGGTGGCGGCGCTTACCCGCCGGATCCGGTGAGGGAGAGATCGGAACTGTTGATGACGCCGTTGGCAATCCACATCCGCCCGTGCTTCTTTCCTCCTCCTTGCCTCATGACGAGATCTGCATCGATCTCCCCGTGTGCACGGATCGCACTCCTCCCCATAGCACGCCTTTGCCGCCACCGTGTACTCCATGATCCGTTCAGCGATGTCCGGGTTGGTGTACACCTCGGTGGTTCCCCCGCCCAAAGGCAGTTCACGCCCTCGACCACGACTTGCCCATGTGGAACATGCGTAACGCCTGAAGTCGTTGCGGTCCTTCCCCTCGGATGTGCCTTCAACCGCAAAAAAAAGACGTAAAACCCGATTAGAACGGGCGCTAAGGGGGCACCCGAAAAGAAAGCAACCTAGGCTTTGCATACCCATGCGGCTTTGTATTGGGTGAGGTTGCGGCTGCCCCGATGGTGTGCTGGACCTTTCATCTTCAAACGATGCGCCAAGGGCTTCATGCTGCTTAATGTAGTCCTCGTTGAACCACCTATCCGCGATCTTCTCCCAGCAGTCTGGATACGAACGGCACCACTCTAGAATCGCCCCTGCACTAGCCCATGAAGTACTTGACATATAAGAAGAAGCAATCTTAAGATCAAAACGAATCAAACTCAATGTTATTGGACTACCTCAATGTACGCTCTCGGTCATCATGATCTGTCTCGCACGCTTCTTATCAAGCTTTCTCCCATGTTTCTCCCCCTCACAGAGGTTATGGCGCACTGGTACTTCACCTCGTGATGCATGTCGACAACGCGTTTCCTGGCAGACTCGATAAGCACCTGGTTCGCCATGACCTCGGCTCCCTCCACACATTTGAAATAAGTCTCGCATACAAACGCTGGTTATCCTTTCATTATTCCAAAAAAGAGTATGAATGCAATAACAGTTTGGAGGGAGACTAACCCAAAACTCTACTTTCACCTTCTCCGCTACATTGCGGTAGTCGGTATCCGGGGCAACCTCATAGTGCTCAAACGTGTAGGTAGGCTCGTCGGCGAATCCTTGTACCGCACAAGGCGGGGTAGTGCTTTTTGCACAAAGAACTCAAGGATGCCGTTGACACTTCATACGCCAAAGACCACCGGACACAACCTCCCAGCCTCCTGCACAAGTAAGTCACAATTTTAGTTTCCCTCCACATTCCAACGGGGCGACCATCGGGCGTTGCTCCCGCGCCGGGCGTCGTGGATCCTCGCAGGACCTCGCAAGTAGACTGGCCGACGTACTAGAGGAACCGGTACCATCCCCACAGCCTCCTCGTCCCTCGCCCCTTCCCCACACCCTCGTCCCCCCCCGTCCCCCCACAAACCTCCTCCTCGTCCGTCCCATGCACCAAGAACTCCTCCTCGTCTGTCCCTCCTCCTCCTCCTCCTCCTCCGCCACCTCCTCCTCATCCTGAACAGGTGGCAACTGCTCCCGAGGAGGCTGCAGCAGGGAACGACGCGCCACGGGGTTGTTGACGACGCGTCGGACCTCGTCCCCGGCGGCGGCGCCTGCGCTCAAGGCCCCTCGTCCTCGCCCCCCTGGGCACCGCCTCTTTTCCACGCCAGAAAACGAGGACACGTCGGCGCCTGCCTCCCACGGCCGCCCCGACATCTTTGCCTAATCACCCGCAAGTAAACAAAAGAGGGGTATTAGTACCACACGATAAGGAAGACATTATTAAAAATTGGTACAAAATAAACAAAACAACATATAGTATTACATGTGTTATAAATAATCTTCATCATTATTGTCATCTCCTGGAGGTTCTCTCTCCTCGTCACTATCAATATTGTCCAACCATCTAAGATTATCCGAAGGAGGCATGTCCGGTTCATTGTCAATGCCTAAATGTAGTCCATTCAACATTTCTAAATCCTTCGCATTGACGACCTCATCTCTAGGTAACTCGGCATCATTATTATCCATTTCATTGTCTACTTCCATTTCATCTCCAAGTAACTGTTGGTAATTCTTAGCGTAAGCAGATAATTCCGCAAGCGCACGGAATACCGTTGTAGCTTTCTCACACCGAGTATTCAGTGGTATCGATTTCTACAGGAACGAGAAGTGAACTAGAGAAGAAACAAGATCGTCCAAGAGGTAAGGTAGAAAGGTATTTTTGTAGGTTGAGAGGGGTTTTCTAAGTCTTTCCCAAGATCACTAGAAAACCTAGGTTTAGGCTTACTATACTTGCTTACTTCGGAGCAACGACCCTTCCGATTCTCGAAAAGACTGGGAAAAGGTAATCGGGGAAAGCCGCCAAAAGCTCTACGAAAACACCAACCTACCACGTGGTGGAATACAAAGGTCTGGTCGGAGCTGTCACCCCCGGGGCTACCACAACTATCCGTAAGGTTGGGCGCAATCTCAGGTAACCGATAGTCTAGACACCACGTCTACACTAACGATTACGAATCTAGTCACAATTTATAACTAGAACCTTCGGTCGAACGGAGATCCCGCAAGCAAGTAAGTGAACGCTAAACTTTAGTCAAATAGATAACTCAGAAATTACGAAGAAATACCGCGGATCTTACTCACGAAGTAGTCGTCTCCGTAGAGGTACAAAGTTGAGACGAACCCGATGAACTCGGCTTCTCCTCCGCTCTTCCCTCTCCTCTCTTCCTCTTTTCTAATAGATACAACTAGGTGGAGAGCACCTAGAGGGACACTACAACAAAAGATATGATATGAAGATGAAGCTTTATTGTGTAGAATGTGTTTTTTACAATGGAGGCATGGCCTCTATTTATAGGAGAGGGGGTGAGAGGCAAAGGCAATACATGGAAACTATTCCTACCGCCTCTAGTGGCATGCAACCGACCCTCCTAGGTCGGCAACATTCTTTCCTTCTGAGCAGTGTCGAAAACCGGAGCAAAACCGGCCAGCAAGGCCCTGAACCAGAGCGAAACCGGACCGACATGCGCCGGCTCGCTATTTCGGAAGGAAATTAAGTCGGTGGGTGAGAACCGGACGGTTGGGCCCCAATCGCGCTGGGCCACTCGAACCGAAAACCGCCTCCGGGGAGCCAACGCTGAGCGCCACGTGGCCAGCCCGGCCGAGCGAACAGCGCCCGCCGCTCCCGCCCTGCGGGCGCGCGCTGCGCGCCTTGGCCGCCACGTGTCGCGACCTCGTGGCTGGTTTGAATGAGGAGCGCCGCTCTCCCTCTCCCGCTCGTAGTGCGGGGGATGGGCGGGCCCGCCGGCCCTACATGTCACCGCGGCTGTTGCCGCTGTCTCACAAGGCGTGGGCACTGCCGCCGCGTGGCAACCACACGCCACATGTCCTTCCACCACCGGGTCTCGCATGGTACTTTGTTGCGACATGTGGGACCAGCATTCATGTTGATTTTTATTTGTGCGATATCTTTTTACTCAAGTCCAAACATAGCAAATGATATGTCTATTCTGATCAGCGCGACGAGCCCTCCGCAATGGTGTACTCCGTTTTACTGTTTAAGATACTTTATTTTGATGATAAATTGAGCTTTCCTGTAAAATAGCTGGAGACACCAAAACTCGTGGAACTCGTTATTTGGATTGGTCCTCTATTGAGCTGTCTAAGTTGTCGTCCTGCATTAATCCCTCACTTCTTCCCAACCTGTACCTTTTGAAGCTGCGGTTGACTACTATAGATGAGCAGGATCTGAAACTCCTTGATAGATTACCAACGCTATAAACGCCGGTTATGGCTGCTTCTTCAAGAATTTGAGGTACTTCCAAAACAATGGAATGGTCTTGTTTGAGCAACCGAATGAAGAGGACCCTAGTGTTTCATTGCATATCTGGAATGCAGAAGATGCTATGCCCTTTGCCTCTAGAAAAAACAATGAGTCTCGAAAAGTTATACCATCTGGCGTGATGCCAAATCTTGAAGTGCTTTGTATTTCTATCTCTCTACGGGCTCTAAAGGATAACAATGGTGACTGCGGGAATATTGGCTTGAGTACCTGCCTTCCCTTCGGGAACTCAGAGGGCAGGTCGACTGTCATGATGTGCCTAGTGCAGAGAGTGATGCTGCGTTCGCTGCACAGAGAAACGCATGCAACGTCCATCCCAACAATCCTACGCTTCGTATGCAGGTACGATGAGATTTTCGTAGTTCCGATAAACTTTATATCTATTTTTAATTGTTACAATTCTGACTCTCTACTTTATTAATTATTAGTTGAATCTGAATTTTCAGAGGGAAGAAAATAATGAGTCTTAAGCAGAAAGGAATTTGGATTTGCATGGCCACAACAGTGTAGGTAAGTACTCTCGCCACCCTGTTCTGTCGCATCCTAGCAGGTGGTGTCACTGTTGCTGCTCGTGCGTGCCATTTACAGATTTTGAGAATCTGTTAACCCAATTTCTGTCAAACAAAGAACATAGAATGGTCCAAGAGAGATTGCTGCTCCAGCACCGTCACATTTCCAATATTCAAATGCATGCATGCGGGCATCTATGTTGATGTATGAATTACATTTTTGCTTTGGAAGAGCGAGTAGAATTTTAGCATGGTGAAACTAGCAAACCTATTTTAGCAGGTAATTATTTTCAGTTCAATCCTCACACATCGGACGTAGGTATAGTCGCTGATGACCTGTCACAACAGTCGATACTAGATACTCTGTTTTCTGGTCACCGGTCAACACTCGATACTCTGCTTTCTAGTACTGTGCTGCATAAGGACTTGTTCGGTTGAAAGTTTTAGTTCCCGGCCTGGAACGATAAATCTAATAAGAGACTCAACAAAAGACTAGGATTCATTCAATGCCAAAAATCTAACTACACCAAAAATATTCATAATATGTACAACAAGCGACTGGGATTAATTTTGTTGTAGTTAGTTTTTGCTATGAAAGGAATCGCGGTCTCTTATTTAATATCTAGTTATATTTATCGTTCCCGGCCTGTAATCAAACCCGGCCTTAACCGAACAAGCCCTATGGTTTGTGCCATTGTTTGATTTATACATGGGTCACTTGTTTATAATATGTCACCTGAAAGTCTGTGACACATCCTTCTAAGATTATTCACTAGGAAGTAAGCACTTTACTTGGTCATTGTTTAGGTTTTGGCTGTAAGCAAAATATCTGAAGAAGATTCAGAAGAGTTATTGAAGAACTTGCTTCCTTTCGCAGATTTCTTTGTCTGAACCAAGTTTCTGCATGAACCATGGCCATCCTTCTGAAATGGTGTTGGCTTCAATGCGTGCGAGACTACGCCAGGGCGTCACCTAAAGTTCACCCGGCTGATACCAGAACCTGTTTGAATATGTATTATCAAAGTTTCAGTGTACTCTGGCTGATACCGTAACCTGCAACATTTTCCTTCTTGCTGAACTCATGGCTTGTATTATTAGTTTCTCTACATTTCTGTGGTTGTTACATTCTAATATTAAGCTTGCATTTCCGACATCATAGAACGAGTCGCGGCGTTGGAGTCGAACCAAATCACGCACGAGACCGCAGTCGCTGCTCGCGTCGTCAACCTCGAGTCGCTCCGCCACAACGACTCCGTGGACGAAGCAACCGATGCTCGCATCACGCATTGGAAACCGATGTCAAGGACATTGCAGGCTGGCGCCCAGCGGTAGATGTGACCTCAAGCTGCGGCGTCCGTAAGGTATCAAAGATGTAATAACCGCTAGGTGCTCGACATATCATCGTAGCAAGCTGGGATCTACACTTCACCGTTGTCGGGGACCCCGTGCCCATCTGCCGAGTCACCCTAGACAGGCCCAGGGCACAGCGGCGTTGAATGATTACCGGGACGTTGGATCGTGGCCATCCATGGTCACCGGTCCGACCCGACCAATGGTAATGCGTTCAGCGCCGCCATTTGAGTTTGTTCGCCCTCCGATTCCCAATTCGCGTTCGTTTCCACCAGCTCCACCACACCCTCCTTACCCAAACCCCTTCCGCAACCTCAATTCCTTTACTCACTGCCAATTCTTCACCCACCGCCACGGCCACCTAGTCCTAATCCTCTTGCGTTCAAGAACTTTCGGAGTGCTATTCTGAATCTGAAGAAGTTATAGTAGAAGAAGAAGAAGCTGATGATTCTTTCTGTCTTACATTGTCCAAGGCTGTAGTTTCTGGTGCTCTTGCTATCAGGACAATTCAGTTCCCGGGTACTATGCAAGGTTTGCCTGTCACAATTCTTCTTGATTCAGGCAAACATCTTCTTTTGTTAGTACCAAAGTATTCCAGCAGTTGAGCTCTCAAACTGTCATTCATCAGTCTAGCACTGTTAGTGTGGCTCAAGGAGGTATTTTGCATTCTGCTGTCATATTGCAAGATGCTAATTGGGCTATTGAAGAGCATGTGTTCACCTCTAATCTGAAAGTGCTGCCTCTAGTACATTATGATTTGATCGTTGGCATGGATTGGTTAGAGAGTCATAGTCCTATGTTAATCCATTGGAAATTTAAATGGATTCAGTTTCAGCATAACAGTGCCTCTATTATGCTGCAAGGTTTATTTCCCAGTTCCTCTGAATCATTGTTGTTACAAGTTTGCTATGTCTTTGATGAAGCTCGTAGTCCATCCCAAGAGTTGTCTGAGTTACCCCCTGAACTTCAGCAATTAATATCCAAATATCATCACTTGTTTGACCCACCAAATTGCCTATCTCTATTTTTACCCTTTTCCAAACCCTAATCTGCTGTTCGACGACTTTCTCGATGAATTTCGACGGAGTTCTAGGTGGCCTTGCCGATCCTAGAAGATCCTTCGCGTGCGCTCCTCCCGACGGATCCTTCCAGAGGTCGTTCCGAAGCCACGGCAGCCGAGATCAAGCTCTACATCGCATTTACGGCTCTCTAGATCGGTTTTGGTGATCAAGTTGTGAGTCTTGCTGCTAGCTAAAGGTTGATCGCAACCTCGTGGGCGTCCAAGGCCCTCTCGATATGTTAGTGCAAACCCTAGCTTGTGTCAACATTTCCTCTTGTAGATTTCAGTTCAGACTTAACAGTGGCACAGATCGCATGGTGTTGGCTTTTTACTCACGAGACCATATTTGGTCATCCTATGCCTTGTGACTTTGTGAGGCAGTCAGTTCCAGTGTACCACTGCTCAGAAGCAACACCAGTTTATTATGCCGAACAACTGGCTTGTTATTAGTTGGTGCTCTTTTTGTTTTGTACGTACATCCTAATATGCTCGGAACATATTTCTTATGTTGTGCCATGTTTGAGGATATATGTGTAGCTTGCATTGCATTATGCTACATTTCTCTCTTTCTGATGTATGTAATATGGCTGCGTTTATGAATCCATGGATACAACTAGTACCATTATAATATAATTTGTTTGGAACATTATACTTCAAGTAGGGACTTGTTCAGATGCACTCTGGTAGGACTGCAAAGTCAAAAAGTCACAACCAAATGTGGCGCTATAAAAAAGAGATTTAACCATTTCAAGTATTCCCTCAGTTTCAAATTATAGTTCATTTTAGCTTTTCTATATATGTTGCTTTTGTTATTCATCTAGTGATACACCATGTCTAGAAACATGGCTTCTACAGTGGCATCTCCTTAGGTTTCCATGTAGCAGATATATGAATGTATGAATTGTAGTATTTTTTGCTTAACAAGGCCTTCACGCGTAAATCTCCTGCTTTTCTTTAGCAATCATCACACTACCCTTCATATTTTAACACATATTTTAACAGATACTGCTTTTTCGTCAGTCGAATCTGTTATACATCATGTGTGCTGCATCAACTCTGTTTCTGGCCACAAATCGATACTCTGTTTCTACTTTCTTCCTATACGTATACCCTGTTTTCTTGTTCATTGGCTCGATGGTTCCCCTGTCTGATCTTTAGATGAGTCACTTGTTCCATGTGTCATATAGTAGTACATACTCTTTTATGGTTTTTCATTATGAAACTATTAACGTCAACAAGGGATTAAAGAAATTATTAATGAACTTTCTCTCTCTCGCAGATCAGTGTTTCTGAAAAAAGTGTTTGCTTGAACGGTGGCACAAGTCCAATGGTATTCGCGTCTTTGATCGTGTGATTACATAAGATCATCCAGGCCTGTAATCTAGTCGGTGTTGGCTTATGTTAGCCCAAGCTACTGTATTTTTTTTTACCGAAGTCAGGAAGGGAAACCCCCACCCTAATATTTTTCCTTTTTGGAAAAAGTCTACATCACCCCCTCAACTATGGGTGGTAGAATACATAACCCCCCAACCTATGAAACGGTCTATATCACCCCCTAAAATTTTGAAAACCGGTCAAATTACCCCTTAAAACAGTTTTAAAAAATCATAGTAAATCACAGAAAAATCGTAAAATGAAAACCGGTCAAATTACCCCAGCCTGAAATTCGCCCCACTCGGATTGTCCAGGCTGGCTGGGGTAACCAACCCGAACCCAACATCCTTTGGCTAAGCTACTGTATTTGAATATGCTGTATCAAAATTTCATCATTGCAGTACCTCCTAGAACATGCAGCGTTATTTATTTATTTTTCTTGCTGAACTGTTGGCTTGTTATTAGTTCCTTCACTTTGCTATGGTCCGAACATAAAACTATCGTGCTTAGTTTGTGGAGGCCTATCTGTTGCTTGCATTGTGCGGTATGGTGAATGTTTGTTATGCTGATATAGGTAAGGTTGTCTCGTTCTAAACACATACATACAGCTGGTAGATATTATAATTTGCTCGGAACATTGTTTATATGCAGTGTATTTTGTTAGTCGTAAATTTGAAGTGCCATTTAGATGGGCCATGTACGTGACGAAGTTTAAAGTACAAATGTAGCACACATGTGAATTACATGTGCCACCGTACGTGCAAACACACGACAATGTCGGTGGCGGCCGCCTTCACGGTAGCCGAACCATGGTGCCTCCACCGGAGCATCTGTACCACCAGGGCACACCTCCAACGCGGCCGCACGAAAAGCTTCTCGCGCATCGGCGCAAGCCTCCTCTCCGGCCCGCGCCGCCTCCACAAGGTGAACGATGGCTCTCTTCCTACCTTTGTTCATACCCCTCTCTCACCCTGATCGGTCTCGTCGCACATCCAAGAAGACGACAAGGGCTCACACCGTCTTGTGATTCGTTTTTCTCACGGCGGGGGCGGTTTCGATCTGTGGCATCATGCATGTCGCCTATGTGGTCTGGAGAGGCCGGTCCGGTTCACCCGCCACGATGGCAGCAGATCGGGCTTGGGCTGGCAGTGGAATCGTGGATGGGCTTGGTAAAAGGCTCGCAATTTTTTTTTTGTTTTTTTATCATTATCAACTAATTAACAAAGGTGGATGTTGTAAGGAGCCCACCTAGTTGTAAAGTTGCTATTTTCTGCAGAGAGTCTGGATGCTGCCTCTGATGTTTTGTTCATTAAGGCCTTGATTAGTTCCCCCTCCAAATTCTAAGTTTTTCCACTCTCTCTCCATCACATCACATTAAATACACCAAAAAGACATATATTCGAGCATGAAATGTAGGTAAACAAAATAACTAATTACACAGTTTAAATGTAGATTACGAGACGAATCTCTTGAGCCTAGTTACGCCTTGATAGAATAATATTTACCACAAACAAACGAAAGTGCTACAGAAGTGCTACATAGCGTTTGAGGGAGTACAAGCGAATTCGGACGAGCATGCAACTTGTACATTGTTTCGATCGTAATAAATTGGCTATTGCTTTCTTAAATTATACTACTATAAGCAATAACTCGGTTCAACAATTCATTTGTTTTAGATTTATTTTCCTATGAGGAATATATATACCCAACTCCAGAGATTGGTGCCATATTGGTTCATTTGGCTAGATTCAAGTATTAGGTCGTAAGAGATTCCCTTCCAACCCGTGATTGTGCCTGCAGTATTCTTTAGGAAGTTGCTAGTCCAACTGCCACAATGATCATCGGCAGAAGAATCCGCGTTAGGTACGGATCGACGTATTAGCGTGGTGCTGGTCTCTGAGGAAAGCAGCTGAAGTGTTTTAAAAGGAGCAACTGGACGTAAAGAGTGAACACAACACCTCTTTTTGGGTTCAGTGGAGAGTCTTGTGTTGCGTAGTGCCTGTCATGCATCGAGGAAAACAACACAAGGTTTTTTTAAAAGCTATCGGTGGCCGGCAGCCATGGCCACTTCTTGGCAGCGTCAAGGCTTTACCTACTGTACGTCTACTACTTGCCTCCCACTGGACGCCTTGCCACCACCTAGGCAGTTTAAATTTCCGCCTTGGTAAACCAAATAAAGAAAAAAATAATAATGAAAACCGATGGACAAGTCTAACAAGCCTATCCTTGGACCTGCCGCTGGGATCCGGCCGCATGCTGATGGATTTGGCCTCCAGTTGCCACACATACATCCACTGCATCTGGAGTTGGAGGGGATGTCTGGATCTGGAGGGTACTTTGATACTGCATTGGGAACATAGAACATATTCGGAAATATCAAACTGATGGAATGATTAGCAGAATCAAAATAAAGCTAAGGTAGGACGGGGCAATTAACCACTCTCACGGCACAACACACTCCCATCCCACTTTGGTTTTGGTGACATAATTAAAAAAGTTTGCACCCATTGTATCCGCTGTCCAGAGTTTGGTCATTGAGATAAATAATATGCAACCTTTTTCGTTCCATAGTGCCAAGTGGTCTTGTGTCTGCACCCTGCACGCACGTAAGCAAGAAAAACACAGCTAAAAGGTGAACGATGCCATGCCCTCCTACAAGACCACGTGGTTGTTGGCTCCCATGGTACAGTGGGAAAAAGTAGTTTTAGTATCCATTATCACAAACTAAAGATGAAAAAGGATGCCAAACTAAGATTTGGAGCTTTCAATCTCTCAATACAATGATCGTTTCACCAATCCAAATTAAACAAAAGTTGGATCTTCAACTTTAGTTTCGACAGCTCATGCTATGTGTTAGGTTGTCTATAGTCAGTGGATTTTTAGGCGTTTTTTTATCCATGGAAATTTTGGGCATGTTTTAACACTTGAAAATCTTGTTTTCCATTTTACAGCTGTGCAAAATTGTTTTTGTCTCATCAAACATTTTGAGCCATGACAGAGAAATGTGGTACCCATTGGTAAGTGATGCACGCTTCTTGTACGAAAGTGTGCGGCGATTCAGAACTAACACGCTAGACCGACCCGTCTTTGGTCATCGTAAAGAATGATAAAGTTTATACAAAAGTGTGCGGCGTGCTTGCCATTGAGGTCGAGGACGCTGGCTTGAGCCATGAGGGACAGTGAGGGCGTGAGGCGTGCAGTGGGCCCAATTTATTGCCCCCTCGCGCGTAGTAGTGGATGTCCTTCCTGGTTGCTTCCTTGTTAACTATTGAGCAAATTCCGCGTAGTAGTGGACGCATGCCTCTAACTAGACGCGTTGCCACCACCAACAATGAGAGTACTGCTATGAATCCACAGAACTCAGATCTGAACCAAGCAAGAGAACAAGCATGAGTGTGAGTGTGCTGGCGGGGCCGCTGGCAAGCCTCGCTCCCAAGCTTGCGAAGCTACTCCACGGTGAGTACAAGCTCCGGAAGGGCGTTAGGAAGCAAGTGGAGTGGCTGCACAGCGAGCTGGAGAGCATCTATGCCTTCCTCGAGGAGGTCGCGGAGGTGCCATGGGATCGGCTCAACAGGCAAGTCAAGGTATGGGTGCGTGAGGGTGAGGGAGGCATCCTATGACATGGAGGCTGTCCTCGACACCTACCTCCTGCGTGTTGACAGTGGTGATCCTACTGACCCAAGCCGGCTCAAGCGCGCCATGAAGAAGGTGGGGAAAGTGTTTAGCAAGGCCACCGCTCGCCGCAGTATTGCTGGTGCCATCGAAGATATCAAGAAGCATCTTGAGGAGATAGCTCAGAGACGTCAGAAATACAAACTTGATGAGATTATTATGTCCAAGCCTGTTAGAGTGACGACTACTATTGATCCTCACCTTACTGCTATGTGCAAAGAATTGACACAGCTTATTGGTGTCGACAACTCAAGGGACCAAGTCATATCTATGCTGAATGCATCCCAACCAAATGATGAGGCGCCTAACAAGAAGATCACCAAGAAGGTTTCTATTGTAGGAGTTGGGGATCGGGCAAAACCACTCTTGCCGGAGTGGTGTATGACAACCTAAAGTCGCAAAGATAATCAAGCGGCTTTTGTCTCGCTTTGGACGGGATCTTGAGTTGGCAAAAGTTTTCAAGGACATCCTATATGATCTTGACAAAGAAAAGTATAAGGATATTCATAGCACTGCAATTGGTCAAAGCACCTAATTGGTGAAATCCAAGAATACCGGAGAACAAGAGGTACACATCAGCCACCACATTGTAAATTTTAACTGGCTAGTGTCGTTTAAGATGTTCTTCCACCACAGTTAGTCGATACTACTACTTTTCACCATGCTGCAGGTTATAGTAAAATATATTATTGCCATATCGTCTATGCCAGATTGCTTCAAGAGATGGATTTTCTCTTGTAAGAGGCGTGACTGAGGGTCAACAGCGGCCTAGGTGGAGTGGTGGCGAGGGCTGGGAATGAGAGAGAGAGAGAGGGCAACCGCATGAGAGCTACGGTTCAGTGTTTTGACTATTCCTTTCTTGATTTGCAACGGTAACATGCCACTAGTATTTATAGTCTCAAATGAGACTTGACTCCTAAGAAACATCGAGATCCCTATAGGATTGGATTCTCCTTTTCTAACAAATTAAACTCAAATGAAATCTCTTATCTAACTTTTTCCAAATCTACTAAAGCCTGATATGGAAACCAAATAGTGATAGCAATTGTGGCGGCAGCGTCAGCGACACTAGGTTTGGGTGTGGTTGCCCTAGGGCGCCCCACTCCCTTTGGGGCCCTTGCTGGCCCGTTTATCTCGTTGTAGATCACAGCCCTCGTTGTGCCAATCACATTTCCACTCCACACATAGAAGAAAAAAAACATTTATTTAGTGGTCTCTAACCTAATGGCATCTTGCTTGTCTTTTAGAATGCCCAAAGATGTACTTCACTCCTTGTAAAAAGGGAAATACACTAAATGTATTTATTAATTGGCCTTAATTTTTTCAGAACATTTTCCTTATGAAACTATAAATTTTAGGGAAAACACGGTTTTTAGGGGCCCGCTATCAGCATCTGTGGCAAACAAGCCCTCGGGTACATAAGTTTTGTATATATAATAATGTGGCCTTCAATATAAGTCCTTTTGAATAGGCCCTCTGGTGTGCAGTTTCCATAAGTATTCCAAAAGTTGTAGGGTTAGCCTAAAGATTCTTAAACATCAACACATAGTTTCTTCTTACTAGCGTGATCATGTGTTTGATGTGTCATGCCGAACTGTTTTAATCTTAGTAAATTCCAGGCTTCTGCTGAAGTTGCAAACATTACTAACCTATGGTTCTTTGAATTTCATGTGGATAGGTATTTTATTGTTATTGACGATGTATGGGATGTGCGCACTTGGGAAGCAATCAAACTGTCACTTGTTGAGAATAACCGTGGAAGTATAGTAGTTACAACTACTCGTAAGTTTGATGTGGCCAATGAAGCTGGTGATGTTTACAAGCTAAAGCCACTTTCTGATCATGACTCTATGAAGTTATTCTATACAAGGATATTTGGTGTAGAGGGGAAGTACCATGATAACCAACAAGAAGCAGATGTGATCAATAAAATTCTAAAGAAATGTGGAGGTATACCATTAGCAATCATGACAATGGCAAGTTTGATGGCTAGTAAACAAAAATAATGAATGGTCGAGGGTCTTCAACTCTATTGGTTTTGGATCCAAAGGCAATAGGGAAGCTGAAGAGACAATGACAATAGTTTCATATAGCTATTATGATCTGCCTCCACATTTGAAGACATGCTTACTATATCTAAGTACATATCCAGAAGACTATGTGTTCTACAAGGATACTTTGATATGGAAGTGGGTAGCTGAAGGATTTATAGATGACAAACAAGGTACAAGATTATATGAGCTTGGAGAAAGATACTTCAATGATCTCATTAATAGAAGCTTGATCCAGGTAGTGGTGAATGAGTGGCATAGTAGACTACCCGGGTGTCGTGTTCATGATATGGTTCTTGATCTGATGCGTAAGCTTTCATATGAAGAAAACTTTATTGCTATATTAGGAGACAATGTGAAAGGAACACCTGCACCAAGCAATGTCTATCGCTTAACCCACCAAAATAGAATAGCCGAGCACATTAATTCTGGAGCCATGGGTACTGGGATGCCAAAAGTAAGGTCATATACTACATTCATGTGTTTTATTGATAGCCGGGACCAGTTTTGGAGATTTAAACTTTTGCGCGTGCTAGACATAAAAGATTGCAACTTTAAGGATGGTTGTTTCCTTGAGCATCTTGGTGATTTAATTCACTTGAGGTATCTTGGAATAGAGTGCAAAGGTTATGCCCTAGAGCTCCCAAAACAAATAGGGAATCTAAAGTTATTGCAAACACTAGATGTGGATGTAACATTGCCAACAAGCATTGTGCACCTAACAGAGCTGGTCCGGCTACGTGCTCCCAAAAAGGTACCTGATGGGATTGGGAAGCTAGTCTCCCTAGAGGAGCTAATAATATTTTATGGTTGTAGTGATATGCCCACGAGATTTTTGAAGGAGATAGGCAGCCTACGAGAACTGAGGGTGCTCGGGTTCTTCACTAATAATGGGATGGACAAGAGCATGCAGAGAGATTTCCTGGAGTCTCTAAGCAATCTGCAAAAGATCCAACATATACATGTCTACGGTGGTTTTATATTTGAAGCAGATACAACCATGTGGGAAGCAGCAGGCTTTGTGCTCCCAGGGTCCCTCCGTCATTTGGAATTGCCTTTTATTGTGTTCTCTAAATTGCTGCCTTGCATTAATCCCTCACATCTTCCCAACATGTCCTACTTGAAACTGCGGGTGACTACTGTGGATGAGCAGGATCTGAAACTACTAGCTAGTTTACCGGCACTCTGTTATCTTAATCTGACGACAATGTCCACAATAACAGCAAGTAATATTAACGCCGGTGATGGCTGCTTTTTCCAGAAGTTGAGATACTTCGAGACCAATGCAATGGTCCAGTTTGAGCAACCGAACGAGGAGGACGCTAGGGTTTCATTGCATATGTGGAATGGAAAAGATGCTATGCCCTTTGCCTCTAGAAAAAGCTCTGACTCCAGAAAAGTTGTACCCTCTGGCGTGATGCCAAATCTTGAAGTGCTTGAGTTTGACGTCCCTTTGCAGGCCCTAAAAGATAACAAAAAGGTGACTGTGGGAATATTGGCTTAGAGTACCTGCCTTTCCTTCGGAAAGTCAGAGGGTCAATCAACTGTGGGGGCATGACTGTTGCGGAGAGCGATGCTGCGTTGAATGCGCTGGGAAACGCATGCAAGGTGCATCCAAATAATCCCACGCTTCACATGTATAAAATTAATAAGGTACGGCAGGTATTTTGTAGTTCGAATCAATTTAATGTCTCTTTATTCATTTTTGTTTCCATTTTAGTATATATACATCATTTGGTTTGTGTTACTCAACCAATGATTTGTTTAATCTGGATTTTCAACCAAAAGGATATGATGGTGTCCACACACGACAAAGAAGGTGAGAGGCAGTGGGAGGACGAGGTGGCCTCACAGACTGCTGATACTGATTTGGCCAAACTAAGCCCACCAAGTTCTTAAAGAGATCCAAATTTGGAACCAAAGCATGCCTCCATACACTGTACGTACTCTGTCCCTGCCGTCTTCTGTCTTAGCCATTCTAGTACTAGCATTGCCGGCTTCATAAATTTTGAAAATCTGTTATTATCCTAATTTCCACCAAACAAATAAAATTGTGATTACTGGTAGTATAGAATAATCTAAGAAACATTGCTTTCGCGGCACGTCGCCTTTCCATTAAGCAAATACATGCATGCGGGCATCTATTTTGATGTATGAATTACATTTTTTGCTTCCTGAGGACGATTAGTATTTTAGCAATGGTGAAATTATGAAACTTATTTTAGGAGATGCTTATTTTCCGTTGACTCCATTGTACAAGGGACATAGGAATAATCACTGATGATCCGTTCCTAGTGCTACACGAACTCTGTTTCTGGCCACCATACCAGTCGATACTCTGTTTTCCACTCTCCTAATATGTACTCTGCTACCTCGATGGTTGGTTCTGTGGTTTCGATTTTTCATCTGTCACTTGTTTATAATCTGTCACTCTCCTAATACGAACTCACTTGTTTGTAATCTGTCACTTTAGAGTGTGTGACAGATCCATCTATAATTATTCACTAGGGAGTACTCCCTCCATTTCAAATTATAAGTTGTTTTTGACTTTTTTGGTTCATTCGTTTAATTATGTATCTAGACATATTATTGTATCTAGATACATAACTAAATAGATGAACCAAAAAGTCAAAGTCTTTTATAATTTGGAATGGAGGGAGTAGGAAAAATAAGCACTTTAGTCATTGCATTATTAATGGGTGTAAGCATAGTATCTGAAGAAAATTAAGTAGAATTATTGACTAACTTGCTTCTTATCGCAGATTAGTGTATCTGATCCAAGTTTCGGGTTGAACAGTGGTGCAGCTCAAATGGTGTTGGCTTCAATGCGTCCGAGACTACATCAGGCCAGTTCACTTGACTGTGTTGGCTCTTACGCTCACCCGAGCTATTTTCTATTCGAATATGCTGTATCAAAGTTTCAAGTGTACTCTGCTGCTGCTGCTTAGAACCTGCAACATTTTTCTTCATGCCGAACTGTTTGGCGCTGGCTTGTATTATTATTTCCTCCAGTTTTATGTTGTCCGTAAATTGTACTCCCTCCGTTCCAATTTGTAAGTCGTTTTAGCTTTTCTAGATTCATTCGTTTTGCTATGTACTTAGACATAGTGTATGTCTAGGTGCATAGCAAAATGAATGAATCTAGAAAAAGCCAAAACGACTTACAAATTGAAACGGATTAAGTAATAAGCTTGGAACATATTCTCGTTGTGGAAAAGTTTGAGGAGTCTTATGTGTTAATTGGTAGCATTGCCTCACGGTGTCTTGTTCTTATTCTGAGTATGTGTATGCATAGTTGTGTGGTTTTGAATATGTGGACGTAGGTATCATATGCACCGTCACAATTCTAATAAGCTGAAAAAACTAACAAGTGTATTGTTGCATATATTGAGTTTCTGTTGAATCCATTATTTCTCGGACGTAGGTATAGCACTGAACCATTCCTGTAGTCCAAGTGGCTAAACCAACTCTGTTTCTGGCCTCCAGTCGCTACTCTGTTTTCCAATCAATACATCTACTGTGCTGCCTCTGTTTTCCATTCGAGACTCTGTTTTTCAAAATCTGTCACTTGAGAGTTTGTGAAACATCCATCAATGATTCTTCGCTAGAAAATAAGCACTTTGGTCATCGGATAATTTTTTGTTGTAATCATAATATATTATATCTGAAGAAGGTTTAGTAGAATTATTGACGCGGCTTTGCATTGCCTCGTGGTGGCCTTTTCGTACATTCTAATGGAGCTGCCTGCTGCAGTGGAGAGGTCTATGTGGTTGTGGTGGGAGGAGACCTTGACCCATGCACTCACCAAGTCATATCGTCATTTTAAACACGATTCCTTGCATGCATGCATGCATCTAGTACACAAATTTTGAACTAACGCAGGAAAATTGGACTTTTCCTTATTCGCCCTCAAAAGTCATACTCTTAGCCTCTATTTCATCGTCCACACGTGCTGTTGATTGTTGCTGGCTTCGCCGCTAATTGCTCGGCCCACAACGACAATACCCGTAGCCGAGGACTTTCGACTTTTTCGACTCTGTGTCTGGCTCCGCGAGCGGATCTGCTCCAGCAATATAAGGCCTGGTCGGTATACTACAAGTATTTTGCAGCCACTGCCAATAAAGCTTACCCATGGCCAACGACTGGCTCATAGTTCTGCTGCCTCCTCTCTGTATGCTCATCGTGTTGTTGAGCGTTCACGTACACAAAATGGACCTTGGTCCTGGAGGCATCATTAGCGATGGGATAAGCGGGATACTATTAGTAGTAGTCTTTGCGATGATCTATAGATTTTTGTGTGTCCAGGGCGGCAGACGGGGAGACCTAGGCGGACATGGTGGAGGAGCGGCTGGCCATGGCCGTATCGATGGCCACTACTACAAAAAGGTTCTTTAAGGGCGGCTGAAGATGCTCATTAAGGGCGTCTCCTCCAGCCGGCCCTAATAAAACACACTTAATGTGGTTCCACATTAGGGGCGACTTCAGCCGGCCGCCTTAATGTGAATCCCAATTCATATTTTTAAAATTCAAAAAAAAAAATAACAAAAGATTTTTTTTAATCGGGTAAGACCCCACCGGCCAGCCACCCACATCCCCTACACATGGTGATTTTTTTAGCCTTTTTGCAAATGTTGCGGCCACCAAGATTCGAACCCGCGACCTCGAGCTTGCGCGCGACCTTCCCCTCCACTGCACTACACACTTATATATATCCATATCCCATTCCGCGTCCTCATATATTATACATATCCGAGTGTAAATTGATTATTTGAGGTCCTAAAAAGGATTGAAACTAAAAGTGGTTAACTACAAAGTTTCATAACTTTTCGAGATCTACATTTCATATTTAGAAAGTTTTTCCGTCCGAGGTCGTTTACGAAATTTGAATTTCAAATTTGAGACATAATAAAGTTTATAACTCTTAAAGATCTACCCCTAAAAACAAAAAGTTTATAACCTTACAACTTTTTTAGATTCAAAAAGATTCAGAACCGCTAAAAGTTTGAATCTATATTCAGGGCTTTTTTCATTTTAGGTCATTTAGTCCTTCGTTTGACCGAGTTTGACCAAGTCAAACATTCAAATTTCAAACAAAAGACGCATTGCCACTACTTTTTTGAAGCCCAAGATGTTCTAAATTTGAAAAGTCACAAACACCTACTTTGTGTGTAACCCCTCAAGAACTACACTCTCTATATACAACTTTTTCGGATTCGACGGATTTTGAACCGCAAAAATTTTGAATTTAAAATTGTTTTTGGAGAGTTTTCAGTTTTCGGGGCTCTATATGGCTTAGAATTCAAAAGTCATGAATACCAATTAGACTCGCCTCGTCAAGATCTATAATGCATATGTAGGACACTTTTGCATTTGAGAGAGTTTTGATAGACGTTCTTCACAACTGGTCACATCTCTCTTAATGTTTCATAAACTATATGTGTGATTCATGATTTTGTGACCGGTGTTTACTAACACTTTCTCAAAAGCCAAAATGACCCATATAAGTAATGGTGATCTCGATGAGCTCTAACACATTTGTATTCCAAAGTTTTTAATTTGAGCTCATTTAGTGCTTCGTTTTGAACTAGTTTGACCAAGTCAAACTTTCTAATTCAAACTAAAGACGCATTGCCACTACTTTTTTGGAGCCCTGAATGTTCTCAATTTGAAAAGTCACAAACATCGACTTTGTGTAGATCCTCAAGATCTACACTCAATATATTTGGCATTTTCTCGATTCGACGGATTTCAAACCGCTAAAATTTTGAATTTCAAAAAATGTTTTGAGAGTTTTCGATTTTCCGGGCCCTAAATGGTCGAGAATTTAAAAGTCATGAATACCAATTGAATCACCTCGTTGAGATCTACAATGCGTATGTAGGTCATTTTTGCGATGGACAAAGTTTTGATAGACGTTCTTCACACCTGGACACATCTCTCTTAAGGTTTCATAAACTAAAAGTGTGATTCTAGATTTTGTGACTAGTGTTTACTAACACTTTCTTAAAAGCCAAAATGACCCATATAACTAATGTTGATCTTGATGAGCTCTAACACGTTTGTATTCAAAGTTTTTCGATTTCATGTCATTTAGTGCTTCGTTTGACCTCATTTGATCAAGTTTGACTTTTCCAATTCAAACTAAAGATGCCTTTTTGACCCTAGATGTCCTCTTTTTCAAAAGTCACGAACACCGACTTTGTGTAGCTCCTCAAGATCTACACTCTATATATACAACTTTTTGTATTCAAAGTTTTTTTTTCGATTTGAGGTCTCATTTAGTGTTCGTTTGACCAAGTTTGACCAAAACACATTAGGGGTGGCTGTATATATAACCGCCGATTTGAGGTTACATTAGGGGTGGCTGAAATATAACCGCTCCTGATTTGAGGAGACATTAGGGTGGCTGAAATATAACCACCCCTAATTTGTCAGGTAACATTAGGGGCGGCTCGTAACATGAGCGCCCCTAATGTGCCGACGATGAGGGGCGGTTTATTCACGAGCCGCCCCTAATGTGCCAACAAAGAAGGACGGTTTGCTTCTACCCAGGATTTTCAAGATACATTAGGGGCGGCTCAAAGTATGAGCCGCCCCTAATCAAAAAAAATGCAGCACCCTCTTAGTACGTTTTTGTAGTCGTGGCCGTTGAAGGCGGTCCACCCGAAGATGGCGAACATGGTGGCGTTGGACTCAAGTATGACTCGACGCTGGTGCAGGCTTGAGTAGGGTCGGTGATAGTGCTGGTGGGGGCGGCAGGTTCAGCGGTGTGGGTGATGTTTGCAGCGGCGGCCGCCGCGGTGGCAGCGGCGGTGCTCTAGAGAGATCCCAGTGTCTATGTGCACATGTGTGCTACGTACGTCTTAGGTACACCGCTCTCCGTTGTAATCATTTTAACATCTTGGAACTGTTTCTATCCGTGATTGTTAAGCTGCGTTCACTAGTCAATTGTTAAATGGTTATCTGATTTTATCAACTTTATATAATACAAAAGTTACGAATTTAATTTGTACTCTAATATGTTTCGGTCACATGCTTCATTCCTCTACTCCTTTAACCTAGTGTTGCCGTGATTCCTCTACTCCTTTTATCAAGTCACGTCACCACCTAGGGTCTACTTCTGTCTACCTTCTTCAAGACCATTTCGTCTCTTCTCTTCTTGGTGTTGTACCTCCCAGCTCCTATTCTCCTTCTAGTATGTGAACAGACTAATAAAAACTGACCCAAACGCTACCACACAAATGCATGGTTCATCCCAACCATCCGACGATTAGCATGAAGTCGTATGACGAGTACTTTGTACTGGTTCCAATCAAATTATTATCTCTTTAGTTGTTTTTGTCTTACTACAATTTGGTCCCAAAATTATTTAATGTTTAATTCAATTTTTTGACCCAAAGGATAAGATGGTGTCTACACAAGACATGGAAGACCCGAAACAGGAGGAGGACGAGATGGTCTCGCATGCTGTTAATAATATTGATCTGTGCAAATTAAGCCCTTCAAGCTATTAAAAGAGATCAGGATGTGAATGAAAACTATGACACATACGTACTCTCTGATCTGTCATATATAACAGGTGGTGTCTGAGGTCGAGGCCAATCTGGCCTCCATCCCCGATTGATAGAGTATAAAATAATGACAAAAATGGATAATTTTCTAGCACATAAAATAGATCCAATGGTTATCGATTGATAGAGTCTACGGATTTAATGGCCAGATCACTAGTAACTAAATGATTTTTCTTGCGATGTCTGAAAAACTTTTCCGTGGGCGGGCACATAATTTGCCCGTCGCAAATAATACACCGCCACTTGGGATTTTATTTTCTGTGGCGGGCATTTTCTACCCGCCACGCAAAATTGATTTTTCGTGACAGGCTTCTTAAAAGGCCCGCCACGCAAAATAGACAAGCCCAACTGACCCGGAGGGCAGGGCCCGATAACATTATGTGATATATATACAACACGAAACCCTAACACTCTCTCATCCCACCCCCACCCGCCGCCAAGACTAAAACCGCACGGGCGGACTCATCTCCAACGCGCCTCCCTCTCTCTTGCACACCTTCTCGCCGCGGCTCCTCTCTCTCGCATGGGTGGCTGGCGGCACCTCTCCCTCGCTCGGTGCGGTGAGGCCTTCCCTCCTCGATCGTGGGCGGCCATGGCGTGGTGGGAGGGCGGCGGCGGCGGATCCGGCGAGGCATCGTGCGTGGCGGCGGTGCTCCTTCCTCGGCGGGGAGAGGCGCGGGGCCGCGGTGGGGGCGGCGGATCGGCGGCGCGGCCCAATCCGGCCGGGCGAGCTTCGTGGCGGCGGAACCGTTGACGGCGAGCGTGGTGGCCGGAGGCGTCGACGGCGAAGCTTCGTGGCGACCGTAAACCCTAGATGCTGCAGACCTGGGGCTCGGTGTCGGGCCCGTGATCGGCTAACACTTGGGCTCGGGCTTTTTTAATTTTTTTATTAACCGTGGCGGGCACTGTGCCCGCCACGGATAATCGCGCATTTTCCGTGACCTTTCAAAGGTGACGGGCACCCTGGCCCGCCACGTAAAATTAATTTCGCCCGCCACGCAAAATCTTTTGGGTACTAGTGGATGTTTTTGATTAATGTGAGAATTTATAATATCTATCTTTTTTTTTTTTCTAGCGCATTTGGTGAAGATTAACGTAGAGTCTCCGTTGAAGCCTCCAATTAGTAATAGTAAGATTAAGATACATTTCTTTAGGAAGAGTAGTATTTTAGCAATGGTGCAATAATTAAACGTATTTTTGGAGATTCTGATTTTCCGCTGAATCCGTTATGTATACATGGGTCGTAGGTATAGTCACTGAACGGTCGACCATGTATGTTACTACTAACGTCCCAGTGGCTGCACCCACTCTGTTTCTGGCCAAGCGAACCAGTCGATACTCTGTTTTCCAGTCACCTATCTTGATATAGTATGTACTGTGCAAAGGTTGCTTTCTTCGTTTGATTTATGCACAATTCACTCAGTTACTTGTTTAATCTGTTACTTGAGATTCTATGACACATCCTACTATCATTATTTACTAGGAAGTAAGCACTTTAATTGGTCATCGGATATAATATATAGCTGTAAGCACAATATCTGCAGAAGATTAACAAGAATTATTGACAAACTTTCTTCCTCTCGCAGATCAGTTATCCTGATCCAAGTTTCAGCTTGAACCGTGTGGCGTAGCTTAAATGGTGCTGGCGTCAATGTGTGCGAGAAAATCCACCTGCCCAACGTTGGGCTCAATTGCTACAGTTAATTAACGAAACTATTTACTTTTCTCCCTTTGATGCTTGTGATGATAGCAACAATAAAAAAATCCACCATGAGCCCATTAGAATCTCCTTGTTTTCTTCTACCATGCCCAATAACTTTCTTGTGATTTGTTCTTACACCTTCACATCATTCCAAACCTACAGTACTTTCAAGCCTAGTCAGTCAGCGACGTGAACGCCTGCGATGAGTACGACGTTACGATGAATAACCACAGCCATGGTCTCGGGCTCAATAATGCAGGTAGAGCATGACAAGTCAATAATTCAGGTCAAAAGAAGGCCCGTGGCCAGTGGCCGGCCTGTAGTCGCGAGAGAGAGGACGACGCGGCCACTGCGTCAAGTCGTCGGCCGTCCAGCCTCCACCCGGTGCTGAGAAGCTTGAGGCTACAAAATTTGCCCACTTTAAAGCACAAGAGTCTAAGGAGGGAAAATGCTTCTTTTTAGAGGCAAAAAAAAAAAAAGGTTGAGAGAGAATCAAACTTGATGGATGCTAGCTTATAATAATCTCATCTCACCTCACAAGATACAACTTGTACAATGTCTGATGACGAAAAGGCTGAGCAGTGTGGCTGCCTTGAAGTGTCTTAGGAAGACTCTTCTTCCTAAAACTTTCTATATAGGCATGTAATTTACTAATTGAATGTGTTGGAGCTTCTCTTGTTAGTATTTGATCTCCTGCCATTATTATTGGGACAATGGCCCAATAACAGAACTTGATTCCACTCTCTGATAGGGGGTTCACACAGGCGTGTGGGAAGAGGGAAAGATGGGGGCGACGACCGACGGGAGTGCCCCATGCGACGCCGACGGGTGGGGCAGGGGGAGGAGCGAGGCGAACGGATCCAGGCTGACGTGGTGATAAGTTCAGTTGGTGCACGTTGAGCGAGATGAAGAGATGATAGCAGCCGATGAGCTAAAGCCAAATCAAACAGCATGTGGCTAATGCGTGCGGTAGGAGCGGATGGGTGAGGATGCTTAGGTGTCATAGTTGCATGTCCAGAGAATTTCTATAGTGTGGGTTTTCCATATTGTTGTAGTAGATTCCATTTGATTTGGATGGAGCTAGATATTTAGGTCAGTCTTAAAGCATATTTAAATGAGGTTTCATACACATTAAATAGGAGGGTGACATCAGATTTTTTTTTTTTTTCATGTTTGCATGAGATGGGAGCCTATGCTTTAAGACTGTACTCGGTAGTATACTAGTCAAAGTCTGCGACGACTCGCCGAGCTCCTATTGGGCCGTTCCTGGATTTAATTTCGTCTCTAGACTAGATAGTATTTGCGCGTGAGATGAACGGGACCGTTCGTCCGTGCCCCGTTCCCAGCCATACGATTTGCATCCAGTAGAAAAGAAGCCTACATAAAACACGCAACGTTCAGCTTAGCAGCCTGCATCCCATAATTTCTGCGTTTGGTGGTGTGGTGACTAGCTACACTACCTGCAGTAAAATCTCCTGTTGCCAGATCCCAAGTATTCCTAACGAGTAGCCAAGGTGTCATCAGTCATCACACGATGGAGTCCCTGAGCATCATAAACGTGATCTACAAGGTCGCCAAAGAGATCACCAAGGCGGCCAGTGGAGCTCGCCAGTGCAAAACGAGATGCCAGGAATTGGCAAGTCGTGTGAAGGTCATCGCCGAGCTGGTGCGCGAGTCCGAGGCGGTGCCCAATGACTCGGCGACGAGGAAGACGGTGCTGGAAAGGCTCAGGGACAACCTTGAGGAGGCTCTCGAGGTCGTCCAGTCCTGCCGCTCCATCGCCAAGCTCCTGCTGGCAGGCAGAAGCACCAGCAGCAGAATCGACAACGCTGAGAGGAAGATCAACAACTGCCTCCTGGAACTCGGTGTCGCCAACGACGTCCGCCTCGGGCCAGCCAACCAGAGGAACACCGCCGCCGGCCGTCTCGCGGTTCACGAGGGTGTTGTGCCCGCGACGAGCACCGTCGTGATGAACAACTCCGGGATAGTAACGAACATAAACGCTAAGCATGCGATTGTTAGTTCGAAACAAAAAAAGCAGCATCAAGACTAAAATATCAGCAGGTGGTTCGGTAAATATTTATTATGGGGATAGCAGCAGCGGCAACGGGTCCAAACAAGACCTGCAATCTTCCCTCCGACCACCCACGACGTACGCCGTACCCTCGAGAAGGGCGGAGCCCTTTGCCTCACGGCCACAGGTACGTACTTCCATTTCTTTTTTTTTTTTTTCCTAGATAAATACCTGTGCGTTGCAATGGGAATAAATTAATACCATAATATTTTAAGTTTTGAACGCGTATTATTATGAAACAGACAATTATTTAAGCGTTTGATGTTCACAAAATCAGTTTATAGCCATGTCTCATTAATCAAAACCCTGAAATAGAAATAAGTCTTAGTGCAGCGTCGTTCAAACCTACACGTGCTTCAACAACGTTCATTCTTTGGTGCTTTCAGCACGAGAATCGAACAGAATTTACATTATGAGAGATTCGAGTGCGCAACACTTGGAGTAACTTAGATGATGCCGACTGTGTTGGCCACATCAAGAGCATTGTAGTTGCGTGTCAGCTTCACGTAAGCCTTCTTCAAGAATTTCATCTTGATTGTGCATAGAAATAGAAAAGCTTTGTGCAAAGTATTGATATCATTACATTAGTGATCCTATCTAATTATAGTTTGCTAATTCTATACCCCCAATCTAGTCACCACATATTCTGGCAAATCAAACAGGTAGTGGTTACAGCAGAGAGCTAAATGTTGGAATACCCACTAATACCACTAATACCTACAGTTGAACAACAGCGACACACAAGCAAAGGAAAAAAAATGCATGACTCAAGCACTCACCTTATAGCAATTTCAAGGGTCTTGCACGGCATTTCTTTATCAAGTACTCCCTCCATAGTTGAAATAGAAGACGTGGACAGCGACACGGTCTCCAAAAACGCAACTTTGACTTCTCTTTTCTATAAAAAGTATTTATTAAAAAAATTATATATGTATACTTTTATGAAAGTATTTTTCAAGACAAATCTATTGATATGATTTTCACATTTCTAAACTCAACGACTTAAAAGTTATTAATGATTTATGTTCCCAATGTTTGACCCAAGTCTTTTCCAAAACGTCTTCCTTTTCAACCATGGAGTAGTATATGTATATGGCACCCACAGAAAATTTCTATATCCAGCACTCAGCTGAAATGATTTAATAAGTGATAAAATACAGCTGATCCCACGAGAACATTAATAAGACTCAATGATCATAAACAATTCATTGTGATAGTAACAAGCAAATTCATCTGATTGTCAATATATAATATTTAATCCAACACATGCAAATTTATACCATCTGACTATTGCAATTCTGATCCCTATTGCTACATGGTTTGGCCGTGATGTAAGATGTAGAACAACCGCCTACAAGCTCTGATAGAGTACACATAGACTGAACCTCTATGAATCTTTGAATTTCGAAGGCGTCTCCAATGGTTACCAAATCGCTAGCTAGGAGGAATCCTATTGGCTATCAATGACAATTTACAAATAGCTAGCTAGATGAGACATATAAATAAGAAAAAATAAACACTATAGTTAAGAGTTGTGTGAGAGAGATGTTTCTAGGAGATTGAGCTAGATTAGATATTTATTAGTCGCTAGCTATTTGGGAGTCGCTAGCTATTTGGTCTCTCTCCTCAATAGCCAATGAACGTGTTACTTTTTATTATTTTTATACCTCATCTAGCTAGCTATTTGAAAAGTGCTACTCATAGCCAATAGAATTCCTCCTCGCTAGCTATTTGATCACCATTGAGACGCCCGAAGCAAAGAAATAAATACACTGATTTAACTATTGCTACCTATAGGCTATAGTCATCTCTAGCTGTAAGTTAACTATCATGTTGGTCATTGATATCTGAGTTGGATGAAGAATACATCCATGCATGTACCAGTTTACCAAAGCTACGAAAAAAATATGAGAGAAGTGAAGGCCACACCAGCTCTTTGGCCCTCTCAATCTCTGACCTCCCAATAGCCATGTGACAGGACTAAACAGTAACATCACGAACTCCCAAACATAACCCAATGATGTTCATTGCACATAGCGAAAAGTTCATTTATAAAATAAAATTACATTGTTTGGGCAACATTATTCATGCAAAATATAGTATTTGGGTCACCAAGCATGTACAAGTCCCAATGAGACATTAATGTTGGTTTCTATATCTGTTAAATGAGATGACACCATGCTTGCCCACTCAGAATGTGTCCCTGCTCGCTAGCACTCACTAGGCTGCACCGTTCGCTCGCGTGCTGGCCTGTGCTAGTCGGCTGCCACGCACGGTCACCGGTAGCCGCATGCTCGTCTGCGCTCACGAACGTTGGTTGCCCACTCTGCTGCCCTTGTGACCACTCATGGCTTCTCTTGTGCGGCTGAGAGAGAATGACAGGAGAGAGAGTACAGGAGGGAGCAAGAGGTAAGGGATTAAAAAGTAATTAACATCTACTATGTGAAGAAATCATCATTGTAAAAGATGGTTTCTATGGATTTTTTGTGACGTGGTCATCGTGGATATTGTGCATAATTTCATGCATTGGGACTGCCATAATGTATTCAGAAGATCGAGCAGCTTTGCCCAAACCTGAGGTATGTTTCTTGCATTACTAATGAGACACAATTGGAATGAGTGAAGTAGAGCTTGCATCTTCGAATTGACAGAATGAAACTATTCCTTGAACAGTGCACACATGTTATTCCTACGAGCAAAATTACTATAGCAGTAACAATTTGTATGGATGAGAGATATATTTACGGCAATGATGTGTAGAATACACTAGATAAATGGTATGTATGTACCATAATGATCATAAAAAAGACATGTTATGGATCTTTTTCCTAACTCAAGAAGTATCGTAAGCCATGGATTATACTAGAATATATCATTGCAAAAGAAAAAAAAGCAATTGGAATATATCAGTTTGTTCGTTCGAACAATTGTCGTCATTCCGACCCAAAATTATGAATGAAACTATACACTATAGCGAGACACTAGTGTAGACTTCTTTTTACAGGAGTTCGTGTAGTGTTAATATATGATGTTCGACGATATTGCCTTGAAATATATGTTCATTATGAATAAATGTTTGTTAAAAAAATTATCAAAATATATCAATGTTGGATCTTGTTTTGAAGAGTTTATTGTAGGAACACGGTAGTGCAATCGGATTTTAATTTTGATATTTAGTTTATGAGATATAAAGTTTTTACTTCAAAACTAGATGGAATATCTGCTGACGTCAATAATTTTGGGGACTAGTGGAGGGAATCACAGAAGGTGAAGATGGCCAGGCCTGCGCGTCCGATCAGGCGGACGACCCTGGCACCGCCAAAGGAAGACAGCGCTGCAGCCATACACAACAACAGTAGTCGTGTATCTGCATCGGCAGGTGGATCATCAGGACATGTATCAGTTGGGGACGACACCGACTACAACGGCAGGCAGGCAGGAGGAGAGTGCATCCAAAACCAAGCCGCGGCGCCCGCGCCACAAATGCTCTCCACAACAAGGGGGCTGCGTCGTCGGGCATGTACTGGACGCCGCCGTCACAGGGCCCTACAGACTGGCAACACCACTACGGCGGCGCCGGCGACAACGCTGGTGTTCCCGATTATTACTATCATCCCTCCTCCATCGAGGAAGACCCCAATTCCTGCTCCATGATGTGATATGTCGTTCGGTCAGGATCCAGGGCGCTTAATTGCCTCCAACGCTGCATGATAAGTAACTTTGTATACAAGTGTACACTATGGCAAACGTTTTTGGACACCCATATAATCTATACTATAAAAGAGCGAAGGAATGAGGAGTCACGTGTCTCGATCTCATCCGTCTGATCGGTCTGGAAATCACATCCGACGGTCCTCAACTAGGGACGAACCTTAGGTTACATGGTGTTTCGGTCCAGTTCTCGTGTACGGCGTATGCCTCGACAATAGCGCCTCCGAAACGGCGCGCGAAAACCCGATACGACGCGATACAGCACAGCCACCGTCGCCCCTTCCGCTCGCTCCGCTGTCCATCAGCCCTCCGCCACACGCCGGCGGCAACAGCGCTAGAGGTCACTTTCGCTTCTTCTCGCTCGACTGGCCCTCGCCGCTCGACTTGCACTGCAACGCGCTCGCGAGCGTCGTCGTCCCGCTCGCCCGCAACCGTAGAAAACACGTCCGGGCGGTGTGCCTCGCGGCGGTTGGCTCGTCACCGAGGGCAGGATACTTCCATCGATCCCCGCCTGAAGCAACTCCTCCCTCCGGCCGGCACCCAGCTATCCAGGCCGGCCTCCTCCGCAGCAAACCAGGAGGACGTCGTCTCGGCGTGCTGGAATTTCTTACGAAGGGCGAAGGACGAACGTCGTTGCAGATCACATTGACGATCTGTTCGCACAGCTTGTTCAACACCGCCTGGCCTGGGGATTGGGCGCCTGCCCTAGCGGCGGAGGCCCACTTTGCCGCTGGCCGCTGTTGTCGCCGCGACGCCTACAGCCAAGAAGCCACAGGCCAACGCGTCCTCCTCCCAGCAGAGTCCGGCGGCGGCGGCGGCGGCCTCATAGCTCTCCCCGTAAGTCCGGGCGGTGTGTGCCTCGGCGGTTGGTTCATCAACGAGGGCTGGATACTTCTATTGATCCCCTTCCATCGAATCCTCTTCGACGGCATCCCCAGCAAAGATCGCCTGGTACGTGCGTGCCTCCATAGCTCTGTGGCTCGCTTTCTGCATGCCTCCTGAACTGCGGCCATACGTCTTTGTCATCCTGCCTGAACTGCGGCCATATGTCTTTGCCATCCTGGCATGCAGGTGCAGTTCAAGCGAGCGCTGCAGAAGTCGTATATATCCAGATCAAACTGCCGGCAGTCATAGCTGCGGACGAGACCCTGCCTGCGTAAACCTTCGACGCGCTGCATCCAGCGACGACCAGTTCGCAGGCATCGACGACAACGATAGACGCACGTTGCAGAACTATCTATCATCTATCCGGCGAAGTACAGCTGCAGAGCCGCCGGCAGCCACGCGCGTCTTCTATTCAGGTATGTCTGTTCCTTGGAACTAAAGAACAGAAAGAGTTTGCCACCATGTGACTCATTATGGTGTTTATTATTGTTATCGGAAGCATATAACAATTAAATAAAAGCCTATTTTGAGCGTTAAGTTTGGTTCGGTGTGTCTCATGGTTGTACTTTTGCATAAAAAATATACCTACAATGATGTACATGCAATTCAATAAAAAAACAGATACATAATTTATTTCTAGCTGAATTGTTGTCATCTATTACACGAATTGAGCAAATACCTGCAATGCAAATACACTATCTGAATGCTTGTTAACTCTTTAATAAATTCTCTTCAATGTGTATTATTGTTTATTGAAACTTTCAAGAATGAACTTATCTAAATTTTACATACAGGTTATATGATACAGGCATAAAATCCATGGGGTGTACTCAAACAAATGCTGACAAGCTAACTTCTGACCTAAGAAAACAACAACGTAGAGAGGTATGCTGCATTATCTCCTAATAAGAAGGAAGAAGTTCAGGCCAAAAGACGTGATCGTCGTAGCCGTCTAATTTCTTTGAAGGACGTGGCTGGTTTATCAAAATTAGAGGAAGCTCGTGCTAAAAATCGTGAGTATCAACGAAATCATTTGGCCCGTTTGAAAGCTGAGGCTGATGCATCCAAATTGGATGAAGCTCGGAAAAAAAAATTGTGAAAAACAACGCAAATGTCGGGTTCGTCAAAAGGCCAAGATTGTTTCACCCAAATTAAGTTTGTCATCTGAAAGCATGGAAATTGATGATATTGATACTAGAATGAATAACGAAAGCAATTCTTCTAAAAGGAAACGGGACATGACTTCAAAAGTTGATAATATAGGTATTTTGCTTTCGTTCAACTTCTCCACTTTTGGTTTTGCTTTCACTCTGAATTGTTGGCAGTTTATTTTATTTTATATATATGTATTGACTATTTTTAGGTCAAAGCACTAGAGATCAAGTCAGTCATGAAAAGCGCATGGCCAGGAGAGGTATAGGCATGCAATGTCCGGTGATAGAAAGGATGAGATCCTAGAGAAAAACGTGAATATCAACGTAACTATCGTGCTAAACTGAGAGCAGCTAAATTGAGTGCCATCACCAAATCTGAGAAATTCTTAGCATCAACCGTAGGTATGTCAGGTATGATAGAAATTAATAAATTATTATTATCACTACATGTGTAATCTCAAACATGTCACGTATGATAGTAATAATTTTTGCTTGATGTTTTCTGTTGTAGGTGTTGGAAAACATGTATATCAACGTGATTACCATGCTAAAAAAAATGTTGATCATAAAGCATACGACTCTGGTATTTGGATGGCAGAAGACACCTTGCATGGAATAGAGGGTATAAAAATTAAACTATGTAATTGGAAATCACAAAAATACATTGTATGTTCTATATATGAGTAACAGTTTAATGTTTTCAACAGAAAATGACTTAGATCAACAGAACCCATATGAAGATGGCCCTGGCATCTATGAGGATGATGAAGCTAGAATACTTAATGATAAAGGTGTCTTATATTATTATTATTAGTTTCATTACTGTTATTATTATTATTATTATTATTATTATTATTATTATTATTATTATTATTATTATTATTATTATTATTAGTAGTAGTAGTAGTAGTAGTAGTAGTAGTAGTAGATTAGTAATTTAGTAGTAGTATTACTATTATTATGGTCATGCATGCTTCAAAATTTTGATTTTTGGATGCAGATTTCCAATACGAGTTTTTATAGAGAATCGAACAATAATAAATGGTCAAGATCCTTATAACTTTGTGTATGTGGGTCTTCCTGAGACACATCATGTCTTGAAGAAAGTGCAGGACTGTTTTTATTGTCGTGCGAAAGAGGTTTGAAGGTGAAGGTCCTGCATTTTGTTGTCGGAATGGACGGGTTAATATATTTATACCAGAGGTTCCAGATGAGCTCCGCCGATTGTTCACAAGTCAAACTGATAAAGATGCAAAGCATTTTAGGAAAAACATTCATTATTTCAATTCACACTTTGCTTTCACCAGCATGGGGGTTTCTATTGATCGTAGTTTTGGCAACAAAGAAAGGGTACTTGGGATATATGCATTTAAAGCTCATGGCCAAATTTATCATAGGTTGGATCAACTTGTGCCTGGTGCTAAGGGGCCGCCACATGCGGTTGTACTTTTATGACACAGATGAGACTATGCATCATAGGATGAAAAGGTCACCACACCTTGACTCCAATGTGATCCGCTCTATATTGAACATCATGCAACACAATCCTTATGTCCGAGGCATTTCAAAGTCTTGGCACTCTTACCAACCTAGATAGCTATGCTATTGAGCTAAATACAAGTATTTCTGTTGACCAAAGAAGATATAATGCACCTGCAATGGAGCAAGTGGCTGCTATATGGTTTGATGGAAATGACCCACAACAAAGGTTTGAGAGAAGCATAATCATTTACAAGAAAGAAAATGAGCCTCACTATATACAACCATACCATGGATGTTATGATCCATTAGGATATCCTATGTTCAATCCTAATGGTGAAACTGGATGGGAGGATAAGAAGATTTTATACCAAGACGCATATGTATCAAAACCGAAGAGGAAATATACTAAACGTTCACAAAAAGGTGCTTTTAATTTGTTGTTTGCATTAAAATATTTACCCTTAGAAACTCATTAACAACTAATTACTAATTTTCATACTTTTATATAGGCCCGTAGAATGTCGAGATCAATGATGTCTCTGATGCAAATATACATGAAGAAGAAGGTTATTTTCTTTGTATTTAAGCATGATGATTTTTAGATGTTTTAGCCACTGATATAAGAATGGAGTTTAATGTAGTTGTTGTTGTGTGCAGAAATTTCAGAGTCCCGGCGATACGTCAGCGCTAGGGAATATCTATGTTTCAGGCTTCAAATTCGTGAGGGAGAATTTAATGTCATGTTTCATGGTGGAAGGCTTTTCCAACAATGGCTTGTTGATATGTATGTCAAGGTGGAGTCAATGCGTTTAGATCGGTACTCAAAAACCAGTAGCATCAAAATCTAATTCGTCTTTGATCTATACCAGGTTAATAGTATTTGACATTAAAAGTAGTTTTTAATTCAAATTGATGGAAAACTTATAATATCTTAACACATATATATAACAGGGCCTTCTAGACACTCTTGTTTGCTTTGGAGAAGCACGTGCATCACAAGTTGGCCGTAGAATTGTGCTATCAAAAGATTTCCCAGAAGTGACCGTGATGTGCACTCAAGGTATATGGATGCTATGGCTTTGATTACTCGATATGGAAAGCCAGATTTTTTTTGTGACAATGACATGCAATCCATATTGGGATGAGATAGTCGAACAATTATTGCGGGACAAATGCCGCAAGATCGTCCAGATATAGTGGCAAGAGTATATAGAGCAAAGCTACGAGACCTACGAGATTTCCTTCTTAAAAAACATCATTTGGGTAAGGTTGCTGCTTGGGCACATGTCACAGAGTTTCAGAAAAGGGGATTACCACATGAACACTTCCTTTTGATTATGGAAGATGAGAGCAAAGTACGCATACTCAAGATTATGACAAGTATATATCGGCAGAGCTTCCCGATCGAAAGAAATATCCGAATTACATAGACTTGTGTGCAAACATATGATGCATGGACCATGTGGTGTCCTAAACCGTAAGTGCCCATGTATGATAGAAGGTAAGTGCCGCTTTCATTACCCTCGTGATTTTTGTGAAACCACCCTACGAGGGGCGGAACTCATATCCTATTTATAGAAGGAGAGATGATGGACAAAAAGTAAAAATAAGAAGAGAATGGTTGGACAACAGATGGGTTGTCCCATATAATCCAGTCCTTCTAATGAGGTATAATTGCCATATTAATGTAGAAGTTTGCAATAGCATAAAAGTCTCGCCAAGTATCTATACAAGTATGTTTTTAAGGGCCATGATCGTGTTTTGAAACCCCGATAAATCAAGCTCGAGCAAATACGGATGGACAACCACAAGTAATTAATGAGATTAAGCAATATAGAAATGGAAGGTGTATAACAGCTATAGAGGCGCCTATAGATTATACGGATTTCCTTTGTATGATATGTCACCTTCTCATGTTACAAATGCAAGTTCACCTTCGAGAAAGCATATGGTTGCCTACAAAGTTTGGGACAATCTAAATGATGTTGTCAAATATCCAAAATCTCAAAGGTCCATGCTTACAGTATTTCAACACAAACATGCATAATCATGATGCACAAAAATATTTATATAGAGATTTCCCGAGCACTTCACTTGGATGAAGTCGAGAAGTTTTGGAAACCCGGAGAAAAAAGGCCATCAAATTGGAAGACGGGTGTACGCCCATCCCGCCGAAGGAGAGCGATACTATCTCCGTGTGCTTCTTAACCATGTGAGGGGTGCAACTTCATTCGAGCATCTTAGAAGTCGACATGGAACTACATATGCAACATTTAGAGATGCTTGTGAGGCATTGGGATATGTAGAAACCGACAAGAGCCTAGATGACTACCTCACTGAATCTGCACAATTCAAGATGCCTTGTGCTTTAAGGAGGCTATTTGCAACTATCGTAGTTTTCTATGAGTGTAGTAATGTTCGAGCTTTATGGGACAAACATATTGATTCTATGTCTGAGGATTATCGTCGCTCAAATTGCAACTCCAAAATGATTGAACAAATGGTGCTTAGAGATATATATATGCATGTTGAAGATATGGGTAGTGACATAGACATTACAAAATATGGACTTCCTGAAATAGATGCCTCACGTAAATTCATAAATATTACAAATCTCAAATTTTTAATAAATAATTGTTTAATGCTTCTTATTCATCATTCTGAGTTTTGACATGACCCTTTACATTTTATCTTATTATTATATAGGTGATGACATGTCAAGGGACCATTATAGAGAGCTTACAGAAGAGTTGAATATTGGGTATGAAGAAGATCATTTGAAAATGATAGAAACACTAAATGATGAGCAGCATTCTACGTTCGATTTGATTATGAATCATGTGAAGAAGAATATTGGTCAGGTATTCTTTGTTGATGGACCAGGAGGAACTGGAAAGACATATCTTTATAAGGCTCTTCTTGCAAAGGTGCGCTCCATAAATTATATAGCAATTGCTACAGCCACATCTGGTATTGCAGCAAGTATCATGCCCGGCGGACGTACTGCACACTCCCGCTTCAAGATTCCCATAAAGATAGATAATAAAACCATGTGCAGCATTACAAAGCAAAGTGGTACTGCTGAATTACTTCGCAGGGCTGCCTTAGTAATATGGGATGAAGTAGCCATGACAAAGAGAGAGGCAGTAGAAACACTTGATAGAACATTGCAAGATATAATGGGTCGCAATCAACCTTTTGGTGGCAAGGTCATGTTGTTTGGAGGTGACTTCAGACAAGTTCTTCCCGTTGTGATACGAGGAACAAGAGCACAGATCATTGATGCTACTTTACTAAAGTCATATATATGGGACAATGTACGAAGGATTCGGCTTACCCAAAACATACGAGCTAAAGATGATAGTTGGTTTGCGGAGTACCTGTTAAGATTTGGGAACGGAACTGAGAAAACATTTGGTGATAATTATGTTCAGTTGCCTGATGATATCATCATTGAATGGAGGCAAAATTCCAACAAGAATTCAAACAAAATAAGTTCAGAAGACAATTCAATTGAGAACCTTATCGAAAAAGTGTTTCCCAACCTCAAGGCAAACTATACTTCTGCTGATTATATGCGTGAACATGCAATTCTTTCTACTACAAATGAGAATGTCGATGCAGTGAATGCAATAATGATTGAGAGATTTCCAGGAAATGAGAAGGTATACTACAGTTTTGACTCGGTGGATGATGATACAAGGAATAATTACCCTCTTGATTTTCTAAATACTATTACACCAAATGGGTTGCCTCCTCATGAGCTTAAGGTTAAAAAGGATTGTCCTGTTATCCTACTACGTAATCTTGATCCTCACAATGGTCTTTGCAATGGCACAAGGTTGGTCATTAGAGGATTTCAGAACAATACAATTGATGCCGAAATAGTTAATGGAGATCATGCAGGAACTAGAGTATTCATACCAAGGATTCCCATGTCCCCCTCCGAAGACCTTACATTGCCATTCAAGTTCAAGCGAAAGCGCCTCCCAATAAGATTGAGTTTTGCAATGACAATAAACAAAGCTCAAGGTCAGACCATACCAAATGTTGGTGTTTATCTCCCTGAACCAATTTTAAGCCCATGGCCAGTTGTATGTAGCGCTATCAAGAGGTGTTTCTCGTGAGTGTACATGGGTTTTGGCCAACACAAATAAGAATGTCGACCCTACTGGAAGGAGCACAAAAAATATAGTCTTCAGAGATGTATTAGAGATGTAACACCCGTACATTCAGTCATATCTTAGACATATTTACTATATTGTATCTTGGATTCTTGGCCAGTGAATAAAAATTTGAACCATGTTGCCGTCCCTATATTGGAAGCATAAAAATCAATAGAGATGACATTTTTTTAAGCTGCAATACAATTTCTTTCTCATTAATTTATGCTCAGTGTCTCCAAGGCTAGCGTACTGTATGTTTACAAAGACAGTTAAACACAGACAATTTTTTGTTTCTTTGTATTTACTCTTGATGTTTCAATACAGTCAATCTTATTTCAATTATGTTCGAGTTCATATTTTTTGCTTCACTGTAAATTACAGTTCAAAGGATGTGAAGGACTCCGTGACTACATGAGGAAAATATGAAACTATCAAGATACTATCTGCTAAATTGTCATCATGTCATTTAAATATAGGAAATTGGGATCAACTGGTTATGAGTCTCTTAGGACACCATGTTGTCTCCGGTCTTCTCATTAGGAAAATCAGGATTTATCTATGGTTGCAGTGTTCATGCGTTAAAAATAATTCTTTTTAAATAGTATTATTATTTATAATTATAATAAAATAGTTTGATTTACATAATTTATTATTATTCTTGAAAGAACTTTACTGCAAGACACGTCGACTATTCTAAGCAATGATAACAAGGCTATACGTAGGACAAAACTATACTCTATGATTTGTTATGTCAATAATTTGCATTATATTAATAAATCTTGTAAAAATTATGTGAAATTGACCGTTCATCATACCATGATTCGACTATAATAATTTTATGGTTTTTGATAAATACAAAATTAGGGAGGAAATGAGAGGAAATGGGAGGAAATGGGTAATGAACAAGGAAGGAAAGGGTTAAGCGCACCGTCAGCTGCCCATTTTGTTTCGAACACGATAACGCACAGATGTCCGGAACCGCCCGCGTGTCCGGACGCCCAGGTTAGCCAGCCGACCAGCCCACGATTGGGCATCTCGCAGAACCATAGCTAGCAGCAAACGCCCATCGGTCATGGCCACCGTCGCGTTGCTTCCTCTTCGCCACTCATCTCCTTCCTCAAGGTGCAAGCTGTCCCACCGCCTCATTGCATCCTCCTCTCTCATCCGTTGGGCACATCTAGACACAAACGCCGCCTCTCCCAACCACCGCCGCCGCCCTTGCACCTCTTTACTCTACGCCCGTCGCCGGCTTGATCCGCACAAAGATATCAGCGGAGCTCAAAGGACGGCATGGACGACGGCGCACAAGATAGAAGGGCGGCGAAGGCCACAGGATGTGGGGTTTGCCGGGATGGAGATGGGGGCAGGGCAGCCGGCTTGCTCCTCTTACACGACACCGCTTCGCCCGGCCTCCCAGCCCGGCGCTCCGCCCGACCTCCCGGTTGCGGGGGATGCAGATGGGTGTAGGACAGCCGGCCTGCTCCCCTTCCCGCACACCACTTGCGGGCCTCCAACCCACGCTCTGCCGACCTCTCGCCCGCTGAGGATGGAGAAGGGGCTGGCCTCCGCCCGCACGAACACGGCCAAAGGCGGCATGGAGGCGGCGTGGGGTACGGTGGGCGGGGCGCAAAGAGCACCGGGTATGCATCCCGACCGCGAAGCGAGGCAAGTAGCAAGGAGCACCGGGTGCGAGTGGTGAACGCGCTAGCACGCGTGTTGTGCAAGTGGGCCGCCCAATAATCGGGTGATAGGCAATCCGGCACATCGATGTGCGTCGGGGGCGTTCACGGTTATCTATTTCTTTTTTTTTTTTTGAAAAAATATTATTCCTTTTTTTTCTTTTTTTTTGTTTATTAATTATAATTACAAAAGCCTAAAAGATCGTTGTCTCTATATACTACTCTTCAAAAAGTATTTTTTTGAAACGAACCGGCAGGAGAGCTGCCCACTATATTAAAAAGAAGGAGACACCAGACGGCGCAAGATACAAAGAAAACAAACGCCAACAAAAAGTAGAAAAAAAGCTAAACTAAAACAAAACTAGCTAACTAAAAACTCACCCCGGTTGGATTGGGACATCAACGCTGGTGACCACTCAACGGCCAACATGGCCAAAACTCTAAACCAATACAACAGCGAGAGGAGGTAGAAACAACTGCAACAACCACCCACAAACCGCACAAATGCAAATCGTTAACCCACCACTAACGAAATCCGTCTTGCGAAGATAACAAAGGCGCGTACACCACCACACCGAGAAGGCCACCGCCGTGCAGGGACCCTCCGCCGTAATTGCGCTACAATCAAGCCACCGTTTGACGGGATGAAAACACCAAGACCGAGCATCCACAACACGTGGGGGACCTCGCCGCATCCGCTGTTGTACTCCTCTCTTGTGCGCGGGGGGCCTCCATGCCACGCCCCCACCACAACGCTCATGGTCTCGTTTCAAAGGTTGCCGTCAAAACAATGAGCAAAGCTGCCCCACCCCAATGATCATCTTGAAGCAAAACTAGGCCGCCGCCACAGGTCGACGTTCCCTCATAGCATCTCTGCGCAAGAGGTTGCCGCCGTCTAGCTAGAAGAACCGGGTTGTCACTTGCGCCATCTTTCGACATTGTACCACACCGGGTGGTTCCAGCCATGCTGAAAAAACCCGTCGCGGTCCGCTGCAAGCCGAGTCGTCCCCGATGTCGTTCTTTGCCAGCGCCGTCCATAGACGCAATCCCGCACCGCGACCGGCAATTGCGGGGAGCAATGCCGGCCCGCCGCTGCCCCAGCCGCAAGCAGTCGGACGACAAAGAGAGATGACACCTGTCCACCAATAAGAAAGCAGCCTCCTCTCCCCTGGTGAAGCCAACACCCATCACGCCTTCGACACAACGGAAGAGCCAACACTGGGCGAAGCTGCCAAAAGCAGTGGACCGGCAACACCGAAGCCGAGCGGGTCTCTAGAGACGACGCCTCCAAGAAGGGAACGACGCCAATGGCACCGCCGTCGCTTGTCCAGTAGCTGGACAGGGTTTTCACCCAGAGACTTTGTGCGGTGGTGTTGTATCTCCCTCATGGCACCCCCAACGGGGAGAGCGACGTCAATGACGCCGCCGCCATGCCACCAGCATGAGCTGGTGAAAGCTTTCGCTTGGAGCGACCGGCCCCGCCAAGACGCAGCGCACAGCAAGGCACACCGGCACCGCCGCGCGACAGCCCACTAGAAACAACTCCTCCGCGAAATCCACGTACCAGCGCGCGAAATCCCGCTCCACTGCTGCTCCTCCGCGCCACCTGCCGCACCACCCAAGACTCGCGGCGGCGAGCAAGAACCAAAGTCTCACCCGCGGTCGCACCGCGCGCCTCACTGCTGCACCAACGCAGCCACCGCAGCCCGCCACTTGTAGCAGCCCCGGCACTCACCGGTCGGTAGCGGGCAGCACAGCCTCACCGCGCCCGCCCGCTGCCGTCGACCGGGCACCGCGGCATCACGCCGCCATCCTCCCCGCCACGCCCGGCCCGTCGGCGCCGCCGGTCCGGCAGCCTCGCGGTCTCCCCTTCAGCGCCGCGGCGGTGAATCCCGGCGACTCCTCCCGGCCCCCGACCAGCTGCGTCGAAGATCCACCGTGGGAGGGCGGATCCGGCCTCCAGGGCGCGGATCTGCACTCCCATGCCGCCGCCCACCATGGCGCACGGGGGCTGTAGCACGCCGCCCTCCGCCCGGGGAGGGCCGCCGCCCGGCCGAGGAAGACGAAGAGGCCCCGCCGCCGCCCGTCCTTAGGACCTGACGGGTTCCCGGCAGCCCCTCCGGCGGCAGGGAAGGGAGGGAGGGAGGCTTCGCGGAGGAGGCGGCAGGAGTCGCCGCCAGCGTCGCCAGCGAGGGCGACGGCGAGGGTGGGGAAAAAAAGTTTTCGTTACAACGTTCTTCAAAAATATGAGTAAAGTACACCTTATGAAAAGTGAATGTGTCTATACTATTCCCGCAAAGTATAGAGTGTATATATTTTTTTCTTATTAAAGTATGCATCAAAACTTTAATCCAAAAATCTTATGTGTACACTAGCGAGGAACATGGCCATTTATATATGCACGCAACCGGCCAACACGTTAAACAACCTTAACCATTTTCACGGGAGTTATATAGACATATTTTAATTAATTCACATATATACATCCTGATAAATACTAATCTCAGCCACCGCCGCCAACTAAACGGTTTACATTACATTTACACCCATATATAATATAATATAATATATATATATATATATATATATATGGTTATATAATTGCATATATTCTTTAAATTCAAACAGGTACATAACATGCACGTATATATGGCATGGATTGATTGACTTCCTTTTACATACATGTATATGCTACGTACAAATCTTGCTTGTTGCATGAAAGGAAATTCCATTCTTTCTTTTATCCACCGCCACGTAGACCCTTAATTAATTGCCATGAGTCAGTTTCCTACGTCAGTGCGCCTACTAGATTAGATTTGTTTTGACAATTTCAGAATTACTTTTAATATAATTGGGTAACTGCCTTCAATCGGTTACTGTTGTCCGAACTGTCGCGTAACTTCGCATCGAAGTTTTCCACCACGCCATGTTATACTAAACAAGGCCGCAAAATCGCCAGGCCCGACGCTTTCCGCTCTGCCTCAAGTCCTAGATCACAATTGGTCGGTTTCCACTCGCCGGAGTACAGTCGCCCACAAGCAACCACTGCCGTAGCGACATTGCATCACGTGGCCCTGGCGTCCCGAAAGGGCCGCCGCCGACCGGCGGCGATGGTGGCCGCTGAGTCCGTGTCTCCAGAAGAAAACAATGGCGGGCTACCGTCGGAGGACGAGGTAATTAACAACTAAAACATTCATATCTGTTTCTTAATTTGCTTGCATGCAATTTCCTTGCATGGCCGGCCGGAGCACGTCGCACCTGTGTGCAATTTCCTTGCAAGACCGGCAGTGGCGAGCAGCCACGCACCGGTGTGCATGCGTAGATCCTCCACTTCATCCACGATTTTTCCACGACCAGACATGCTGTGCGCCACATGACTTGGCATAGCGCCGATGCAAACACATACATTACTTAAGTAGAAATCTCAATCAGTTTCAATTCGAATACGAAGGATCTATTAAATTGATCTAGCCTTGAGTTTTAGTTGCCTATCACATAAATTTGAAGCAATTATTATTGTTATAATGAACTGCTTATTTCTCTAGCCAATACATACTTGCACGGTTGCTCTGCTTGCATGCTTTCAATTGAACACGACGAATATATAAATAATATTATAAATATCCTCGCTTGGCACGTACACGAGAAGGCAGAGCAAAACAGCCGGCCATGTGTGCCTATGGTCCTTAGTAAATTGACTTGATGAATCACCATGATGTCATGCTTGCTAATTATGGGCCCTATTCTTGTAGAAAAACAAAACAAGAAATACCACCAGTAATAAATATGTATACATGCACACGATTTCAATTGTCCATGTCTTAACCTGCGTGCAGGATTAAAAAGTCATTTTTGACCAATGAAAACTCAAGTCACACACAAACCATCGAATATTTTAAATTAAGCCATGAATCAATTCTTGAACATGCATCTATAATGACAGGAGAAGCAAGCAGAATACAAAGGCATGCACCTATTGTAATGTATATCAGAATATATATTTGCTTTACAAAAGAAGATTTGTTAATTAAACATTTCCTTTTTGTGTGCAGTAACGAATATCAGTATGTCTTCTTGCTTTTAGATGAAAATAATTGCATCAGTAAACGTTTCCTTTTTGTGTTCGGTAACATATATCATTATGTATACTTGATTTGACATCAGAGATTGCACAGCCTATACGTAATTCTGGTCTCTCAAATTGATAAATTCTAATGCTCGTTCTACTTCTCTTATTTAAATTGTTAGTGTATAAACAATAGTATATTGATTTTAATATTGTGACATATTCACTACTTAAAGTGTACTTTATTTTGATATATCTCATATTGAGTTTCACCTCTGCAGCCTCTCCAACCACACTCACAAGACATTTTTCAAACAAGCATGAAGAGAAAGAGAACACAGGGAAGCGCGATCACAAACCACAAACAACCCAATAGACAATGCAAGAAATCAGCGCCATCACCAGCCGCATGCAACAACAAACAACCAGGTACTTCCCAAACAAGCATGAAGCAAAAGACAATGCAGGGGAACGCAGCCAACCCGAAGCGTAGTGATAGACGTTGTAAGAAATCTGCACCCTTGCCAACTGCATGTAGCAACATACAACACGAGGAATCAACGCCCTTGCCAAACAAATGCAAAGCAAAAGATAAGGGAATCAGCACCCTCGCCGACCACGCACACGTCGCCGCATTGCTCACCATGTACAACTTCAGGCACGCCGCATCAACACTTAAGATTTTGATTTATTTACAAAAGGATAAATGTTAGTTGTAATTATATATATTCTCATATAGGAAAGACCTTTCTAAGTATCAATCCAACACAAAAATAAAAACTAAATCATAAGACAAGTTAGTGTTTTCCCTCTTGTTTCTTTCCACGGTATTTGATTTGAAGAAACTACTCTATGAATTGAATTTGTTTCTAACTTTTGTAGGCTGATGATTTGGATATTGTTATGGATTCAAATGTTCAAAATTCAGAAGAAAACAAAACTTCTGCAAATGAACAAACGGTTGACAATTCTTCTACAAATGAACAGGCGATTGGCAATAAGCATTCAGAAGAATTTGAACCAGAAAGAAAAAAATGACCAAACATATGATGAGCTTCCGCAAGGTATTTATTTTATTTTTATATTGTTACATATAGTTTCTCTCAATGTTATTTAATATGTTAAGCTGAATAAATATATATATATAAATTTATTTTACTTGCAGATTATGCAATGACCAACAAGGATTTCTATGCTCAAAAAATAATACAGTCATCTATGGCCACTGATATACTTGTGAAGATAGATGATATTGCCGTCAATCAAGATCAGTTGTCATGTCTTCTAGACCCGCTTAAATATTTGAACGACGATGTATGTGTACCAATCATCTATAAAATACCTCTATCTAATCTAATATAAATAATTATTAATAAATAATATAATCTTATTGTTATTTCAATATTTTTTTTGCAGGTTATAAGTGCTTATATCAATTGTTTAAAGGAACAAGCACATCTTCATGTTAGAAATGGGGTTAAGGTATACTTTGAGAATCCTATTAACTCGAACTACTGAAATTTGATGGCAAACTTAGAGTACATGAAGATGGGAGCTTCATTACAAGGATCGTTGAAAATTATCTAAGTCATGACATGGTAACATATGTTTCCATATTTAAATTTTCTATTATTTAATACATCTGTCTTGTTTCTTTTAAATATTTTATTTGATGTGATGTGAAATGTGAAATCTGAGACTAATTCATTGTCATCATTAGATTCTACTTCCAATAAATAACAAGGATACGCATTGGTATTTAGCTGTTCTTCATGCAAAAAAATGTGAGATACAAGTTCTTGACTCATTGTGTTGGAAATCCAATAGAGCTAACCTCAAAACTACAATAAGTCATGATTGCAACATTCCACTTTATTTAAATGTTTACATGATCCTCCTTTATGTTATTTATTCATTACTATTAATTATTACTAATACCATATATTTCTACAGTTTGGAAGGTCTGCAGTCTCATTTAAACATTATTTTAAACAAACAAAGTGTGGTCCGAAATTGGGAAGACCTTGATGTCACTAAATGGCCAATCAAAGAACAATTGGAAGAACCAATCCGAGAAAGACGGGTATCTTTAGCAATCTTTAAATTATTATTATAATGTATATGGGTATAGATTTACTTTTTTAAATACTCAAGGTTTCGATATTTCATAGTTCATCTTGTGGTCTATTCATGCTCAAGTTTATGGAACATTGGACTGAGAAGAACTATCACAACATATTGCACAGTATATATATTACTTTTCTTAGGTGAATGTAATAAGTTGAAAACATATTAAATTACTGGACATGTACTTACTTTGACCTTTACCATGCAGAAAATATTTACTCTTTTAGGTCCAAGTTAGCCGGCATACTATTATATTGGAAAACAAACACCATCGAAATAAAAGAACACAATGGATCAAAACCCTCAAGAATCAAACACACACGATCATGCATGCATCATCATGCTGCGACCACGCATACACCGTCAGTACATAGTGCTAAAATTAGGCATAGATGTTAGCTAACAAATTATTGTTCATTCCTTGTGTTACTTTTCCAAGTATTTAAATAAATTAAGAATTATAATTTTTGTTTTCTTCTCCCTTTTTGCAACAAATGAACAAACTATTAACAACGGGGATCTAAAAGAAATTGAACAACAAATCAAATGTCCAAGAAAACATATGACCAACTTCCACAAGGTATTCACTTATGATGTGTTATAGTTTGTCGCAATGTTGTTTGTTAAGTAAAATTATTATATTATATATATTTTATATTGTATACAATATATTTTACTTGCAGATTATACAATGACCGACAACGATTTTTGTGCTCAAATAATAATAGAGACATCTTCGGCGACAGATATACTTGTGAAGATAGATGATATTTGTGTCAATCAAGAAAAATTGTCATGTCTTCTAAACCCAATTGAATATATGAATGACAGTGTAAGTGTATCAATGTGCATTAAAATATCTCTATCTTACTTGCTTTATAAATACTGTAATATAATCTTATTGTTCTTATTCAATATTTTTTGTAGGTTTTAAGTGCATATATATGTTGTTTAAAGGAACAAGAAAATTTCCAAGTTAGAAATGGGGTTAAAGTATACTTTGAGAATCCGATTAACTCCTTCCTACTAAAAAAGCGAGATGGCAAAATTGGAGTAGATGAAGGTGGAAGCTTCATTACAAGGATCGTTCAAAACTATTTAAGCCATGACATGGTAACAAACATTTCCATATTTAAATAATTATTTTTTAATACATTTGTTTTTGTACTGTTTTCAAATATTTATGAATAAGAATTTAAGCTTTGAGATACAAGACTAATTAAGTGTCTTCACTAGATACTACTTCCAATAAATATCAAGGAGACACATTGGTATTTAGTCATTATTCATGCAAAAAAATGTGTGATTCAAGTTCTTGACTCTTTTTGTGCTAGGATTCCAATCGAGATGACCTCAAAACTACAATGAAGTTATGATTGCAACATTCCATTATTTAAATACACATTCAGCATCCTCTTACTTATTATTAATATTACTAATATTATATATGTCTCAAACTACAAGGTCTCCAATCACATTTAAACATTATTATAAAAAAAACAAAATGTGGTACGAAAATTGGCGGACCTAAATGTCACTAAATGGACAATCAAAGAACAATTAGAAGAACCAATCCAAAAAGATGGGTATGTATGACAAACTATTCAAATCATAATTAATGTGTGTACTTATTTATTTTTTAAAATTCTCAATGTTATATAACTTTGCAGTTCATCTTGTGGTCTCTTCATGCTCAAGTTTATGGAATATTGGAATGGAGAAACACTTTCAAAATATTACACAGGTAAATATATTACTTTGCATAGATAAATATTAAGTTGATAACTATTAAATTGTTTGGACATGTGGTACCCATGCAGAAAATATTGACTCTTTTAGGTACAAGTTAGGAAGCATACTATTATGTTGGAAAACAAACACAAAGAGAATGATTCAAAGTGATGAACCAAATGGTGCTCCTAATGATAGTTGTAATGATATTATCATCTTGGAAAATCCAAATCCTAAAGCTCAAAAGGAATTCATATCACCAGAGTCATCAAGCGAAACAAAGTACCAATCATTGGTGTCTGCTCTTTCAAAGATAAGTGGACATGAGTTAATAAGCTGCGTTTGTGACTATATCAAATCAATTAATTGTCCAAACACCTTAAAGTAAGTTTTTATTTTAAAGCAATATTTATTTGTATAACTTTGAAGTCAATTTCTAACATAGTCATTTCTATTTTCCTTCTCCTTTATAGTCAAATTTGGGTGCAAAGCCCCAAACCATATTCCATCGCTTAACTCTTTATAAGCTAAAACAAATATTAAATGACAATGAGCCCATGGACCCGGAATGTTTCAATTTGATCACACGAAAAGGCATGTCTCGATTACATGCGGCGATGAAGAAAATCAAAAGACCAATATCAAAAGCATTTCCTAGACCTGCGCTTTGGGTATGATGATCTAACATTTGCTCTTTACTCACTAAGTTGTATATTTAATGATTTTTTGCAACTAATCGTATGCTTTGATTTAATGTGTTAGATGATTCTTGATTTTGGGCGACATCCAAACTACCGTAAAAATGTTAGACATGGATCAGCTAAAACAGACCATACGTATATGGCCTGGCATGGAGTACAATGTCTCAAGATGCAAATCGGTGAGTTCACATACCTAGACCTCATAATTTATTTGGTTTAAATTTTTTAAAACTATTAGCCTTCTGCTGATTCTTATACCAATTAAATTGAGCGATGCCTACAATTTGTTCATATTGAACCAAGAGACCAAAAACAGTATACATTTTGGACCCTACTCCTGCTGATCCAATTTACAAGCACAATCCAAATGCAAAACATGTGAAGAAACTCCAATGCATTTCGAACACTTACAAAAAGCCATGGCAAGATATGAATGGAACGAAGATATTCCCCTTATGGCGTCACATTATTTTAAATGATATTCTAGTTTACAATAGGTAAGCTTATTTTATTTGGTAATTTATCTTTTACTTTACATGTTTGACTCGGTTTCAACATTCAACAAACATTATGTTTATAACTAGATAGATATATTGCTTTAAATTCACTAATATTTGTGTTATCGGGGAACTATCGGGTTATGTCATTTCCATGTTCATGTCTGCATGGAAAGATGAAAAACTACACATTCCACACTTATTAAAGGTAAAAAAAAAACATTAGTATCCATATTACTTTTATTTTTTTATAGTCTTATCTTATCGAGTTATATGCAACTTATATATTAATTATTATTATTATATTACAAACAGGATCCGTACAATCTCGAGAAAGCATTTTTTGGGACAGCTATTGACTATCGATGAAAATAAATGTGAAGATAACATACACGCTGCTGGAGTTTAGAACCTCATAAGATGTATCAAAAATACTCAGATTTAGAGAACTAGAGTTCAAGATTCATTAGATGTATAAAAAAGTACTCAGATTTAGATATAGTCAAGTATCTTTCTTATATTGTCTATGTTGTAATTATTATATAAATGTAAACCATTTATGTATAATTATTACAACACTTGAACAAGCTAAGTATCTGTCCAAAATATTTACTTAGCCAATGGCTCTTAATTATTTCATCATCTACCATTGTAGTAAGTGAGAATCATTTGAATGGTTCAGAAAAAAATCACTATATTATATTTTAATTAAGCACGCGTGCGTGTCGCACGTGCATCTCTACTAGTACATCATAATTTGTTTGAAATATGGAGACTCAAGGACCATGTAGGCATGTGTACTGTACTGCACGTTTCTACGTTCAAGCTAGTTTATTTCCTCTGCAAGTGTGAATATTTCTGATTTTTCCAACAGCTTGTACGCATCCAAACAGCAGCCAACTATACCGGCTAGTCGCCTACATATATAAATTTAATTTTTGCGATTGCAAAAGAATACGGATCTGGGTTTCAATGTCTATGTTTATTCTTGGATTTAGTGGTTGACACCCATCCCCGCCACCTATTCCATTATTTGACATTATTAGCACTGTGTAGTGTATGTATTTTATTTCCCATATCTACTAAATTTAATTCAAATTATAGTTCGTTTGACTTCTTTATCCCAAAGTTTAACCACTTGTCTTATTCACTCTAGTAGATAATGGACATCTACTCGAGGGTAAAAACGTGGTTACTCCCAGCAAAAAAAATTCTCCAGCCACGAGTAAAGCCCACGCCGCTACCCGCCCCTCGACACCTCCCTAGACTTTTACTCCCTGTTGGAGCCTACAACCAGGAGTAAAGGTGGAGCTTTACTCCCAACTGAAGCCTCCAACTGGGAATAAATCTTTACTCCCAGTTGGAGGCCCCACCCGGAAGTAAACCTCCATGTTTACTCCCGGTTGGTGCTTCTAAATGGGAATAATAGTCCCCTAATATACAACGACCGCGACGTTTCGAATTTTGAGCTATTTTCTTCACTGAAACCTCTCGCACATCACCCTTTGCTCCGGGATTTTAAACCAAACCAGGAATAAAGGTTAGCCAACTTCACTCTCCTCTCATTTTCATCATCTATTTCAGCGCCGCCCAACCCCTCGCCACTTGGTACCTCTCCGGATTACCTCCCCAGCCTTGCACCTTGCCTACAAATGATGGCAAGGAGGATCCGTTGCCCTGGGTCAATCACTGCGAGCAATTCTTCAGAGGGAAAGGTACGCCGGCAACCGAACAAGTCTGGTATGCATCTTACCACTTGACCGGAGGCACACAATAGTGGTACATGCGCCTATCTCAAGAAAAGGTGGTGACAAATTGGGCAAGCTTCGCCGATACGTCAACGAGCGCTTTGGTCCAAAGAACACCTACAAATCCCAGGTACCGGCAAACTAGCATCGCTCCGCAAGACCGCAACGTCGACATGTACACGCGGGATGTTCCTAGCGCCGCGTGGCTCGTGCCGAACCCGGACAGCAACAGTGAACATCTACACGATTGGGCTAGAGGGGAGCCCCCCTCGAAGACCGACGTCAAGCTCTAGGAACCTCAGGATATGGAGACGGCCGCGGCCATGTCCCTCGCCAGAGCGTATGAGCACCGCCTCGCCATCCTCTGCAGCTCCGGCATGGCGCCCCAGGCGCCCACAGCACCAACACCAGCTACATCAATGACACCCCAAGGCGATTCAAGCGACTGACCCCAGAGGAGATGACCGAACGGCGTAAAGTTGGATTGTGCTTCAATCGCGGTGACGCACCGTTCTCACGCGGTCACAATTGCAAGCGCCTCTTCGACATCACGGTCTTCAATGACTACAACGACAAAGACAAGGACAACGACGCCAAGGACACGCCGACCTCGGGGTCCTCATCGGGGATCCCAACTCCCCTGTATGTGGTGCACATTCTCTATACTCCGGGAGTTAGCATCGCGGGTCGACTCAGCGCCCTCACACAACTACGTCAATCCTTGCGTCTTTACCACATCAAGACTCGCATGCAACCAAAGTGGCTACAGGTGACACCTCATCCTATCAAGTGGCAGCCTTCGACATCCCAATCAATTTGCACCGACATCTTTAGCATCGACACCTACGTCCTCCACATCGACAAAGAAGATTGACATCATCCTTGGCATGCCATGGCCGGAAAGCTTAGGAAGGGTGACTTGGGACTTCATGTCAAACGAGCCGGAGTACTTCGCCATGGACAAAGATGATGTTAGCACGAGCCCCACCTCCACGCGTGCGAATCGAGTGCCACGGCCCGCACCGCCGCGCCGGTCGATTCTTCACCTGCATTCGTGACTTCGTCCCCACGACTTAGCATGCGCCCAAGGCATGCCGCGCCCTCGACCTCTGACACGTCACGCCAGCATCTTCGCTCTAGCTTTGATAGGCCACATTGGAGGAGCAACACCTATGTCGAATCGCCCTTGACGTGACCACGCGGGCGTAGCCCGACATGGACGTTGTTGGATGGATTACTCCTCTTCAACGGCCGCTTCTACCTCCAAGCTTCCTCACCGCCGGCCGTCGTACTGCCGGACACCCTACTACAAGGGGGCTTGCAGACGACCTTCCTCGGCGCTTACACACATCACCCTCGACGACGATGCGCGACCGCCATCCTTCTCGAGAAGTGTGGCCACGGCGCCACCATGTTGGAGCTGCCCGTGTTGTCTTCCCCGACAACCCGGTCCGCCAATTATTCGGTGTCGACAACGTCCACATCAACTACGACGCCGATAGAGAAACCCACCAGCTCTTGCCTCGTGAGTTTGACATTGGGACCTTCATGTACGCGATGCGATGCTCAACCGTCTTTGGCTCACCCCCCACACGCCGGGGCGTCACTATTTGGCGCCTCATGTCGGTCTATGTCACACCACCACCACACGATCGCTTCATGTTTCTAGAGAGTCCCCTCGCGACATACTTCATCGGCATCTCGAAGCCGGGATTACATGGGAGCTGCTTCTCACCGCCGCGAGAGATCATCACACCGTAGGGGCGTGCGGTGGACCAAGACATCTACCATGGCTACAAAAAACCTTCACTACTTCATAGACTTCGTGCGGTATGCACCGGACGGAACATGATCCACGCCAACCCCGTGAATGGGCGATTGGTGCTACGTGTTGAGCTCATCATGCCGGTACTCTAGATCTTGCCCCAGTGTCACAGAGTGGACTTTTATCCAGCACGGGACACGCTGGGTCGGAGAGGGTGGGAGATGTCACACCCCAAAAGATGGGGCCCCGAGGGGCTGGCCACGGGCGTGCGGCCGGAGCGCCCGGACTTGACGCCGCGCCCACCGCCGCCGTTCCCCGCGATTTCTGTGGTAATTAGAGTAAGAGTTTGAATAGGGTAAGGCTAGATTTTTTGTGAAGGCGATATCCCACTCTATAAGGAAATCTCCTATTAGAAAAAGAATAAGAGTTTGCTTGTAAAAGGTACTCCATAATCTAAGGAAACCTTTTAGAGCTTGCTTGGATTACAAGTCCTCTTTTTCGGGCCTAGATGCCGCCGCCCCTTCTCTCGCGGCCGCCACCACCCCTGCCCCAGCCAGAGCCGCTGCCGACAGAGCCGCCGCCGGGTGCCGTCACCGCCACACCCCCAAAGGCGGCCGTGACATCTATCTAGTCGTTATGGATAGCTACACTCTTCTGGTTAATGCCTAGATGTTTCTGATCTAGCGGTTATGGACAGCTACACTCTTCCGGTTAATGGCTAGATGTTTTTTTTATTAACGTGAGAATTTCTATTATTTTATTTCTAGTGTGTCCGGTAAAAATTAACGCTATTGAGACCTGCAAATTATTAAGATGACTATATAGCGATGGTGTGGTTCCTTAGGCTCTGTTTCGTCTCCACATACTGCAGCTATTAAGACATGGAGCTGTTAGAATTTGACACTCGAAGGGGAAAATAACTCAGCAGAGCACGAGAAAAGGAACACATAGCGTAACGAAACTGTGCATCTTATTCGGGTTAAAAAATGGAAAGGAATATTTCCTTGGGGACGAAGCAGATTTAGTAAGGGGAATTTAGCTGTAGGACACTGCAAAATTGCGTATTTTATTTGTAACACACCGCAAATGGCGAAAAATCTTTGGGTACCATTATAATTTTGTGCTTCTTTGCTCAAACACACCGCCATGAATATTTTATTCATTTCTTAGGTTGGGAGAGAGAGACAGCACAGGAAATGTCGTTTATACCCTCGTCTTCAACCTTTATCTCTTCACAAAATTTGCCGTAACACATCGGACCAGCTGGATGGTGCATCTGGATCGAGGCAGCGGGGGACGACGACGCAGCAGGCGGGGCAGTGGACGAGCCCGTTCTCTTTTGTTTTAGCATGCGCTTGGTGGGGATAGACATGTGGAGGAGAATTGTCCGGCAGTTGTACAACAGCTTTACATGTCATAGAGATATTCTATTTTGATTTTTCTAAAACAGAAAATGTGCACATAATATGTGATGGAAGGAGTACTATCTAAAATTAGAATTTATATAAAATAAAAATGTCATTTTAAATATTTTTTATGTGACCTCTGCTATAATTCTTCCTATTCTATCTATGCTGAATCCATCCCAATTGGATAATGATATGCCTGACAAGAAGATCACAAAGCACATTTCTATTGTAGGAGTTGGAGGATTGGGCAAAACCACTCTTGCCAAAGTAGTCTATAATGACCTTCACTCATTGTATGACTGTGCTGCTTTCGTTTCAGTTGGGCGTGAGGTTGACTTGGTAAAAGTTTTCAAGGACATTCTATTTCAACTCGACAAACACAAGTATCAGAACATTCATAACTCAGGAAGAGATGCCGATCTCCTTATTAACGAAATTCTGCAATTCCTGGAGCCCGAGAGCCAGTGCACTGCACAGAACAAGAGGTACGCATCAGCCACACAACTGTAAAGTGTAAACTGTAACTAGAGAGTGCACTCTATCTCGACTACTTCTATTGTTGGCAAATTTCTTGCTTCTAGATGAGCTCCAAACATGACTATTAACCAATGGTTCTTGCAATACTACACTTTCATGTGGATAGGTACTTTGTTGTTGTTGATGACGTATGGGATGTACAGACTGGAAAAGCATCAAATTAGCACTTGTTGATAATAATTGTGGAAGTACTTGTAATCACAACTACTACTCGTAAATTTGATGTTGCTTTGTAGAAGTCGGAGAGGTTTACAAACTAAAACCACTTTCCTATGATGACTCCGTGAAAGTATTCTACACAAGAATATATGGTGCAGATGGGAAGTCCAATGATTACCAAGCAAATGAAGTTTCTGAGGAAATTCTATTTAAATGTGGTGGTGTACCATTAGCAATCGTCACAATGGCTAGTTTGTTGGCTGGTAAACCAGAGTATGAATGGTCTAACGTCTACAACTCTATTGGTTTTCACACTGATGGTAATAGGGAAGCTGAAGATACGATGACAATACTTTCATACAGCTACTATGATCTACCTCCACATTTGAAGACATGCTTGCTATATATAAGTAAATATCCGGAAGATTATTTGATGGAAAAAAGTTCTTTGATATGGATGTGGATAGCTGAAGGATTTATTCTTGAGAAGCAAGGAAAAAGATTATTCGAGGTTGGAGAAACATACTTCATGGATCTCATTAATAGAAGCTTAATCCAGCTAGTGGAGACTTGGGATGGCAGAGTATTGGGTTTTTTCGTGTTCATGATATGGTTCTTGATCTGTTGCGTCGATTTCTTCGATGAAAACTTCATTGCTGTTTTAGGTGAAAATGATGAAGGACAATCTAAAAAAAAAAAACAGTGTTCGCCGGTTAGCCCACCAATATACGATAGTTGAGCACATTGATTCCAAAGCCACGAATATAGGGGAACCAAAAAGTGAGGTCATATACTGCAATCATGTCCTATATTAAGAATATGAAATTTTCTATAATAATTGGAAAAAATTCGATGGCTCACATCGACCGAGAGCGGTCAATCCGACGGCTACAAAGGCCGTAGGCAATGGGAGGCAAAGGCACCGAGGCAAAAATTGCCTCCCCGTTGTGTCTATGACAAGGGCCATAGGAGCAAAAATCGCCTCATGTTGCCTCCACAAAATGGAGGGATTAATAATAGGCGGTAATTGCATTCTTGTAAAAAAAATTTTATAAAGGGTAAAACGGTAACTCCTTAAATGCCAAAATAAAGTTTTTTTTTTATAAAGGGTAAAAACGCGATAGAGATGACTCGGACCCAGCATGTCACTCCTTTCACTGCCATGTGGGGCCCGCATGTCAACTTCTTCTCCCTCCTCTGCCATTTCCGTTGTTGAGCAGCATCCATCCTGTCCATGGCGAGCAACTGCAGCAGACGCGTGCCCAAGCAGCAGCGCGCACAGCGCGTGTGGGCGGCGGTGCGGGCATACGGATCGCAAGTAAGACAGACTGCCCCGCTGCCATGTTGGGCGACGGCGCGGTGCAACAACCTCAGCGGCGACGTGTCCCTCATCGCCCTAGGTTCACCATCATCGGCGTCGGTCTCCGTCGAACCAACAACCAACGGACGAGGCCGCAACGCATTGCACGCAGCGCCATGGCATCTCATTTATCGCAGCCAGCGCCAGGCGTCAGATGCGTCGCACGTGTCGTGCCCGCCCGCCGGATCCGGCCCGCGTCCGAGCCTTTGGATCATTCACGGAGAGAGTGAGTGAGAGACCCCTGGGGCGGGTGCGCCACGGCAGGCGCAGGGCGGATAGAGGGGCCGGACGGCGGCCGGGCGACGCCGTACACGGCCACATGCTGCTGCGGCTGCTCACCATGGACACAATGGATCGAGTCGGGGTTGGGGGCGGCGGGGGTTAGTGGAGGGGTGAGGATGTAATTAGTGATTAGCGGTGTTTAATGACATAGTTACCCTTTTAAATGAAAAAAAGAATTTAGGGAAGGCAATAGGAGGCAATGGTAGGCAAAATCAAGTATTGTAGAATGGCTCTAAGAATAATTGGGTTCACTATTTGAACTTTAGGTCTTTGCGTGTGCTAGACATAGTACACTGCAGCTTTGAAGAAGGCTGCCACTATGATCATCTTGGTGATTTACTTCAGTTGAGATATCTTGGGATAAGATGTGGAGGTAGTATTCCTGAGCTTCGAAACAAATAGGGAATCTGAAGTCACTACAGACACTTGATGTGGACACAACGACGTTGCTAGCAAGCATTGTCCAACTGACAGGGCTGGTCCGGCTATGTGCCGAACAAGCGTATGCACCAGATGGGATCGGAGCACTGACATCCCTAGAGGAACTGAGAATAGGACGTGCGAATACCGTGCAGTTTATTCAAGAGCTGGGCAACCTTGGAGAACTGAGGGTTCTCAGATTTTCCATTACTGAGATGGGTAGTACCATGAAAAGTGCTTTCTTGAAGTCCCTGCGCAATCTCAAGAAGATCCAACATATACACATGTTTGGTTATTCTCCAGAAGTCAACCCTAGACTCCCTGTATACTCAGAAGTCAAAGATCAGCAAGAGCTACTATTACCAGCTCTCCATTTTCTGGATTTAAGTATTAAGTTCTCTACGTTCCCGTTATGCATTAGACACTCAGTTCTTGGCTCTCTGTCCCACTTGAATTTGCGTGTGGTTACCATATGTCGGAGGAATCTGGAAGACCTTGCTTTGTTTCCGGAGCTCCGTTATCTTTGGCTTGAAAAAGGGTCCAAAACAGTAAGAGCAAGTGATATTAATAATACCAGGTGCTTCCGGAAGTTGAGGTACTTCAGGATCAATGCAATGGTCCTGTTTCAGCAGACCAACGACGCTAGTGTTTCAATGCATTTGTGGAGTGGAGAAGGAGTTATGCCCTCCAACTTGGGAAAAAGCAACAAATCCTCCAAAGTTGTACACCATGACGTGTTGCCGAAACTTGAAGTGCTTCAATTTTATGTCCCTTTGCGGGCTGTAAAGGATAACAACAGTGATTGTGGCAATATTGGCTTGGAGTATTTGCCTTCCCTACGGGAAGTCACTGGTTGGGTCGACTATGATGGTATGTCTGCTGAAGAAGGGGATGCTATGTTGGCTGCACTGAGAAAAGCGTGCAGAGACCATCCCAACAATCCCAAACTAGACATGCTTCCACGTAATAAGGTATGAGATGAGTATTCTGTAGTTCTGTTCATGTTATTATCTCTTTATTTATTTCTGTCGTGCTACAGTTATGTATCCTTGTGGGTGTATATATATGTATCACTTGTTTGTCTCAACCAAACTAATTATTAGTTTCATCCAAATTTTCAGCCCAAATACAATAATGTGTCCGCACAAGACAAAGAAGGTGAGAAGCAGCAAAGCAAATTTTCATCCAAATTTTTGACTCGCAGAGGGCTCATACTGATTTGAGAAAACTAAGCCCATCTGTACAGCGTCGTATACACCTCCGGCAGCCTCTCATCTGTGATAGCTCAGGGTTTTGCTCCTAGTGGATGTCAGCCAGACATTCTAGTAGTTTTGAGTTTTGCTGATTTTTCAGAGATTTTTAAACTCTCTAAACGAATTCAAATTAAACCTGTATAGTTTGGGGCTAATTAGAGATACAGGAGACATGGCTCCGCCTGTACACGGCGTCACCTTAATTTCCATGTGGCAAATACACACATGTTTAGTGCAAAACAATCGATTTTTATGTAACCGCCAAAAGAAGATATCCTGCCCATCAATAGTATTAATATTAGCCAGTCTTGCAATAATAAGCTACCATTCTCTGAGTCTTCTAAAAATATATTTAACAGGATGGAACATAAAACTTCTGCTACTGTTGTTTGCTTTCTTCATACTTAAACATTGGAGGATACTTAATTTTCAGAGAATGGGAGCCCAACCAAGGATTGTGTTCCCAGAATCTAGTTTGGTAACCACTGTTTATATTGAACCAACATATATCTAGGAATTGGCTTTTCACACCCATTGTGCCTTTTTAGCTGTTTTATAGGCTTCTCCTAACGTTTTATTTCCTAAGTATTTATTTTGTACGTGTTCTAGCTACATACCATCTTCATTTCAATGTTTGAGAAAACATTTATGAAGTTTAGAATTCCTATTCCTCCTTGCTCCTTTTTCTGATTAGGAATATCAGACATAGTTATAGGCACACCACCGGTGGTGCTACTCCCAGATCCCAGTTGCTCCATTGACTCTGTTTGTGTCCATTAGTTGAGATCTGTATTGGGCAAACTAACCCCAGCATGCTCTTAAATTGATTGAAATTTGAATCCAAACCATGCCGCACGATGTATGTGCTCTCTGCACGTCGTTTTGTGTTGGCTGTCGTGCAGTTTGGCGATTCTAGTATAGTTTTGAGTTTGCCAACTTCAGAGATTTTGGAAATTTGTTAACCTAATTTCCATAGACAAATAATATTTTCATACATGGCCATATAGAATATCTTTGCTTCTCTAGCACCGTCGCCTTTCCATTAAGAAAATACATGTTTTTGGTACACCTCTAAAGTTTAGTGGCCCCTCAAGTATATTGACCCCCTCTAATGTTTAATGACCCCTAATTGTTATTGACCCCTAAAGTTTAGTAAACTATGTTTGGGTGTATTCATTAAATACTAGTAAAGTATTTATCTCATGTACACTTTAGTCACTTTTAGCTACCCTTTGTGACTAAATGCCCCTAAACTTTAGTGCCCGCTAATCTTTAGAGGGGGTGTCTGGCACTAAAGGGTTAAACTAATTATATTTTTGCTTTGCGAGGGCGAGTAGCACTTTTAGCAATGATTAACTATCAAACATATTTAAGCGAGATACTTATTTTCGGTTGAATTCATTATACATCGGGCGTAGATATAGTCACTAAACCATGTGTGTTACTCTTAAAGTCACAGTGGCTGCACCCAACTCTTTTATCGCCACAGGCAAATACTCTACATTTTTCGCCACCGCCAATACTGCTTTACGGTGGGTTCCATCATATGATTTGTACACAAGTCACTTGTTTGATCTGTCAGCTGTGAGTCTTTGGCACATACTTCTATGATTATTCAATAGGAGATAAGCACTTCAATCATCAGATAATTTATAGTTGTAAGGATAATATCTCAAGAAGATTAAGTAGAATTATTGATGAAGTTGTGTACCTTTATTATTTATGAAAAATGTAGAATTATTGACAAGCTTGCTTCCGCTTGCAGATTTGTTTTTCTGGTCCAAGTTTCTGCTTCAAACGTGGCGCACCTCAAATGGTGGTGGCTTCAGTCGTGCGTGAGAGACTACATCAGGCCATCACCACAAGTTCACTTTCGACCGTGATGCAGACTGCCTCGGCTCTTATGTTGAACCCAACTATTTTTCCATTCCAATATGCTTTATTAAAGTTTCAGTGTACTCTGCTGCTACGGAACCTGCAACATTTTTCTTCTTGCTGAACTCATGGCTTGTATAATTAGTTTCTCGACCTTTCTGTGGTTCCTACATTCTAATAATAAGCTCGGAACGTTATTATGTAGTGCAAAAGTAGGCCTAGTTCAGTTAACCATTCCAAATTTTTACAGCATTCCAACTCGAAATAGTTCCAGCGACTCAATCCAGGGTAACTGACCAGGGCATCATGGTGACTTTTTGCGTTGCCGCTGGCGGGTATCCACAGGGCGAATACATTTACCCGCTGGGATGCTGGATCCTGCTGCCATGGAACAATAGAATGCAGCCATGGTGTCGGTAGACCTTGTATGGTACGTTTATATATGTGCTGTGGTAGACGTAGGAAACATATCATTTAGTTTTTTTAAAAGAAACAGCAAAAGCTTTCCTGCTACTTTTTATTAAATGATAATCATTTTTGTTTGAAAATAGTATTTTATTTTATATGGCATAAACCTCTAGACACGGTGGTTAAAGATAATGCAACCCCATCGGAAAAAAAAAAACTGTGGAATTTTAGGTGTGTCAAATCATGAGGAATGGCTTGGTTTGTGTCACTTGTGCTGTGCATGCTTGAGATGGATTTTGTTTGGTTCAGTTAGGATTTCAAGTTCTTGTCAAAAAAAAAAAAAAAAAGTTAGGATTTCAAGCTTAGTAGCACTTCAGCAGGATCTCATCCGATGTCTCAACAGAACACAATAATTTTAGGTGTGTCCTGGTGGGACTTTTTTTTTTTGACAAGAAAACGGGGCCGAGGCCCAGAATTAGATTAAATGGGGCAGCAACTCGCTGCCAGAATATTACAACTGTTATTGAATACATGATCCCTCAAAATAGAGATAGGACAGGAATTTTTGTGAGGGGATTGAATACATGAGATAACAGGATAGCTACAAGAGGATTTTTGCTTCATTGCCAACACAGCGAGGTCATGAGCCATTGAGTTTTGTTCCCTATGCATTTGCTGAACAACTACATTGAGATCTTGACAAATGGATAACAAACTGGGACTGAACTGGAGAAGTCTCCAATCTGGGCATTCCATTCCCACTTCAGCCTTGCAATAATCAGCAAGGTACTTGCTGTCTGTGTTGAAACAGACTTTGTTGAAGGAAAGGATTGTGCAGATTGTTGCCGCTAGATGCAGAGCAGCAGCCTCTGCCTGGAGGACTGATGAGCAGTTGTGAGCAGTAGCCACAACTTGGAACTTAAGCAGCCGGGTTTTGTCCAAAATGACAATACCCGGACCTGCCTTTCTTGGTTCAAACCTGTCATCATCTGGAGCAATAGAAGCATCAGTGAAACACAAAATATCTGCCCCAGCCATGGCTGAAGGCTTATTCAGTCGATTGACTGAATGTTCATCTCCATGTACAATGTTAATGTTGGCCATATGGCTAACATTTTGAGTTGTGATAGAGTCATCTTTGATGATAACAGAATGATTGTGCGACCCTGCATTGTGGATATTGAGAGTTGAATTTTTGTTGCTGAAGGTCACATGGTACAGCCACATCTATGGGGCTGTCAGATTCATTTTGCATCCCTATAATATGAGTATGAAGAAAAGATTTAACAGCATAGTGAATTTGCATTGTAGACCAATATTTGTTATTAAATTTGAGATCATTCCGAGCAATCCAGATATACCATAAAGTAGTCATAAAAGCATTGAAAGTAGAATCTGGCATGGATCTTGTAATGAGAATAGAAAGGATGTTTTGTATGCCATCCTGTTCATTAGGTAAGGAAGAAGTTTTAAGGGGAGGGGAAAAGGAGAACCAGACAGTTCTGGCAAAATCACAGTTAAAGAAGAGGTGGCTGTCATTTTCTTGAATCAAGCATCGAGAGCAATGAGGATCAATTTTTGAGCTAAGCTTACCTGCTCTCTCACCAGTTGCTAAGGCACGCCTAATGAGTCTCCAAGTAAATGTTTTTTATCACTGGAGGTAGTGATTTGCTTTTCCAGGCCCTCATGAGAATATACCTGCATTGATGAGTGATAGATCTTGGTCCATTCCTAGGGAGATGGACCACATCATTTTTGTTCAAAAACTTAAATGCCTCCTTAGTGGTACAAATACCTTTAGAGGAAGGTTTCCAAATAACTTTGTCATGTTCTTGCTGGTGATCTTGAATGGTGTCAGAGATAGCAATGTTCACATTTTGATCAAAAACTTCATTGATGAAATCAAAGTTCCAAGTGTATGAGTTGGTATGCCAAAGATCAGAGATCTTATCAGGGAGTTTTGGAACAGAAATAGAAAATTTGATGTGATTGTGTATTTCTTTCCATATGGGGCAGTGTCCTGGTGGGACTTGGGAACTGGGAGGAGACCTTGACCTGTGCGGCCACCAAGTCAAGTCGCCGCCCACTTACCACATGATTTTCGACACAAAATCTTCACACCCACAATGTACCAATACAGACGAGAAGGGCTCATACACCTATCAGGCATTTGCACACAAGTCCCCGTCCCTCTGAACTATCAGGCCATGTAATTACCCTGGCTTCAGACCATTCAGACTGTAGTAGGGCCAACCCAAACCATTAGCCACGGCCTGAGCTCTCAGGCAATAATATGGAGAGGACGATGGCACATGGGCAGTCACCGAGTCAAGTCGTCGGCCTCCACACTCACCGGCAATCACTGAGATGGCACATGGGCTGCATTAGTGACATGTCTGAAACGATGGCTGTCGTCTCTGCATCATAATGTTCAGTGACAACAATGAGTATTAACTCGGCACTGTCCTCCTGTCCATTGGAGTTTTCTCCGGAGGGGGAATCCTCCAGGGTGACCTCTCTCTACGCCCAGCTAGCATATGCCTCCAGCTTCACGCCTTTCCATTGCCACCACCACAGTAGCTCTACAAACCCACTGCGCTCAGATCTAAGTACAAGCTTGAAGCAAGAGAGGAAGCATGAGTGTGGTGACGGGGGCGCTGGGAAGCCTCGCCCCAAAGCTTCTTCAGCTGCTCCACGATGAATACAAGCTCCAGAAGGGCGTGAAGAAGCAGGTGGAGTGGCTCTCTAGGGAGCTGAATAGTATCTACGCCTTCCTCTGCAAGGTCTCGGATGTGCCATGGGACCGGCTCGATGTGCAGGTCAAGGAGTGGACACGAGAGGTCAGGGAGGCATCCTACGACATGGAGGATGTCCTTGACACCTTCCTTGTGCGTGTCGAAGGCGATGAGCCTGCCGACCCGAGCAGGCTCAAACGCACCATCAAGAAGGTGGGAAAGGTCTTCAGCAAGGCCAAGACTCGGCGTGATATTGCTGGTGCCATCGAAGACATCAAGAAGTATCTCGAGGAGGTAGCTGTAAGGCGCCAGAAGTACAAGCTTGATGAGAGTATTTCTAAGCATGGGGTGTCGACATCTACGGTCGATCCTCGCCTTACTGCAATGTATAAAGAAGTGTCGCAACTTGTTGGCGTCGACAATTCAAGGGAGGAGCTCATATCAGTGCTGAGTCGTCCATCACATCCGTATAATGATGTGTTAGATAAGAAGAACATTAAGAAGGTATCTATTGCTTTGAGTTGGGGGTTGGGCAAAACCACTCTTGCCTAAGCGAAGTGTATGACAAGCTTAGTCCGTAGTACGAATGCGCAGCTTTTTGTGTCAGCTTGGTCGTGATCGTGACTTGGCTACAGTTTTCAAGGACATCCTCTTTCATCTTAATGAAGACAAGTATCAAAACATTCATACCACTGGAAGAGGTGTTGATCTCCTCATTCATGAACTCCGAGAATTCTTGAAAATAAGAGGTAACACATCAGCCAAATGTCTTTTTTAAGATTCTGTAGCTGCACTGTTAGTCGATACTAGTTTGCATTTTCCATGTCATCTATGGAAATAATATTACTTTTGAGTCATCTATGGAAGACTTCTTGAAATTGATTTTCTGATTTGTTAATTTTCTTATACACCATACATATTATCTCCATATCATATATGCACCACTCCATAGTTCGTCTGTTAGAACACAAAAATGTACTTGACTGGTAGTGCTAACCATAGAAAAGGATAATCTTTTGCTAGTTCTAAGCACAAAATTTCTTGTTTTTGTTTTTTTCATCTCAAGGAAATGTGGGCACCTGTGCGTCAAAGAGACTACAAAGTCGCACCCAAAATACATAATTTAGATAGGCTGAAGCCACCGTATGCATTGCTTGTGGTCGTATGCAAGAAAAATGATGAGACAGCTATGTTGGACCGTCAACAAATACTAACCTTATATATCCAGGGACCATGTTAAAAGAATAGAGCATTCCTGATCTTGCTTGCAAATTTTTTCATAGTCATTATACTACAATTGAATACTAAGACATCGTAGATGATGGTTATCCGAGATATGCCAAGTGAGTCTAGAAATTCACCTGGGCCAACTACAACAAAAATGATCTTCGGAACCAACTCTTTTTTTTATTTATAAAGAGGCAACATAAAAATATTTAAGTCCATAGAAAATAATGAGTCAATTTCAAGACGGTCAGCCCATTTTAGGCGAGAACGCAGAATAAAGACCACCTTTGTAATTTCAAATCGATCCTATTGGCAAAATAGGAAACTTGCTTCTGTTAATAAGGCCAAGGCCCACTAAGCAAACCTAGCCTTAATATTTGTCATATGCACTCTTTGTCATAAACCATGCTAGGAAATTAGTCAGTTTCGATGATAGAAAAAAACCACATGGTATTGTTCCTCTTTGACTAAATCAATGTGTGGAAGGTACTTTTTCCTACTCACTAAAACATTGCTCAGACTTTCGTACAGTCCACACAATAGCATATTATGCACACTCGTTACTGGAGGTGCTACTTTTAGTGGACTTGTGGGGCTTTGTGGATATGTTCAAGTTCTTGTCTTTGTCTTTCTTGACCTTTATTATTATAGAAGGAATAGAGAGGCACTAGATTGATGGGGTTTGGTGGAAAACTAAGATCTTGTATTGATCAATGGAATACCAGTAATCTGCCAAGTTGTCAAATTTACTCAACTATAATTATTTCAAAGCAGTTGCCAGTAGAAAAATATTCTAAACCATAAACACATATTTTATTTTTTACTAGTTTGATAATGTGCTTGTTTTATAATTTGAACGTTTTAATGTTAGCAATGCAAAATTCTTGCTTCTTTAGAAGCTCCCAAAATCAAATACTAACCAATGTTTCTTACACGTTCATTTGGATAGGTATTTTATTGTTGTTGATGATGTGTGGGATGTAAAGACATGTAAGAAAAATCAAATTGGCACTTATTGAGAACTGTTGTGGAAGTAGAGTAATCACAACTACTCGTAAGTTTGATGTTGCTGAAGAAGCTGGTGAGGTTTACAAGCTAAAACCACTTTCTTATGAAAACTCCAAGAAGTTACTCTATACAAGGATATTTGGTGCAGATGGACAATATCATGATAACAAGCCAGAAGATATATCTGATAAAATTCTGAAGAGATGTGCGGGTGTACCATTAGCAATAATCACAGTGGCTAGCTTGCTGGCGGGTAAACCTAAGGAAGAATGGTCTGAGGTGTACAACTCTATTGGTTTTAGGCATGAAGGTAATTTGGATTTAGAAGATACTATGACAATACTTTCATTCAGCTACTATGATATGCCTTCACATCTACGTACATGCTTATTATATGTAAGTACCCACCCGTAAGATAGCCACATAGACAAGGATAGGTTGATATGGAAGTGGATAGCTGAAGGATTTGTCCATGTGAAACAAGGAGGAAGATTATTTGAGGTCGGAGAAAGATACTTCAATGATCTCATTAACAGAAGCATGATTCAGGCCATTGATATATGGTCAAAAATATGTTTGTCCCAGGTTGTCTTGTTCATGATATTGTTCTTGACCTGCTGCGCAGGTTTTCATTTGAAGAAAATTTTGTTGCAATACTAGATGGTAATGCTAAAGCAATATCTGAACCAAGCAATGTTCGTCGATTTGCCCTCCATAACAGAACCGCTGAGCATGTTAGTTCACAAGCTAAATTTGTTCAAATGCCGAAAGTGAGGTCATATACTGCATTCGGGTGTGATATTAATAATAATCGTGAACTTTCCCAGCTTCAGGCTTCTGCTTGCGTGCTTGATTTAATAGAATGCAGATTCAAGGATGGTTGCCATCTTGAGCATCTTGGTGATTTACTTCACTTGAGGTATCTTGGGGTAGCCTGTCAAGGTAGTATTCGTGAGCTCTCAAAACAAATATCAAATCTAAAGTTACTCCAGACACTTGTTTGGTATGGAGCCTTGCCGGTAAGTATCATCCTACCAGCACAGCTGCTATGCCTACATGCTACAGATGGTGTACCCGATAGTATTGGAAAGCTCACATCTCTGGAGCATCTAAGAATATTGGGTGACCCCAAGATGTTCGTAAAGGACCTGGGCAGCCTGCGACAACTGAGGGTGCTCAGTATTTCTAACACAAGTAGCATGGACAATAGCATGCAGAGAGATTTTGTGCTCTATCTAAGCAAGCTGCAAAAGATCCAGGAGATATATATGTACAATAAGGTGGGTTCATTAATTAATGCCAACACAGCCATGTGGGAAGAAGCAGGCTTTGTGCTCCCACCATCTCTCCGTCATTTGAATTTGGCGTATTGCTTCTGCTTCTCTAATATGCCGTCATGCATCAGTCACTCGTGTCTGCCCAACCTGTCCTACTTGGAACTGCAGGTGGACACTATGGATGAGCAGGACATGAAACACCTTGCTAGGTTGCCTGCTCTAAGTCATCTCCATCTGACAATAAAGTCCACAGTAACAAGTATTAGTAATGCCGGCAGCAATGGATGCTTCCAGAAGCTGAGGTACTTCAACATCAATGCAATGGTCCAGTTTCAGCAGCACAACAATGAGGACTCTTGCATTTCGTTGCATATATGGAGCGGAGAAGGTGCTCTGCCCTTTGCCTCCGAGAAAAGCAACTTCAGCAAAAATGTACCCTCTACCATTATGCCAAATCTTGAAGTGCTAGATTTTTATTGTCCCGGGCCCTAAAGGACAACAACGATGACTGCGGCAATATTGGTATTGAATACCTGCCATCTATTCGTGATCTAAATGTGAGTATTGACTGCGATGGTGTGTCTTCTGATGAGGTGCACACTGCATTGGCTGCACTGAGAAACACATGCAAGGCCCATCCCAACCACCCGACGCTTGACACGGATACAATTATTGTGGTATGATGAATATTTTGTACTAGTTCCAATAAAGTTATTGTCTCTTTATTTATTTATTTATTTATTTATTTATTTATTTATTTATTTATTTATTGTTACAATTTTGTATCGTTTCGAGCTTATATATGTCCACCACTTGTTTGTCTCCACTCAATTAATTATTGGTTTATTAATCTGAATTTTCAATCAAAACACAAAGGAGGCGTCCACGGAAGAGGAGGTGTCCACAGAAGATGAAGACGAAGAAGATGAGGAGCAGCAGGAGGAGGTGGAGGTGGCCTCGCAGATGGCTGATATTGGTTTGGACAAACAAATAGCCAATAGCGTGCTGTTAAAGTGATTATTCAAATTTGAATCCGAGCTATGCCTTCACGCATAGGTACGTACTCTCCACACCCTGATCTGTCTCAACTGATGGTGTTTCTGCTCGTCCATGCCAGTGATTCTAGTTTTCAGTTCTGGCAACTTCTGAGACTTTCGACACCTGTTAACCAATTTCCATCAAACTAATAACCCTATGATTCCTCGCTATATAGAATGTTATATGAAACAATGCTGCCTCTACAGCAACGCTGCCTTTCTATGAAACAAATTGATGCACATATATGCATGATCTTTTTGTTTGCTTTGCGAGGCAAGTATAGTAACTATCCTTTTATACAGCAATTATGAAATTATCGAACTTATTTCAGCATATTATTTTTTTTCATCTGAATCAACTCCGTTTCTGCCCACAAGTCGAAACTCTGTTTTCTACTTACCTAACAGGATATGCAGTGCATACTCTGTTTTACATTGGAAATACATGATGTTTGGTTATGCATAATGTTTGGTTTCTCTGTGTTTAACCTGTCAGTTAGGACATACCATTTTGTGATTCTTACATTGGAAATAAACCCTCAACCGTGTCTGTTACTCCTAAAGTTCCAGTGGCTGCACCCACTCTGTTCCTGGCCACCGTACCAGTCCATACTCTGTTTTACATTGGAAATACACAAGTCGCTTTTTTAATCTGTCACTTGAGAGTCGATGACACATCCTTCTATGATTATTCAGTAGGAAGTAAGAACTTTAATTGTTCATCTGATATATGTTGGTGTAAGCATAATATCTGCACAAGGTTAGCTAGAATTTCGACGAATTTTCTTGCTCCCCGCAGTCAGTTATCCTGATCCAAGTCTCAGCTTTAACTACGGCACAGCTGGGCTGCTTTGGCGTCAGTGCGTCTTGAGACTACGGCCTCGTTTAGTTGTTAGAAAATCTTGGAAAAAAAGTTAGAAAGTTAGAATTTGGACACTGTAGCATGTTTCGTTTGTTTGTGGTAAATATTATCCAATCATGGATTAATTAGACTCGAAAGATTAGCCTCGTGATGTACATCTAAACTGTATAATTAGTTACTTTTTTTTTTTTATCTATATTTTATATTCCAAACATATGTCTTTTGTTGTATTTAATGTGATGTGATGGAGAGAGAGTGAAAAAAGGGTTGGAAAAATTTGCCAACTAAACAAGGCCTACATCAGCACATCACCACAAGTTCAATCGAATGTGAGCCTGCCAGACTGTATCGGGCTGTTATGCTCACCCGAGCCATTTTCTTTCGAATATGCTGTTTCAAATTTTCAGTGTACTCCGCTTCTGCTTAGAACCTACCAGCAAAATATTTCGTCATTCTGAACTCCTGGTCTGTATTATCTATTTAATTAGTTTCTGGACCTCTCTGTGGTTGTTTCGTACATTCAAATAAGCATAGAACGTGTTTATGTTGTGCAAAAGTTTGAGGAGGCTTTTTTTATGTGTTGCTTGCTTTGCCTCATGTGTCTTTTTGCATTGCCGATGCCTGGTTTCCACTGGACGCATCTGCCTGAGCGGTCAAAGGATGAATGGAATTGGGAAAGACAAGAATTGCGCAAACAATATCGTCTGTAAATTTCGTATTCGGTCGATAAAGTGATAGACAACATGCCGTCTGGGAGCAAAAGGCGCCAGAATAATGCATCTGCACAAGTTTACACCTGCAGAAGCTTTGACCTCAATCGGATGCAGCTATACATGTAGATGCCAAGAACAAGGCGAGAAAAAGCTTAGAAATGGACAAGAACAATGTCAGAGATTTTGCATCCCAGTTGACCTCGAACATATCTAGCTAGGGAACCCTGTAGTGCAGCACGCCAGCACCAGAAAAAATTATCCCACAATAGCCGGCCACAGCAAGACACTTGGGCCGTCCCGAAATAAGGGAAGCGAACGATACGCAGAAGACGCCGGTAATAAGTTTCGACCTTGCGAAGAAGAAGTGATCCAAAGCTCAGCTGCATCATGGTCATGGCCTACCACAGCCGCGCCGCAGATTAATTAGCTGGAATCTCGATTGCAGAGAGGCCGCGGTGACGAGATATGAGACACGGAGGTCGAATACAGCCCTTGTCTTCTCCGTCTCGGTCTTCTTCTCGTGGGCCTATACAGTCCATTACGAAATGTGCTGGCCGGCCCCTAGGTCACGTCGGCCCCAGCGACCCGAACAATTGGCCTCACAGTGGTTATTCTGAAGTCAAATATTAAAAACTGAAGTCAATGAACTGCTGAGCAAGTTAGTTATTCTGAAGTCAAATATTAAAAGCCACATCGGCCCCTGCGACCAGAACAATTGTTGCTGTACTGGATGGTACGTAATGCTGAAGCAATATTCCCAGCAAGAAATGTTGGTCGGTTTACTCTCCATAATAGAACCGCTGAGCAAGTTAGTTCGAAAGCTGAAGTCAATGAGATGCCAAAAAGTGAGGTCATATATTGCATTCGAGTGTGATATTAATAATAATTGGGTGTACATTGGATGGACTAGGACCAATGATTAGCTAGAACCATTGCGAACACATGGTTGATTTAGGTCACATGTGTTTAGTTTTGTGATTGAGTGATTGTCGACAAATAACATTTTAATTCTATTTTCATTTATTCTTTTTGCTTCGGCTATGTTCACCGGCACACGTGGAGTGTGTCGAAGACGTATCTCTTGGTTCGTGTTGTGCAGGTGTGGAGCTCGGAGATGGTAGCTGACGGCGAGGTGAAGGGGCCAAGGGGACGTGCGGGCCGACGGACCGCGGAGGTGAAGGACGGACGTGAGGCTTGGACCCGGGGACCGGATCGCCCGGGTGGCTAGCCATAGTGGGCTGACATCTAGGACATCGGCGAATGCAAGAGGACGTGGCGGGGACCGTGTCAATCGGGGTCAAGGCGGCGTGCGCGACGGAGCGGGGAGCTCGGATGACTTGGCGACTTCGGGCGGTCAAGGCGGCGATGACACGTGTCGAGGAGGTTTGGTGGTTTGTCCTCAAAACCATCGGTGCGGGTTTCGTGGTTTGGGCCTCAAAACCACGGGTGCGGGTTTGGTGGTTTGGGCCTCAAAACCATCGGCGGGTTTACGGGTTTTGGCCTCAAAACCGGGCAGGCGTTCCGGGACGGAAGGGCGGCACGTGGCGGCATCTCGGAGATTGTGCGGAGAGCAAGGCTACAGATGAGGGAGCGCGGTGGCCGTCGGATCGACAAAATTACCCGGAGTTGACCAAAATAGCCCTAGGGTTAATGGTTTGGCTCATATGTATCGAAGGGCAAAATAGAGATGAAAAATAAGGACCATATATAGAGGATGTCAGCCATCCTCCCCTCTTTCCCTCTCTTATTTTTCGTTTTTATTTTCCCCATTTTTTAGGGTTCTTGTTTAGAGGTCCAAGAACAAAATTTGTGTGGATTTATCTTGTGATTTTTATTCGTAGGAAGAGTGACCCTTAGTCCAACTCATGCCCTCTGGGATTTGTCACTTTGATTTATGATTTTTGTTGCTCTGCGAAGTGAGTCTTCTTCCTTTTTTTCGCCATGGCTGTGATCTGTGTTTTCCTGAGTTCGGATTGATTCCAGGCAACGATTCTTGGTAGTTTAGTTCGTAGCTGGGTCAATTTCATCTTAGCTAAATTTGGAAGCGATTCCTTTTGTTTTGGCTGAGATCCAGTCGTTTTGGTGGTTGTCTATCTGCCTGTTCGTCGGTCGCCGATTCTCTGTTCTTGAGTTCGTGTCCAGGCGTAGGGAAAACAAGCAGCTAGTGCTGCAGCGCAGAGCGCGTCCCAATCCAAGCCGATGCGAGTCAGTAAAATACGATCTCAAGTTGTAGGCTTTGCTCCAACGTGATTTGCTTCTCTCCAAATCTTGAGTTGTCCTTTCGAGCTACAGGATTCTTTTATTTGGCTTCGTATTTTCTCTTTGCTAATCCTGCTGTCCTCGAGATCTAGGCAGGGGAACAGCAGCATGCTGCAGCGCCATGCGCTTCCTGGCCTAAGCAAAAATTCGATTGGTCAGAAGCTTGTTTCTTGTCTCCCGTACATGATTCTGGTGAGCCTTGAACTACTAGTTCTTTGAGTCAATTATCTTGGTTTTTGTTTCGCGAGGGCAGCGCCTAGTGCCCTGTGCAGCAGACCAATTTGGTCTCGTGCTCCAGACAGGAGAGGCCGACCGCCCAACAGCCGGACTGCTGCTCACCGGTGCCGAGCGCCTCAGGCAGCCTGCAGTAGCTGTGCGTCAGATTGCAGTTCCTCGGCTTGAGTGATTTGCTTGCTGTTCATTCTCGTTCTTCAGGGCTGCTTCAATTCGGCTGCTTGTCATCTCGGTGAGCAGGCATCAGTATCATGCCCAAACAGTAGGACAAACAGTTAGCTTTGTTGTTTAGCTTGACTAGCATTGTGATTTGATTTCCAAATTCTCGTGGTGTCAAGTGAGCTAATTCAGTTGAGCAGTTTGGCTTGTTGTGGTGCACAAGGTTTTGATTAAGACTACCGTTTTCTCTCCGGTCACCACAAGCAAGAGCAGCAGGCTAGAGCGCTTGGTTCTTGTGCTCTGATAGTTACAGTTTCCTTTGTTTCTCTCTCGTGTGAGCTCTGATTTTTATTCCGTCTGCATTTGCGTTCGATTCTTTGAGCCTAATACTCTGCGTCGATATTTTGCTACCGCAGTTAGCACGTGTATCATTCGTATCCTTGTGAGTTCGCTTTTGAGGTTGGGGGTTGAGCCGATGATCCGAAATTGAAAAGGAAAATCGAGGCTCCCATTCACCCCCCCTCTGGTCGCCGTTTCGGTCCTTCAATTGGTATCGGAGCCGGTTAGGGATCATATCCACCTTAATCGGCCCGTGATCCGCGAGGGCGACATGGAGAGGTTTGGTCACTATGGTGGCAAGCCTCCGGAGTTCGATGGCACCAACTATCCCTATTGGAAGATTAAGATGCAAGCACATCTTATGGGGATGGATTGGAGAGTGTGGGAGATTGTCGAGGATGAGAACTATCAAGTGTTAGCCGCTCGAGTGGGTGAGGAACAAATAGCCCAACACAATGCCAACAACCGAGCGAGGAGTGTTTTGTTCTCTAGCCTCAAAGACACAGAGTTCGAGAGAGTTGCCACTTGTGAGACTGCTCGTGAGGTGTGGAAGACGCTTGAGAGCTACCACGAGGGAACCCCACAAGTCAAGGCCCGTCTATATGAGACCTACAAGAGAGAGTATAATAACCTAATCCAACTTGATGGCGAGTCCATCAATTCTCTTTTTGCCAGGTTTCAGACGATCTGCAACAAGCTTCGGGCGAACAAGCCGTCGGAGAGGCTTGATGAGCACGAGAAGGCGATGAGGCTCTTGTACGCTCTGGATCGGAAGGTGTGGGACGTGAAGGTGTCCGCGATCATGGAGTCTGCCAACTACGACACCCTCACGCCCGACGAGCTCTACAGCAAGCTCAAGTCCTCCGAGATCGAGGCCCAGATCCAGGCGAAGCTCAAGAACCCATCTGCGCCAAACGTTGCACTCGTCTCAGGTAAGGGCAGTTCAAGTTCTTCTGCTAACCCTTCACAGATTTCGTTCGCCTTGTCTTCTTTGGTGTCTGTGACAGAGGAGCAGATGGAGTGCCTTGGGGACGACGAGTTGGCTCTCGTCATCAGCCGATTCTCGCGGTTCCACAACAACCGCTTGAACCGTCGGCGTGGCGGTGCTTCCAAGGGCGGATGCTTCGAGTGCGGCGATCCGGACCACTTCATCGCCGCGTGCCCCAAGAAGAACAAGGACAAGTACTCCGGCGAGAAGCACTACGACTCCGGCAAGCGCAAGGACAAGCGCGAGTACACCGCCGGCAAGTACAAGTCCAAGAAAAGCTTCGACAAGGAGGCGATCAAGAAGAAGTATCTCAAGCGCGCCAAGGAGCGAAGCATGCCTTCCTCGCCTCCCTCGGCGATCTCGGCGACGACTCGACGACGGGCAAACCTCTTCGAGCGGCGAGGAGTCCGGCGCAAGATTGAAGACAAGCTGAACGGACTTTGCTTCTTCGCCACTCAAGCCCGGGGCTACTTGCACCATGGCTCTCGGCGGAGCCGTGACCGACGTCGAGCCACATGGCGGCGACTCTTCCTCCGAGGTACCTCCTACAATCGAATCTCTCACCGATGAGGTTGACTCCTTGGGCGATGCGCTTGTGTGTCGGGAGAAGTTGCTCAAGCGAGCGGCTAGAGAGAGGAAAGAGTTTAAGGAGAAGTGGGAAATGGCTATGGTTGAGATAGAGTTGCTTAGGAAGCTTTGTGGATGTGTCGATGAGACTGAAAGTGTGACGCTTGTGCTATGCATATGTCTAACATCATATCTTTGCAATCCAAGTACTGCTTTACTAGATGAGCACGTTGAGTGAAGGCTAGGCCTATGTTGTTGAGTGCGTGCAAGTCTTGTCCCGGCTTGCAATCGAGTTGGCAGAGAAGGTGGCCAAGCTTGCTATGCTTGAGAAGGCCAGCTCGAGATAGCACTGTGCTTGAAGTGTGCTAAGTGTGAAGCTTTGGAGATGGAGGTCATGTCTTGTAGGCATGACAAGGAGAGAGTCGAAGAGGAGAACAAGTACCTTCGCTCTCGTCCCGAGTTGGGTGTCTAGTGGAGAGCCACAGCTTGGTATGATGATGAGTCAGTTCAAGAGGGGGACTGACACATCGGGATTAGGCTTTGCTATAGGTGGGAAGGGTGAAGTTATTTATGGCAAGGTTGGTCAAGGTAGTGGTTTGAGCTCGAGTGAGAAACCCACAAACACTCCCAAGTTGACCAAGATCACCCCACCTGAGCCTACCAAGCACATTGTGCAAGATGACATTCTCCAAGAGACTCCAAAGACTCCACCTCCCAAACAAGTGTGGCTTCCTAAACCAAACCACCTCAAGAACCCACTTGACACTTTACCCAAGATCCCTGAGGAAACCCTTCCTAAAGCCAAAGCCACAACAAAAGTGAACCATCCACCCAAGAGAGTGAACCAACAACCACCCAAGAGAGAGGTGAGGTATCACTGTGAGTACTGCCAGAGAGATGATCACTTGTTTGAGTTTTGCTTTAGGAGGAAGAGGGATGCTAGGCGTCAAGTTGAGTTTGAGAACCGTGACTTGTATCACCCACCACTTGGCATGTATGAGAGGGGTGTGCGGTCGGTTCGAGGCGGTTTGCTAGGCCTAGAGGTAGGAGGCCTCGAGGGGGCTGGGCCACGGTTTGTGAGACCCCCCGTGGTGGTCGTGCTCGCGAAAGTGGAATTTGATCCTCGCTTTGGGAGCTTTGAGTTTGATAGGAGGAGTGCACCACGCTTTGTTGTGCATGGTGAGCACTTTGGGAAGAAGGGTCATGGGATGTTTGTTTTGCCTAACGCCTATCTTGCGCAAAATGGTCAACACTGGTATTCTCCTAAGTATACTAACCCCAGTGTTGTGCCATTTGCTCATCCCATGTTTTTCCAATGATGCAGGTGACCAAGTCTTGGGTTCCCAAGTTTATGCCTGTTAACCCTTTGGGATCCAAGACTTGGGTTTCTTTGTCATCTCATGTGTAGGTATGAGGACGTGGGGTGGAGAACATGTGCTTGGTGGAACTTGATCCTTTGTATGGTGTGATCAAGACTTGATGGTTCTCTACACTCACTTTGATGGCCTCGAAGAGGCATGTGCCTAATTGTGACACCTACACACAATGCGTGAGCTATCATATACACTCATGCCTTGTACATTCATGATTTCTCTACTTGTGGTATGAGGTAGCTGTTCATTTGCTCACTTGTATATTGCTTGCATGTATCATACTTGTATCATGTTTTTATATCCCCTTTAGCATGTGTTATCTTGTGTATTATCTGCCATGCTAGCCCTTGTGCCCTTTTTTGTTTTCTAGTTTTCTTTTGCTAGGAGTCTTTGGTTGAGGGGAGTTGGGAGTTTGCTATCCTTTTGAGGGGTAGTTTTGTAGTTGATGTACACTTGTAGCTTTAGGTTTGTTTTGCTTTGTGCATCATCTTGTATCATATTGCATTCATCATGTACACTATTGCACCTTGAGCTTCTTGTTTATATTGATCACAATGAGACTATGCTCTGTTTAGTGTAACAATTACATGTTGGTGCTACGACTTGTGCTCTTTTACGCTTAATTGATATATGTTATGAGCAAAGCTGTTTTTCATATGAACTTGCTTAACAACGATGAATCTTGCAAATTGTTCACCATTGAGATAGTTCCTAGCATGTTTAAGTTGTTGAGATCCTTTGTGCTTATCATGTATGCTAGGTGACTATGTCTCATTCACTGAGTTATACACTTGCTTAGATGACCACATGCTTTTATCTGCTAAAATCTGAAATCTAAGCTAAGTGTATGGAAAAGATCGAGATGGGTCCATACCGTCCCACATCCAAGTCTTGGGACTGCCGCTCATTGCACTTGAGTTGAACTGAGCTTGGTAGTGTTTGACCCAGGACCAATTGTCTTAAGCTTCTGATTGCTCACATGCATAGGCTTGACATGGTTGATTAGTAAGGCTGACGGTTGTGGATAACCACTCGCACTCATGCTTTGTCCAATGCTTGTAACCGCTGCAACTCCGATAACTTGAATTTTTGACAAGTGTTGGCTCTATCTTTTGCTTGATGTATAAACTTTTCTTGGGGTAGTTCACTTGATATACATGTGTAGCACTTGGTAGATTTCCAACTTACTTGTGCTATGTGCTATTCTTTGTGGTGGACACCTTTTACGAATTGCTTAAAACTGAATCAAAGTGTGCTTTCAAGCCATATTTCATATCTCTTGATCGGTTTGAGCACTGTGTTAAGCACTTGATTTTGTTGTCATGACACTACCTAGAGCATCTTCTCATTTGGATTGCTATAAACTTGAAGCTCCCTCATTGCATTTTCATGCATTTCATAGCTTGATTAGTGCATTTGCCAACAAGGGGGAGAAAGATACAAAGACAAATGGCTGCATTTGTCCAGGGGGAGTAGCACTTTGAGCTAGATGTGTTGAGCCTTTTGCCTCTGTCTTGAGGGCCTAGCTGTTTGTGTGTGAAAGTAATTGGTTTGGGAGTTGTGCTAGTGGTGTTGAGCCCGTTCTAACTCTTCTTGAGGACTAGCTTTGTTTGTTTAGCTTGGTTGTGTCGAGCCTTTTGCCCATGTCTTTGGGAACCAAGTTTTTGCTCCATGTTTGCTATCCAGTGAATTTGTCTTAGCTTTTGTCTAGCTTTTGTTCACTTGGATGTGCTATCTTCTACCTTCTTCTGTCTTTGTGTTGAATGTTGACAATGCACTCATCAAGGGGGAGATTGCGAACACATGGTTGATTTAGGTCACATGTGTTTAGTTTTGTGATTGAGTGATTGTCAACATCAACATTTTAATTCTATTTTCATTTATTCTTTTTGCTTGGCTATGTTCACCGGCACACGTGGAGTGTGTCGAAGGCGTATCTCTTGGTTCGTGTTGTGCGGGTGTGGAGCTCGGAGATGGTAGCTGACGGCGAGGTGAAGGGGCCAAGGAGGGCGTCTTGGGCCGACGGACCGCGGAGGTGAAGGACGGACGTGAGGCTTGGACCGGGGACCGGATCGCGGGTGGCTAGCCATAGTGGGCGACATCTAGGACATCGGCGAATGCAAGAGGGGCGTGGGCGGGACCGTGTCAATCGGGTCAAGGCGGCGTCGCGTGCGGCGCGCGGGGAGCTCGGATGACTTGGCGACTCGGGCGGTCAAGGCGGCGATGACACGTGTCGAGGAGGTTTGGTGGTTTGTCCTCAAAACCATCGGTGCGGGTTTTAGTGGTTTGGGCCTCAAAACCACGAGTCTTGGGGTTTGGTGGTTTGGGCCTCAAAACCATAGGCGGGTTCGGGGTTTTGGCCTCAAAACCCGGGCAGGCGTTCCGGTGGGCGGAAGGGCCGGCACGTGGCGGCATCGGGGGATTCTTGCGCGGAGCAAGGCTACGATGAGGAGGAGGCGCGGTGGCCGTCGGATCGACAAATTACCCGGAGTTGACCAAAATAGCCCTAGGGTTAATGGTTTGGCTCATATATGTATCGAAGGGCAAAATAGAGATGAAAAATAAGGACCATATATAGAGGATGTCAGCCATCCTCCCCTCTTTGCCTCTCTTATTTTCGTTTTTATTTTCCCCCATTTTTAGGGTTCTTGTTTAGAGGTCCAAGAACAAAATTTGTGTGGATTTATGTTGTGATTTTTATTCGTAGGAAGAGTGACCCTTAGTCCACTCATGCCCTCTGGGATTTATCACTTTGATTTGTGATTTTTGTTGCTCTGCGAAGTGAGTCTTCTTCCTTTTTTCGCCATGGCTGTGATCTGTGTTTTCCTGAGTTCGGATTGATTCCAGGCAACGATTCTTGGTAGTTTAGTTCGTAGCTGGGTCAATTTCATCTTAGCTAAATTTGGAAGCGATTCCTTTTGTTTTGGCTGAGATCCAGTCGTTTTGGTGGTTGTCTATCTGCCTGTTCGTCGGTCGCCGATTCTCTGTTCTTGAGTTCGTGTCCAGGCGTAGGGAAAACAAGCAGCTAGTGCTGCAGCGCAGAGCGCGTCCCAATCCAAGCCGATGCGAGTCAGTAAAATACGATCTCAAGTTGTAGGCTTTGCTCCAACGTGATTTGCTTCTCTCCAAATCTTGAGTTGTCCTTTCGAGCTACAGGATTCTTTTATTTGGCTTCGTATTTTCTCTTTGCTAATCCTGCTGTCCTCGAGATCTAGGCAGGGGAACAGCAGCATGCTGCAGCGCCATGCGCTTCCTGGCCTAAGCAAAAATTCGATTGGTCAGAAGCTTGTTTCTTGTCTCCCGTACATGATTCTGGTGAGCCTTGAACTACTAGTTCTTTGAGTCAATTATCTTGGTTTTTGTTTCGCGAGGGCAGCGCCTAGTGCCCTGTGCAGCAGACCAATTTGGTCTCGTGCTCCAGACAGGAGAGGCCGACCGCCCAACAGCCGGACTGCTGCTCACCGGTGCCGAGCGCCTCAGGCAGCCTGCAGTAGCTGTGCGTCAGATTGCAGTTCCTCGGCTTGAGTGATTTGCTTGCTGTTCATTCTCGTTCTTCAGGGCTGCTTCAATTCGGCTGCTTGTCATCTCGGTGAGCAGGCATCAGTATCATGCCCAAACAGTAGGACAAACAGTTAGCTTTGTTGTTTAGCTTGACTAGCATTGTGATTTGATTTCCAAATTCTCGTGGTGTCAAGTGAGCTAATTCAGTTGAGCAGTTTGGCTTGTTGTGGTGCACAAGGTTTTGATTAAGACTACCGTTTTCTCTCCGGTCACCACAAGCAAGAGCAGCAGGCTAGAGCGCTTGGTTCTTGTGCTCCGATAGTTACAGTTTCCTTTGTTTCTCTCTCGTGTGAGCTCTGATTTTTATTCCCTCTGTTGCGTTCGATTCTTTGAGCCTAATACTCTGCGTCTGATATTTTGCTACCAGTTAGCACGTGTATCATTCGTATCCTTGTGAGTTCGCTTTTTGAGGTTGGAGGTTGAGCCGATGATCCGAAATTGAAAAGGAAAATCGAGGCTCCCATTCACCCCCTCTGGTCGCCGTTTCGGTCCTTCAACCATTGATTAGCCCAGCTCTGATTCAATCCACTGGCTAACAAGTATAGAAAGGCTGTTATGCTCCTGAGTTCATCTTCTCCTCTATTCTCCTAGATCTGGCTGGAGGCGTCTGTGTGCTGGGGGCCTCGGCGACCAGCCGGCTGGAGGCTGCGGGCGTGTGGGGCCGCGGCGGCCGGCCAGCTTGAGGCTGCAGCGGCGCCGGAGAAGAGCGCTGCCAGCCAGAGAGAAGAACCGCGAGGGGCCTGTGTAGAGCAGGTAAAGGCCTGGGGCAGCCGCTGGCCAGCCACGGGTACCGTAAAGCACAAGGGAAGAGACACGACAATGCATGCGTGACCCACCACTCGTCCGTCTCCAATTTTCTCTCTTAACAACAGACATAGAAAATTTGCGGCCTCCGCGGCCGGCCAAACTCGTCCGTCCGCATGTGTGCATGTCATTCCTGCAGATTTTTCTTCTCTCCTCGTCATCCACTTTGACAAAGATGCATGCATGGGTGCCCTGCCTTTGGAGAGTACAGGCTCAGCATCAAAACCACGATCCTCCCTCGAAGCTTTTTTTCACGGTACCGGCCCGATCCTACCTAGTGGCCTCGAGCTATGATGCGCGGATACTTGTCAAAGCCCTCGTTTATCGAGATACTAGATTCTCATCGGATACTGCCCGACGCTGATAATCACCCGATACTTGTCGGACAAGTATCAAATATTTTTAAATATTTTTAAAAAATAAAATAATCCCGATAATTTGTTGACACCTTCCTGATTCTATACCGATACTTAAAAACCCTAACCCCTCATTCCGTGTATAAATACACCCTCTATGCACATAGAACCCTCTCAACAATAAGAGTCACTAGTGAGGACCAATAACACAAGACATGATGAAATACAAAATAATAAGGAATCAGGTACTCTAATAACCTTTTAAGTGATTTTTTTGAATTGAGAATTTATTTATATTTCTATTAAATATAAATATAATATATATATTTTGCGTATCCCCGTATCCATATTTTTAAAAAAATGGCGTATCAGAGTATCGCCGTATCGCGTATCAAGTATCCATGCAACGTAGGCCTCGAGGGCTCTGCCCCGGTGAACCACCATCAGCTGGCTGTACCTCACTTTACATCCTCATATTATTGGCAACTGACCATCATGCAAGAGTGAACGACCTAAATCCCAATCAGAAGAGGGTGAATATGAAGTACTGAAAGACTATATAGTGATAAAAACTTAGTCTATATCACAACTATAATCCAAAGCATCTCTCTTGTAATCACAAGGTTACTCACCTCAACTAACAATGATATGGTAATCTGAGACCAGAAACAGTTACCAAATAGAGTGATTAGCCCGGACCTGTTTCGAGCCACTGTCTAACAAGTATACACAGAGACTGTTATGGTAAATGAGTTCGTCTTCTCCACTGTTCTCCTGGATCTGGCTGGAGACGTCCGCGGCTGGGGGCCTCGGCGGTCCTCGCGTGTGCCGGCCTGAGCGCGGACATGGCGGAGGTCCTCGCTGGCGGCTGGGGGCCTCGGCGGTCCTCGCGTGTGCCGGCCTGAGCGCGGACATGGCGGAGGTCCTCGCTGGCCACCGGGGCCAGGGGAGAAGCCGCCGCTGGTGGCAGGGGCCGATGCAGGGGAGGACCGTGACCGGCCACGGGCGGTGCGTGGCGCAGGCTTCTGCGTATGTATTCAGACATGACACACCATGCATTGTAGTATTTACACGTACAAGAATATACTATATTTATTCATCGACTCACGATCCAACAGAATTATTTGTGGCTAGCAACAAGGATGTGCTGAAATGCATGCATGCCTGGACGAAACGAAAGGTATATATACCTTGTTATTGCTCCCACTTGTCTCTTCGCGTTCCACGGGTCGCTGCAGGCGGGTTGGCCCTGAAGAAACTGCCACTAATTATATAAAAAATATTAATTAATAAATAATCAACATGATGTTACGGTGCCTACACAAATTATGTGATACATGGTCTGACTTTTTAGAAACAACATGATATCTTTGTAGATAAAATGCTACTTTGGACTTAACGTGGTCCGTAGCATTAGCACAAGTAATCTATAACTCTTATAAAAGCAAATCTATTTCTCACGCAAAGGCGTTCACCTCAGCAGTTCACTATCATTTGTCACTAGCAATTTTTCTTGACATGCAAGGTGTCCACCTCAGCAGTCCACTATCATTTGCAAATAAAGTTCACTAGCACAAGAATTATGGTATCCACGTCAGCGAGATACATCATCTACTATGCATAAAATCTCCACGATTGTGCTAGTAAATTTATACATATATTATATCATGTTCATGCATTACCAACACCATATGTATACATCACCTAATTCTTATTAGTTAACACTTATCCCATTTATATTCCTCTTGCATACCTGCAGCAACATGCAGGGAATCCTACTAGTATACTAGTATGTTAATTACCTCGTCTTCTCCGTTGTTCTTCGGATCTAGCTGGAGGCGTCTGCGTGCTGGGGGCCTCGGCCGCCATCCAGCTCGAGGCTGCGACGGGCGGACATGGCGGAGGTCCTGACTGGACGCCGGGGCTGGGGGAGATGCCGCCGCTGATCGCCGGTCTTCAGCCTACATCAGTCACACAAACATGATACTATGGCCTGACTCGAATTGGGCCATCATGTCATATATAGTAAGGAATACTAACTCGATGTGTATGATGTTTAATTTGTCGCCATGTGTGGGAAGAAATGAGTATATAGATTTCCATATCAAATATACATAGCTCAAGGTATGGTTCACCTACGTGTGTGTCTATATATATATACATACATACCTTGAGCTCAATTCGAACCATTTGTGCTCGCATGCAGAGGAAAACACACTTTAGAATAGATAGGGAATTAAAATCAATTGTAGCCTCCCGTCCCCTCAAGCACAGTCCCGCTCGCCCGGCTCTTGATCTATCCATCCATGGGGGTGGTGGAGCTGCTCCGGCATCCCTCGGCGCTCCGCCTCGCCGGAAGCAGCGCCTCTTCTCTGGAGGCGGCGCCGGCCGTCGCAGCCCCCTCCGGCTCGCTGCTCGTCGAGCCACCTTCCCGTCGTGGCACCGGGCCCCCGACTCGGGCGGGTCGCTGACGGGCTTCGCCCCCGCCCGCCCGGCTTCCCCGTCGCGCCAGCGCCGCCGAGGGTACGGCGCCGACTCCCCGCCAGCGCGACTGTTAGGGTCACCACGGCTGGGGACGTGGCCTTTGCCACCGACCGTGCCGCCCGGCTCGCGGGGGCGGACTCGACAACATACACCCGTCCGCCCGAGCTTGTCGCCTTCCTCCTCCGTCCCTGCCTCCACGTCCCTTGGTGAGGCCTCGCCCGTGGACTCCGCTGCGGCGGACGCCCGAGCTGCCCGACGCGTTCTTGCTGCAGCTTTTCTGCCGCCGCGGTGCCGCTGGTTGGGCTGCCGGGATTCGCGAACCCAACTCCGTCGTCTGCGGGTCTCGATGGCTCCGCCGCCCGGCAACGCCGCAGCTTCAGCCGCGGCTGGGCCTTGGCGCCATCGGCGGCTTTCGCTTCTCAGCGTTGAAGACGTTCCCGAGGGCGATGAGGACCGCGACATGGCCGACCCCGGCGTCGTCCCCATCCGCCTTTCGCCCCCGCCTTACGCCGGTCGTCTTCCACGCTCCCCCCATGCCGCGCCATTCCTACCCGGTGCCGCTCGGGGGCGCGCAAAGCATCGGCGGTGGGCGAGAAGATGAGGATGAAGCATCCGGCTACGATTCGCCCTCCTCTCGGTGCGGTGCCGTGAGGCTGCCCGCTCGAGCCCCCTCGCCGCCGTTTGGTGGCGGCGCCTTGTGAGGGGTCCAACAACACCTCACGCTCGGTCGCCCTCTCCTTAGAGGGGCGACATCGTCGCCCCCGTCGTCGTCGTCGTCGTCGTCGACGTCACCGTGCCAGGTCCGGGGGCGGCGGCGGCTCATTCAGGCCCTCCCGGCCGCTCGTGTGCCCCGTACTGCGACTCGGCCCACGGCCAATCGGCGGGTGCCCGTGCATCAACGACTCGGCCCGGTGCCTTCCTTGTCGCCCTTCTACCTCTCGGCACCACGCCCCTCGAAAGCTGCGCTGTCGGCGCCCGGCGGCTTCACGCTTGTTCAAAGCCGTCGTCGGGCGCCGTGCACCACCTTCCGTCGTCGCTAGCGGCTGTGCCGCCCTCACTCGTCGGCCTCGCTTCAATCGCTTGGCGGGCGACCACATCGCCGCCCGGTGCGTCCTCGTCCCGGCCGCCTCATCTGCCTTAGCACGAGGCACCGGGCCCGGATTGCAAGCATCGTCATCCACCTCGGCGCCTCCGGCGAGCTGTGCGCCTGACCGATGGCAGCGGTCGAGGGCTCTTGGCGAGTCGAGACCGCGCGCGTGGCCCCGATCAAGTAGGGGAGATTTTTACGCCGGCTCCCTCGGCCGGCGATGCGGGCGCTTGCGGGGTGCCCCGTCGCTGGCGATGCACACGCCGGTGGGGGCGCCAGCTGCGGCCACCATCGTCGTCGTCGTCGCCGGCGGCGTGAGCGCAAGCCTTCGAGGGGGCCAACCGTCGCCGACAAGGATGTCGTTGACCCTTTGCCAAAGGTCACCACCGCAGCTGAGCTTCGCCGGCTGCATCGACCCGTTGGCGACCGAGCTGCGTCAACCTGTGGAGCCTCTCGTTTGGGGGGACCCAATGCTTGTTGAAACCGTGGCTTCGACCTCTATGCCACGGCTCTTGCGGGACGACCGCTCTCCAACAAACGCCCCCTTGGTGCAGGCTGGGACTGGGTGGGCGGATCTAGTGGCGGCGGAGTTCACGACCTCGGCCCGTTCGAGGAGGCCCTTCGATCTGGGGAGGAACCTGCTGCTCCCTCGGAGCCGCCTGGGTGTCGTGCGGGGGCGAGGTTGTCACCACACCGCCTCCGCGAGCCGGGCGTCCCGACAGCGAGGAGATCCCGGACTCGTCGGCACCTTGGTCCACACTGAGGCGCCACCTGCGTCCTCTGGGGACGAGGTTGAGCCAGACCCGCTGATCGCACGGCAAGCGGAGATTGAGAGTGGAGTGTGCCTGCCGCTGGCTTCGCCCATCATCAAAGCTGGGCCCAGGCTGCGTCGCTCCCGCACTCCAGCCAGCAACCATCTTTGTGCGTCGCGGTGGCGCGTGCGGCTCGCCCGAGGGCAGCCAACGCGACCCTCCAGGCTCGGCGATGCTTCTTCGTAAGCTAGGGAACAGTCGACCAAGGAGAGGCACCCGCTGCCATTGAAGAGAAGGTGAGGAGACATTTAGACATGGCATGTCCCAGTCCAAGCGCCGCCGTTTCGAGCTTCTGTTGGATGGTGCATTCGACCTATCCTCCATGGAGCTCAACGTGGAGGGCCTTGAGGGTGCTGGCGCGTGATCTGTGCCATCTCCGGCATCTCTGTCCCGTCGCACATCTTTAACAATGTAACACCATATGTTGTATCCAGTAGCTCATAGGGTTTCTATCGGTAACTATATGGTTACCGTGTAACTTGTTTGAACTTTTTCCTTCTTAATGAAATACGCGCAACGGCGCGGTCGCGAAAAAAAGCATGTGGATATGAAACCAGACCAACTATGACAATGATTGTGCTCCAACAATAAAATTATGATCGAGAATGGTTCATCTGTATATGTTAAAATCATATGGAATACCTTGTTGACAATACTAGGGCCACCTTGTCCAGCCACACTTTCCTTTGAAGCAGACTTGCTGGCTGAGCCTATTGTAAGACCAACAGATACATGTAGCCTTAATTTGGAGGATCAGAGTAGTAAACAACAAATGGTAATGCCATGGGACTAGGTTACTAGCTGGTCATGGCATGGCAACCTAACCAGGAATGCGTCAAAGATAGAATGAATTTGTGATGAAAAAGATATAGATACATCCTCCTTTATTTTTATCCATCTCTTTGGATATATACTGAAAAGATCTGCAATATAATGCACAGCTTTGGCCATTTATTGTTCTATAAATATTTGTCAGCAGTAAAGCTTATGGAGAATACCAATATTGACACGTAAATTTTTTCATGGCAAACCACAAAAGTTCTTTTCAAAATACAGACACAAAATTTGGTAAAATAAAAAGGCACTTTATGTTGTCTACATACATGGCAATGGTACAGTATCATCGAATTAATGAAGAGGGGATCTTACCCTCTGATAAGGAAGCACGTGACGCCCTGCGATCCGCATCCATTTTATTTTTCTTAATGCTAGCTTTTTTTCGAGCTACTATATGTCAATATCCATGCAACGAATCAAATGCTTATTATTAGAATAGAGATATAGAATCAACTTGTACGATGCATCGTATCATATTTCCTAGCTGGGTCCCTCAAGCCAATATAATTAATGCTTTTGTTCATGTTTGTGTGTGAGAGTGAATCGCAAATATGCGCATAATTTCCATGTATTGGACATATATCTTACACAAGATGTATCGTTTGGTTGATACGACTTTCGCCTCTCTCTCTCTCTCTCTTGCTCTTCAATCTTTAGCTTAGTTTGAATCTAATAAGTTATTCAAAAATTGCATGGCAACAATTTAATATTAACAAACTGACAGTTCTAGCTGAAATGCCTCTAAATGGTGCTTTTATCTGCCTAGACTAGATGTTTCCAATATTAACAAGAGAATATGGAAATTTAGGATTCTTCTTTGGTACTTAAGAAGGGGAGTGATGTTGATAATTATCTTCTCAACTATCCATTAGCTTCGTACCTAGGCTATGGTACAGAGGTCGGCTTTCCAGTTGTGGTGGTCTATCTACAATTAGCACAGGTGGCCAAGGAATGTTTCTCTCAGGCACATGGGTGACGATCTAGTCTGCGGATTCAATTCATTACTACTAGTGCGTCTGTACTTGCTTCAAACATTGTAGGTTGTGTGCATCCTACTACGCAGAGGCTGGGAGTGCTTTCAAGAGGATTGTATGAACTTGATGTTATGATCTTGAAACATAATAAAAGCTTCCTTTATAAAAGGAGGCAATTTGATATCCACGGCAGTGTTATGCACTAGAAATAGCCTAAAGGTCAATTAATCTGATATATATAGATGGATAGAAAGATAGATGACAAGTTCCTATATTTGTCAAACTAGAAAACAGAGGCGTATAGTATTGGGACAATCCTATCTGGCAGGACACGTGAGCATATATACCTGTCGTGATCCTCTGTTTTCGGATTGCCAGCATATGAATTTGAGGGGCAGTAGATCTTCACCGATTCCATCACCTGAAATGAAATTAAGAAGTAATTACCCGGTAGAATGAATGCAAAAAAAAAAAAAACATAGTAATTTAATGGCTAGTACTTGTGCTTCGGACGATACCTCTGGTGGTGGTGGTGGCAGATCAGGAAGAGCTTCAACAAGATCTTCCACAAGGCTAGGCAAGCTTGATCTTATAGAGGCGGTGTCCCCGTCGCTGTAAGCGTTCTTGATGTCGGCATGCGTTTTGTCGTCCATCAGTGAGGAGTAGATGCACAAGACGGTGGCAAGGATCGCCGTCCCCATGTCCTTAGATATATTATCCCCAATTTCGTGCAGCCTCTTGGCGATGGAGCCGGCCTTGAGGACACGCTTCACCCTTAATATCAGCCTCTTCACGCATTTTTTGTTCTTGTTCTTGTTCTTGAAGGCTAGGATATCCTTGTGGCCGCGCTCCAGAGTCTCCTTTAGAGCCTTGAAGGCGTTACTCAACATCTGATGGCCGCCGCCGTCTCCAATGGTCTTCCGCTTCAGCATATGCTGCAGCCACGTGACGAGGGCAGACACTCTGCGGATATGGTCGAGCAACCTGTCGCACTCCTTCGGGTTGTTTCGAATTGACTCCACCTGTTCCTTGATCTTTTCAGCAGCTCATAGATGGTGTTGAGGATCTCGAGGATGCTCACCGGATCCACCATCTCGCCTTGTCCGACTCCGATCCGTGCAAGTGCACTTCAGTGGTCTCTGCTGCACATCATCGATTGAGATGAAAATAATTAAACGCGGGGACGGATCAAATAAGAGATCCTTCCTTGGAGAAATCAATCAAATCGTCGATCTTAGGCATAACAATCAATCGACGAAGATCTAGTAATTGACTAGCTACTTGGAGATTGATTGAATAATTGGAGTGATAGCGCGCACAAACAACGAAGATGACCAACCGACCTTTTAGCTAATCGATCGATCGATCGATCTCCTCTGATCCTCCAAGCAAAATATCAGCGATCGATCAGTGTACTCCAAGCAATCGAGAATGGCGGTGGATGGAAAACTCACCGTGCTCTCCCTTCTTCTCGTGGCAAGGGGAGAAGCAAAGCAAAAATATCTGCTTCCTTCCACTACAAGGTATTAAACTAAATCTATAGACAGATATTTCTTATTATTATTTATCCTTTATTTTCGTGCAAGCCCTATGTTTCTGTCCCAGACTCACATCACTGTTGCCATAACAGTAACAACCTTCAGCCGTCCGATCCAGCACTAAGAAATCTCAACCGGCCACCTCCCGACCCTACTTCCCTCGCGAAACTTCTCTTCACCACCACCGCAATGCTCGTTACAAATATGCCCCTCGTGTTCTCCTGTGCAGCGTCCGGTAGTCCATCCCTTTACTTCTTCTCGTGCCAAGGGTTGAAGATTGAGCTCCGTGCTCTCGCTTTACTTCTTCTCGTGGCTTTACCAAGGTGTGAAATTAGAAAAATGGCCCCTGCCGCACAGCACGGGGAGCTTCTGGAGCCTCCGTATTTCCTTTTCTTTTTCTTTTTTTTTTTTTGATGAGTTTTTTTTTTATATTCTTGGCCCCACTCGCTGGCAGCAGGGAACGTGGTACTGCTGTTATGTACAGTACATCCGAACGGATGAATACCTATAAGTGCACTTTAATTTGGGGAAAAAATTGACTTATAGATGTGATTTGATGTCCTACTTGATGATAAAAAAAAAAGGATTTCATTTCCTATACTTCTATATAGGAGTATACGTATAATATAAGATGTCCATGTATGTAAAACAAAATCGAAACTTATTACTCCCTCCGTTTCCAAATTGTAGTTCACTTTGGCTTTTCTAGATACATTGATTTTGTTATGCACCTAGTTATACACTATGTCTAGATACATAACAAAAAGAAATGAATCTAGAAAAGTCAAAGTGAACTACAATTTGGAACGGAGGGAGTAGCTCTTAAGTAAACAAATGCTGCACGCATCGAGGATGCTATAAACTAAGACTGGATTCGATGAAACGCGTTGAGGTCGTGGCTGCTTTACATCCCGCGTCCACGGCACAGCCGTTCGTTCACATTCCTCCTTCAAACCATACAGCTGTTTATTCTAGAGAGTGACGTGGCAGCGTATATTGAAATTATTCATGAGATGAATAGATCAAAATAGGAAAGTGTGATTCTTAAATTGGATTATGAAAAGGCATATGACAGAGTCAGTGGTCCTTCCTGGAAGAGATGCTAGTAGAGTCTAGGGGTTTTGGCTCAAAGTCGAGAGGCAGGATAACAAGTGGTTAAAGGTGGGTATATTTGTTTCAGGATTAATGATGCGAATAGTAGTTTTTTCAAACCAGGTAAAGGGTTGAGACAGGGGATCCTTTTATCCCCCTCTTTTTTTAACCTTGCGGCATATGCCTTTTCTAGGATGTTAATGAGGGCAACTAACTAGGGATTGATCTCTTGGCTGCTTCCTCAAGTCTGTGATGGTGAGGTGATCAGTCTGCAATGTGCAGATGATACCATTTTATTCCTAGAAAATGACCTAGAGAAAGTCAGCAACCTTAAGTGGTTGTTGGTTTGAACAAATGTCAGGAATGAAGATAACCTATGATAAAAGTGATCTCCTGACAATATGCAGGTCAGGCCACGGCTTGTTGCTGAAGCTGGCGAGTTGGAAAGGCACGATGGTAGTGCGGGTCCGTCCCCTCGCCTACGTCGTCGTCGCCATCGCTGTCGTCCCAGTCGGAGAGGGGCGCCCGAGCCCACTCAGATCTCCTTCCGATCTACCCACGAAGGATGAGAAGATAGGAGCGGCAGGTGCGGTGGCGCCCGGCGCCCGGGCGGCCGCCGCAGCTGCGATCTTTGGCGAGGAGGTCGGAGTCGCAGGCGGAGGAGAGTCCCCTCGTGGCGCACCTACACGTGCAACAGCGCGCCCGCCGTTGGGGGACGACGAGCGGAGACCAGGTCCCTCCGCCAAGGACGACGGCGTTCTGAGGGGAGAGGGCCGCGAGAGGAGGTGCCGGTCGCCGGATTATGGTTCCCGGCGGCCGAAACGCGACTCGGTTTCCTCCGATGAGCCAAGCACGACGTCCGACGTCCCGGCCGGGGAGGAGCACGCTCCCCCCAACGTCTGCGCAATCATGCGGCGCCGGAGGGAGATGCGCCGGCTTCCGGGGCAACGTGGTCGAGCTTGACGCCGGCCGTGGGCGGGGCTGGGCGGACGGATCCGGCTAAATGTAGTTAAAATAAAAACTAAGTGCACAATTTGCATTTATACACCAAGACGAATCTTTTGAGCCTAATCAATCCATGATTATCCATAAGTGCTATAGTAACTAACATGATTATCTTTAAGTGTTGCAGTAACTAAATGATTTGTGTCGTTTACGAGGCGAGATACGAAATTAGTTTTTAATTAGTGCACGAAAATCTCTTCCGACATCCAGTCAAAGATCTGATGTGACAACCCAATCCAAAATTTTTCAGCAACTAAACACACCCTAAAGCCATTGACGAGACCCTGTGACTCTCAGCAAAACGCAATAACGGAGCTGCCTGCAGTCGAGAATAGAGGACGACTGGGTAGTGGTTGTGTGGTGGGAGGAGACCTTGCCCCATGCGCTCACCAAGCCAAGTAACACACAATTACCTTGGCGGTGCTGACTGTTTCCTTGGAGGTTGAATAGAGGATGACTGGGTAGTGGTTGTGTGGTGGGAGGAGACCTTGCCCCATGCGCTCACCAAGCCAAGTAACACACAATTACCTTGGCGGTGCTGACTGTTTCCTTGGAGGTTGAATAGAGGACGACTGGGTAGTGGTTGTGTGGTGGGAGGAGACCTTGCCCCATGCGCTCACCAAGCCAAGTAACACACAATTACCTTGGCGGTGCAGACTGTTTCCTTGGAGGTTTGACCCTCAAGAAAATTAATTTACTTGATTGTTGTCGACCCTCAAGGAAACCTATTTCCTGGCGGTTGTAATATTTCCTTGACCATTTGTCAAATGTAGTCAGGTCTTGATTTCCTTGGCGGCTAGCCTCCAAGAAAATTATCCTTGAGTCTTTGAAACCGCCAAGTAAACTTATTTCCCTTGCCCTCTATTCTTGAGTGTATTTGCTTGACGGTTTATAGTCAAAGATCATTTCCTTGGCGGTTTTTTGCCTTTTCTTGGCGGTTTTTGCACTCAAGGCTATTATGGATTCTGATAGTGGTACACGGTACATTCATATGATGTACTAGCAAAATACGCGTGGTTCTGCATCAATGATGTGTTGCATTACTTTTTTTCCAACCATTATATGTTCGTCTATTTTTATTTTTTTTTACTCTAGTCTAGAGTGCTATATTGTCTGACTGGGAATATCATTGACCTCAGCATTATCTTCTTAGAAATGGAACAATTTTCTCCTAAACGTGAAATATTAATCTGCAAAATTTGGAATACTAAACTCAAATCACATAGAAGTACACAGGTGGCTCCTCGTTGCTTGACCCTGGATGGAGCCATCGACCAAACTGTAGCACTTGGGGCAGCCACATGTTTCTTTTTACCGTGGGCTGAGGATTGGTTTAAGCTGATGGGTTGATCTCACAGCGTGAAAAATACCTTGGTTAATTTTATGAACTAACAACACCCGTGTCTAAAAAAAAATGAACTAACAACACCAACTTAATTTGGCTAATAAAATTCTAAAAATGAACTCAGGTGTCCAAAGCAGACGAGTGTTCAAATACCTTTGTGACATTTGCCGTCCGGGACACACGTTACATCACTCCCAACCGTCCATCCGATTCGTTGCATTGCCGCGTCCACGGAATGTACAACGTCATTTTGGTCTACCTTATCATGGAGGCCTGCATGCATGTACATACGTACACAAAATTTTCCCAGGCGCCGTCCGTCTCCAGTGGTCGCGTCAACTGGCCAGATGGCCAGATTACCTGGCTAGCTAGATGTTGCAGGTTTGGATTTTCTGGCCGCCATGTGCAGTCCTGTTTCCATTCAGGCCTCGCTCAACTTTTCGTGGCGGCTCTTGCTTTCGGTTGCTGTGTTCTCACTTGCACAGTTGCACGTTGTTTCTTCCTCTACCAATAGTGAACTCTAGCGCGCCTAATTGACTGAACGGCGAATGCGACGACAGCGTCCAATCCAACCCAATATTTTGAGGCTCCTACGGCTCAGCATGGTGCCACCTAACTGTCCTGTACAGTACTTACTTAGCCCTATGTAAAAAACTCACTTTGCATACGCGTTCAGGGCTATTGCAGACGCGCGTCTGTTGACCTTATTAATAACAATGACCTTATTAATATAGAGTATAAATGCATGCGGGAAAAATGAGTTTAGATGAGAAAATCTTCATATTCAGGATGTATAGAAAATGCAAATACAGGATAGAGTGCGAATAGCCTCAGCCTCTCATCGTAGGTCTCAACAGAAGACAACAATGGAGAGGACGACGCGGTAGTGTCGTAGTGGTTATGTGTCCTGGTGGGACTTGGGAGGAGAGCTTGACCCGTGCGGCCATCAAGTCAAGTCGCCGGCCACCACTCACCGGTGTGGCATTCGTAAAAGGAACATAACCGCAGGATTTACAGAAGGGCTCATACACCTATTCAGCATTAGCACACAACTCCCAGTCCCTGTGCACTATCACACCTTACTAATGACTTCAGTTGACATATGATACCATTATTAGGAGGGCCAACCCAAACCATTGGCCACGGCCTGTGCGCTTCAAGCTCTCATGCAATAATATGATGAGCCGACACAAGAAGGCCCGTCGCCTGCAGTGGAGAGTACGATGGCACATGTTTGAAGTGGACCTTGACCTGTGCGGCCACCGAGTCAAGTCGTCGGCCCCCACACTCACCGGCTGCAATCACTGAGATCCCACATGGGCTGCATTACTGACATGTCTGAAACGATGGCTGTCACTGCATCAATGTTCAGTGACGCCAAGCAATGAGTATTATAACCGTGCCTGGTCTTAAGATTGCGTTTTTTCACGGGACAGAGGGAGTATCCTTTATCACTATCTCATTCTGCAAATATTTTTGTGCTATTCCAGCCCTTCTAATATTGATCAAAGTGCAACTTTAACGCTCACATATGTTTTTAATCACCTTCATATTGTTGTGTTTCATATATATACTCATTTATCATAGACTTAAAGGGGTAAGGGTAACCTGCAACCAAGCCAAGGCTGTAATATGCAGGTTGCCAATGTACCAACAAAATCTTTGTTCCCTGACATGCAGGTTGTTTCGCACTTCATGGTATATACCATCTTTCTTTCCTTATAGAATTAATTGTGTTTATGTTCCTGATATCTACTACATTTCTCAACAAGCTTTACACATGCGCTACTTCTGCTTTTAAATTTCTGTAATAATCATATGCACAATACCAAATTAAATTACCATAATATAGCGACTCCTTTGGGTACCCTGTCACTTCATCAAATGAGATTAAGCGGTAAATTGTGTACCAGGATTGGGAAAAAAGTGCTATTCAGAAGACAGCGAGATCCAGCAATAGTGAATAAGGTGAGGCACGTAAAAGGTGTAGGGCCACAAGCTGGTTTGTTTGCTGGGTCAATTAGACCGTGTAACTCACATTGGTGTTTTTTTTTTTTGAGATTACACACTACAACGCAGACGCTCAACACGCACGCACACTCACCCCTATGAACACACGTACGCTAACCCTACCCCTATGAGCACCTTCGAAGGACTGAGCCGGCAAATCTTGAAGTTCACGAAGTCACCACAGAGCGCCGCCTGTGCCGACGGGGCGTCGCCTACCACTTAATTGGTGTTTGGTGAGCCACACGAGTTGGCTATTGGGCGCTTATATAAACCCATCTTTATGATGTCATGGTTATGAACAGAAACTAATATGAAACCGTCTTCTCCTTGCATTTCTCTGCACTTAAACTCGACATTGTGTTACATTATAGACTTTTAATTATAAACTTTTAATGCCATGTAATTAGAGTTGACAATTCAATATTTCCTCCTACAAATATAGAACAATCACCCCGTACCTCATATTTTGCATCACTAAGTGAATAAGCACAGCGGCGCAATGGGCTAGCCTCCACGGCAGGGGCGCGGCAACGCTGCGCGTGGTTTCTAGTAAGCCTCTAGACACGGTGGTTAAAAATAGTGCAGCCCCATCGGAAAAAAATACTGTGGAATTTTAGGTGTGCCAAATCATGCTGTGCATGCTTGAGATGGATTTGGGTAGGTTCAGTTAGGGTTTGAAGCCAATTTTACCACTTCAGTAGGGACTAACCGAAAGGCCAAGAGAACCGAGCCTAGCTCAGATGGCAAGCGCTGCCGGTGTGCAGGCTGCCGGCGCGAGTTCGATTTCGGAATCGTTCTCGCGTCTCTCACCGGGATTTATTCTCAAAAATAATTTGCAGGCCTCTTGATGGATTTGGAGCCTCACACGTGGATGTGCCACAATGGTCAGGGTGACGTGCCCGATACATACGAAGCCAGGATGACTTCGGATCTCTTAGCCACATGCAACATCTTCATATAGGTGTAGATCTAGCTTACGCGCTACGGTGTGAGTGTGTGCGTTTGTGTGTGTGGTGGTGTGAGTTAGTGCGTGAGAGTTCAGATTCTAACTTGTACTTGAAGAGTTAAGGCATAAAAAAAAAAAAAAACCCGAAAGGCCAAAGCCATCGACCAATAATGGAGAGGACAACACGGTAGTGTCGTAGTGGTGGTGTGGCCTGGAGGAGACCTTGACCCATGCGGCAACCAAGTCAAAGCCGCCGGCCCCGACTCAATGGTGTGGAAATTGTAGAAGGAACACAACCGCAGGATTTTCGACAACAAATCTTCACACCCACAATGTAGCAATCCAGATGGCCGAGCTCATACACCTATGCAGCATATTAGCACACAACTCACCGTCCCTGTGGACTATCAGGCCGTGTAGTTACCTGTTAAGCCACCAGACATTCTAGTACATTAATCCTTTCCTACTTGTTTGAAAAAAAAAAGTGCTCGACCTGGCTTCAGACCATTCAGACTGTAGTTGGCTGTAATGTGCAGATTTAAGATGGTTGTGTTGGTTCAGTTCACATATGAAGTCATTAGTGGGGTTAACCCAAACCATTAGCCACAGCCTGTGCGCTCCAAGCTTTCAGGCAATAATATGGAGCCGACACAAGAAGGCCCATGGCCTGCAGGGAGAGGACGATGGCACATGGTTGTTGTAGAAGACCTTGACCTGCGTGGGGCGTGGCCACCGAGTCAAGTCGCCGGCCCCCACACTCACCGGCAATCACTGAGATGGCACATGGGCTGCATTAGTGACATGTCTGAAACCATGGCTGTCGTCTCTGCATCAATGTTCAGTGACGCCAATGAGTATTAACTAGGCAGTGTCCTCTTGTCTATTGGAGCTTGTTCTGACGAGGGAATCGTCGAGGGTGACCTCGCTCTTGCCTCCAGCTTGACGCCTTTCCATTGCCACCCCCACAGAAGCTCTACGAACCCACTGCGCTCAGATTTGAGTAGAAGCTTGAGGCAAGAGAGGAAGCATGAGTGTGGTGACGGGGGCGCTGGGAAGCCTCGCCCCCAAGCTGCTGCAGCTGCTCCATGGTGAGTACAAGCTCCAGAAGGGCGTGAGGAATCAAGTGGAGTGGCTCCACAGCGAGCTGGAGAGCATCGGGCCTTTCCTCAACAAGGTTTCGGATGTGCCATGGAACCAGATCGACGAGCAGGTCAAGGTGTGCGCGCGCGAGGTCGGGGGAGGCATCCTATGACATGGAGGATATCCTTGACACCTTCCTCGTTCGTGTCGATAGCAGCAAGGATGCAGACTCCAGCAGCCTTATGGACAAGGTGGGTGATCTGTTCAGGAAGGTAAAGGCTCGCCGTGATATTGCAGGAAAGATCAAAGACATGACGAGGCATCTTGAAGAGGTATCCCAAAGGCGTAAGAGGTACAAACTTGATGAGATTATGTCCAAGCAGGGTACATCCACGTCAAGTATTGATCCTCGCACCAAAGCTATGTACAAAAAGTGACAGAACTTATTGGTGTAGACAAGTCAAAGGAAGAGCTCATATCTAAGCTCAATCTATCTCAACCAGACGATGTTGTTCCTGACAAGAAGATGACCAAGAAGGTTTCTATTGTAGGGGTTGGGGGACTGGGCAAAACAACTCTTGCCAGAGCGGTGTATGACAACCTAAAATTGCAGTATGATGACAACCTAAAATTGCAGTATGATTGTGCGGCTTTCGTTTCAGTTGGAAGGGATCTTGGGTTGGTAACAGTTTTCAAGGATATCCTCTTTGGTCTTGACAAGAAAAAATATGCCACCATTCATAACGATGGAAGAGGTTTGAAGCTCCTAATTGATGAAGTCCGAGAATTTCTGGAGAACAAGAGGTACACATCAGCCACCCAATTTTAAATTGTATTTAGCGAGTGGCTTTTAATAAGATGCTGTTGGTTATACTAAATATAGTGTCTCCACGTCATATATGATAGAATCAAACATTTCTAATTCATAACTGAGCTTACATTTTTTTCCTTCTAATTAAAATTATAGTCTTCAAACTTATAATATACAAGAAGAAAACAGCAACTAGTTCTTATTGTCGCCGACGGAACATCGCTACCACTTAATGCATAACACCGGTAAATTCTAAAAAAAATCCCAGGAAAAGGTGTGAGTACCGGGATTTGAACCCTAATGGGTAGCGTCCCCACTTGACCATCCTACCACTAGATTACAAGCCAATTCGATTTTGCAGCAAGCCATTAGACGTGCAAGTTATGTATAACGTGGCCTTAAATACGTTACTTTCTAAATTTATTTATTCTTCAATAGTTCTGCCGATTGGTAGTCAAAACAATTCTGAAACATCAGCACATAATTTTTACTAGTAGTTTTTTTTTCTCACTGTAATGCGAGGTACGTATTTCATCAAGAGGAAGTAGAATTGTTAAAATGTACAAAGCTAGCGGAAATCCAACGATTACCGTGCTGTCATGACCAAGATGAAGTCCTTAGAGTGGCAATCACTACATGAGTGGCTGAATAGGTGATCAGCGAGATGGGCTGGTGAAGCTGGGCTTGGCCGGCGGAGGCATAGGAACTCGGTCCAAGTTGACTTGTTAAGGCGTGCGGCTGTATAAGAGCTGATGTAATCTTCCTGTACAAGGCATCGAAGAACTAAATTCCACCTAAATCCTGTAACGTTATAAAAAAAAAAAACTGAATTCTGTAACCGTCTTGTTCATCACCCCAACTGCTGTTCTTGCTCCCCAAACCCTTGATTCATGCTGATTTCTCCCCAAGACTCCGTCCAATCTACCCAAAGTTACCCTGGTTCGTGACACGCGCCCACAAATGACCCTAGAGCACACTCATCAAAGGAAACAACCGTTGCAAAGATACACTTCTGCAGCACATACTCTTTAATAGAGCTGCTATGTGCCCGGCCGGCCAAATAGGCCACACACAGTCCAAGAATTGGCGTTGATCTCCTCATTGGCGAAGTTCGAGAGTTCCTAAATTGTAATTAACGAGTGTCTTTTAAGATGCTGCTTCTCTGCAGTTTGTTGCTACTAACTAGTTTTCAGTATGTTGTAGGTGTTATACTAAATATATTGTCTCCACCTCATCTATACCAGATTGCTTCTTGAATTCCATTTTCTCTACAACACACAGAGAAGCAAAATACATTTATTCAGTTGGCTCTAACGTAACAGCGCTTTCAATTCATCTTTCAGAATGACGAGTGATGTAGTCCACACTAGCTTTATAAAAAGTAATAACAACTTAGCTGGAAATGCACTAGATACTGTATTTATTAATTGAACTTATATTTTCAAAATATTTTCTACTGAAACTATATATTTTAGGAAAAAGCACAGTTTTAGGGTCAGGTGGTCATCTTGTGTTGCAAACATGCTCTTGGATGCATAAGTTCTGTATAATAATGTGGCCTCCATTATATAGTTTCTTCAAATAGGCCCCTCGGTGCGTAGTTACCATACGTTACTTTTCTGAATTGACTCTTCTATGATTACCTCCGGTCTCTACTTTTAGTGAGAAAGATAATGAAACCTCGAGACAGTTTATTTTTACTAGCGTGACCATGTGTTTGATGTGTCGTCACGCCAATTTGTTTTATAAATGTCAGTAAGTTTCATGTTTCTGTTGCCGTGAAAAGAAGTTTCAGGCTTCTGGAGAAGCTCCAAACATTACTAACCAATGTTTCTTGCAATTTCATGTGTATAGGTATTTTATTGTTATTGACGATGTATGGGATGTAGGCACTTGGGAAGTAATTGAACAGTCACTTGTTGACAATAATTGTGGAAGTAAAGTAATAACAACCACTCGTAAAGTATTGATGTTGCCAAAGCAGCAGGGCAGATTTATGAGCTAAAACCACTTTCCATTGATGACTCCATGGAACTATTCTATACAAGGATATTTGGTGCAGACAGAAAGTACCTTGATAACCAATCAAATGATGTTTTTGGGCAAAATTCTAAAGAAATGTGCTGGTATACCATTAGCAATCATCGCAATGGCTAGCTTGTTTGCTTGCAAACCAGGGTGCACATGGTCTGAGGTCTACAGCTCTATTGGTTTTGACAAAAAGATAATATGGAAGTTGAAGACACTATGAAAATAATTTCATTTAGCTACTATGATTTGCCTCCACATTTGAGGACATGTTTACTATATCTAAGTACATATCCGAAGATTATTATGAGATCAAAAAGCATTCTTTGATATGGAAGTGGATAGCTGAAGGATTTATCAATGGAGATCAAGGAGAAAGATTATTTGAGCTTGGAGAAAGATACTTCAGTGATCTCATTAACAGAAGCTTGATTCAGGCAGTGGAAAACCAGTTTGATGGCGAGTGTGTCGCCTTGTCATGTTCATGACATTGTTCTTGACCTGCTGCGCATGTTTTCATTTGAAGAAAAGTTTGTTGCTATAATGGATGGTAATGCTGAAGCAATATCCCCACCAAGTAATGTTAATCGGGTTGCCCTCCATAATACAACTATTGAGCATGTAACTTCAGAAGCTAATGTCATTAAGATGCCAAAAGTGAGGTCATATACTGTATTCAGGTGTGACATTAATAATAACTTGGTGTACTTTTCCAGCTTTAGGCTTCTACGCGTGCTTGATTTATTGGAATACAGATTCAAGTATGGTTGCCATCTTGAAGATCTTTGTGATTTACTGCACTTGAGGTATCTTGGGATTGGTTGTCAAGGTTGTATTCCTAAGCTCTCAAAACAAATATCAAATCTAAAGTTACTCCAGACACTTGTTTGGTATGGAACCTTGCCGGTAAGCATCATCCTACCAACACAGCTGCTATGCCTAGATGCTATAGATGATGTACCCGATGATATTGGAAAGCTCACATCCCTGGAGCACCTAAGAATATCTGGTGACCCCAAGATGTTCGTAAAGGATCTGGGCAGCCTGCGACAAGTGAGGGTGCTCAGTATTTGCAACACAAGTAGCATGGACAATAGCATGCAGAGAGATTTCGTGCTCTCTCTAGGCAAGCTGCAAAAGATTCAGAAGATATATATGCACAATAATAAGGTGGAATTATTAATTAATGCCGACACAGCCATGTGGGAAGAAGCAGGCTTTGTGCTTCCACGATCTCTCCGTCATTTGAATTTGGCGTTTTGCTTCCGCTTCTCTAATATGCCGTCATGCATCAATCACTCGTGTCTGCCCAACCTGTCCTACTTGGGACTGCAGGTGGACACTATGGATGAGCAGGACATGAAGCACCTTGCTAGATTGCCCGCGCTCAGTTATCTTGAGCTGACAATAAAGTTCACAGTAATAGCAAGTATTATTAATGCCGGCAGCGATGGCTACTTCCAGAAGCTGAGGTACTTGTACGTCAATGCAATGGTCCAGATTCAGCAGCATAACAAAGAGGACTCTTGCATTTCGTTGCATATATGGAACAAAGAAGGTGCTCTGCCCTTTGTCTCCGGGAAAAGCAACTACAGTAAAATGTACCCTCTGCCGTGATGCCAAATCTTGAAGTTCTTAACTTTGATGTCCCTTGGTGGGCCCTAAAGGATAACAACAATTACTGTAGCAATATTGGCATAGAATACCTGCCATCTATTCGTGATCTAAATGTGAGTATTTACTGGGATGGTGTGTCTTCTGATAAGCTGGACACTGCATTGGCTGCACTGAGAAACACATGCAAGGCCCATCCCAACCACCCGACGCTTTACACGGATACAATTGAGGTATGACGAATATTTTGTACTAGTTCCAATGAAGTTATTGTCTCTTTATTTATTTATTTATTTATTCATTGTTACAATTTTGTATCGTTTCGAGCTTATATATGTCCACCACTTGTTTGTCTCCACTCAATTAATTATTGGTTTATTAATCTGAATTTTCAATCAAAACACAAAGGAGGCGTCCACGGAAGAGGAGGTGTCCACAGAAGATGAAGACGAAGAAGATGAGAAGCAGCAGGAGGAGGCAGAGGTGGCCTCGCCTATAGCAAGCTGTTGAAGTGATTATTCAGATTTGAATCGAACCATTCCTTCTCGCATAGGTACGTACTCTCGACACCCTGTTCTGTCTCAACTGATGGGGTTTCTGTTCGTGCATGCCAGTCATTCTAGTTTTCAGTTCTAGCAAAACATCTGAGACTTTCAACATCTGTTAACCAATTTCCACCAAACAAATAACAGTATGATTCCTCCCTATATAGAATATTATAAGAAACCGTGCTGCCTCTACAGCAATGTTTGCCTTTTTATGAAACAAATTGATGCACGTATATGCATGATTTTTACAGCAACGTATCATTAGCAACGTTGCCTTTTACATCAATTAATTATGAAATTATCCAACATATTTCAGCTGATTTTTTTCCATCTGAATAAACTCTTTTTTTTTTTTTTTTGCAATAAGAAAAAATTTCATTAATACTAAAGCAAGTTACATCCTCTCATTACAAAAGTAATCTCAACTACTCCACCTCCATCGATGGGAGACAAGAAACCTTGAAAAAAGCCATAAATTCCACCATCTAGGATCATCATCCCAAAGGGATATGCCACGGACACAAGCTCCGATCTGAACGAACAGGGGCCATCTCACCATCCACCGTCGTCATCCTCGCACCCATCACTTTTGCACAAGAGAAGTGAATTGCTAAAGCTCCACATGCAAACATGATGAAATTGGCGCCGCCGATTCGTTGTCGCCTTCACCAGGTTCGTCATGAGAGAACACAAGTCCAACCGACATACGATATAAAATTCGTTTGGAAAACTAAATCTCACCGGCCCATCGCTATGGCTGCATAGAACCACAGCGAGACAAAGGAAGGGCCGGAGTACCTTATTCTCCATCAATAGTGATGTCTTTATCTTGCCATCACCGCTGAGGAACGACATACTCCATTGCTCCATCGATGATCTTGGCGACGTCTTCGCTGTGGCCAATCTCTTCGATTGGATCTCCGGAGAAACCTTAAACCTCGAAGACTCGATCTACTAGGCAAAAAACTTATTAAAAGCGATGGATCCCCACTCCCTTCAACCCCGGCGTGATGCCGAGGAGAAGGAAGGGGGACCAACGGTGGTGGAACGGAGAGCCGGGCGGGCGGTGCCTAGGGGTTTTGCGGCGGCGCCTTTTTCCTTGAAACGACCTCTTGAATCAACTCTGTTTCTGCTCACAAGTCAAAACTCTGTTTTTCTACTTTCCTATCAGGATATGCAGTGCTGGTTTAATGGTTGGCTTTCTCTGTGTTTAACCTGCTGTCAGGTAGGACATACCATGTTGTGATTCCTACCTGGGAAATAAACCTTTGATCATCCGATAATTAATATGGGTGTAAGGCTAATATCTGCAGAAGATTAAGTAGAGTTATTAGTGACCTTATTTCCTCTTGCAGATTAGTGATTCAGACTCAACGGTGGCACAGATTCAAATGGTGGTGGATTCCTTACTCACGAGACGACATTTGGTGATCCTGCCTTGTGAGGCAGTCAGTTTCAGTGTAGCGCTGGTTACAACCTGCAACATTTTATTATGCCGAAGTGCTGGCTTGTTATTAATTAGTTTGTGCTCTTTTTGTTTTGTACGTACATGCTAATAAGCTCGGAACATATTTCTTATGTTGTGCCAAGTTTGAGGACTATATGTGTAGCTTGCATTGCTTATGCTTTCTCTTATTCTGATGTATGTAATAAGGCTGTGTTTATGAATCCATGCATACAGCTAGTACCATTATAATATAATTTGTTTGGAACATTAAATTTCAAGTTTATATTGTCGGCCAAATAATTGCAGTCCTTGTTCAAATGCACTCTGGTACGACTGCAAAGTCAAAAGTCGCAACCAAATGTGGCGCTGGAAAAAGAGGTTTAACTATTCCAAGTCCTCTCTCGGTTCCAAATTATAGTTCATTTTAGCTTCTCTAGATATATTCCTTTTGTTATGCATCTATTTATACACATGTCTAGAAACATGGCTTGTACAGTGGCGTCTCCTTATATTTCCATGTAGCAGATATATGGATGTATGAAATGTAGTACTTTTTAGCTTTGCGAGGCAACCTTTTCTTTAGCAATCATCACACTACCCTACATATTTTAACAGATATTGCTTTGTCTTCAGTCGAATCCGTTATACATCATGTGTGCTGCATCAACTCTGTTTCTGGCCACAAATCGATACTCTGTTTCTAGTTTCTTCCTATACGTATACCCTGTTTTCTTGTTCATTGGCTCGACGGTTCCCCTGTCTGATCTTTAGATGAGTCACTTGTTCCATGTGTAATATACTAGTACATACTCTTTTATAATTTGCACCTGGTAGATATTATAATTTGCTTGGAACATTGATTATATGCAGTGTATTTTGTTAGTTGTAAATTTGAAGTACCATTTAGATGGTCCATGTATGTGACGAAGTTTAAAGTACAAATGTACTCCCTCAATCCCAAATTGTAAGTCGTTTGACTTTTTGCTCCAAGTTTGACCATTCGTCTTATTCAAAAAAAAATTGTGCAAATATAGTCAACTTTAAGTCTTTCTTTAAGAACTTTTATTAATAAAGAAGGTCACGGCAAAAGAAGTGATATTTTGCACAAATTTTTAAAGACGAGTGGTCAAACTTGTTATCAAAAAAGTCAAACGACAATTTGGGATGGAGGAAGTAGCTCACATGTGAATTACATGTGCCACCGTGCGTCGCGAACACCCGACAATCCGCCGTCCGCGGTAGCCGAACCATGGTGCCTCCACTGAAGCATCTGTACCACCAGAGCACACCTCCGACTTCGGCCGCGAAAAGCTTCTCGCCGCATCGGTGCAAAAACCTCTTCTCCGACTCGCTGGCCCCCCCTCCTACCTTTGATCATGCCCCTCTCTCGCACTGATTGGTCTCGTCGCACATCCAAGAAGGCGACAAGGGCTCACACCATCTTGTGATTCATGTTCTCAAGGCGGCACAGCGGCCGCGCCGGAGGATTCAATCTGCGCCAACAATAGCACGGCGGGAGCGCGGTTTCGACCGTGGCATCACGTTGTCTATGAGGAATATATATACCCAAACCGCCACGATGGCAGCGGATCGGGCTTGGGCCGGGCAAAGGAATCGTGGATGGGCTTGGTAAAAGGCTCGTGAATTTTGTTTTTTTTTTATCATTATCAACCAAGTAACAAAGGTGGGCGTTGTAAGGAGCCACTACAAGAAATGTGTTGATACATGACGGTTTCCTGGTGACGGTTTTACGAACCGTCATCCCATACCGAATCTATGACGGCCTTATGACGGTTTGCATATTAGCTGCTAAGTCTATGACAGTTTCAACCATTTGTCACCTCCATAGTTATCTATGACGCTCAGAATATACATTACAGTGGAGTATGTGGTGACGTGGATGGTGGGACCCCTAGTGACATGGACGCGTCATGGTGATGTGGATGTCCTTTTTTTTGAAATTTCATAACTTGAAATTTAAATTTTTAATTGTTCAACCAAACGTGTTTGACGAAATGATTGTAGATATCGATGAATTGTACAACTTGTTTTTGATGATTTGTTTTTATATAAAAAAATACGAAATAACAAAGGAGAAAAATTAAAAAAAGAGAAGCTATAAAGGGGCTCAAACAACCGTCTATTTTAAAAGGCACTTGATTTCGATTTTTAAAAGAATTTACAAAGCAAAACAAAATAATATATATATATATATATATATATATATATATATATATATATAAAGAAAAGGCCGACGTCTCTGTTTGTCTTCTCTCTTTTTTATAGGCCCGGCCTGTACTCCCTCCACTTTCTCTTTTGGCGGCCCAACTTCACCTCCCTCCCTCTCCATCGTTAGATGATTCGAATTCACACGGTGAGGATTAAAACCCTAGATCGTCGGCTGGAATTTTTTCCTCCTCTCTTCTCAACCCTCTCCCGATGTGTAACCAGTCCCCACTCCGAATCGACTCGATACCGCTATGCGGCGGTGGCGCCCGACCCTTCCCCACGATGGCGGCGCGGGCCGCACGCGACGGCGGCGCCCAGCCCTTTCTCGGTCGCGGCCTCCTCCTCTTCTCCCTAGTCAAGCCTCCTATTCTTTCCCACCACCAGTCCTCCTTTCCACCACCTAGTGTCGATCCAGCCGGCACGCGGCGATTCGAGGCGGCGCGCTGATTCCGGCGGCGGTGCGGCGATTACGGCGGGGGGAACCGCGGGTCTAGTGGTAGCGCTTCGATTCGGCCGGGAGCACGGTAGATCGGCGATGGCGTGACCTCGTCCCCTTCCTACAACACGTGACCCTCGCCCCCTCTCGGGACATGGCACCAGCCGCCGAGGTAAACGCCTCTCCGTTACTTCGGTTGAAGTTCTACCGCATCAGACCGAAGTTCTACTGGTTGTGCTTGATTGATTCTCTTCTATCACGACTCTCTTCTACCGCTTGATTCGAAATAGCCTGCTGGTTCAGAAATCTAGAATGTACAGTGTGCTTGTGCTCAACTTGATTTTTAGGATACGTGAGTGCTTTAAATGGTTATTTGTAATCAATATTTGCATATTTGCTTGGGTGATTATTTCTATCACACATTTTACAATGACTATTAGAGACTGAAGGTTTCTTTTTAGCTAATGGTATTTCATTGTGTGTTCGACTTTGTTAGGGAGCACAAAAATTCAGGCACTCCATTATTTATTAATAACTGGGAATTCAGATTGGGGAATTGTTATGTCTGAAGGTTAGTTTCAATAATTAATTTGGAATCTTCTGTTACTTTTTCTTAATTTGACTAATCGGACAAATATTTAAAACTTAAGCGGACTATTTAGCGACAATACATGAGGCCTTCACTTTTCCCCGAGTAGATAAAACTTAAGCGGACAATATTTAAGGATATATAGAGCTGCGATATATGCAAACAATTTGAGAAGTTATATTCAATTCAAGTTATTATGAATACCAATAGTTCTGACCTTTTCGGTACATATTTTAGGCCTTATGTGAATTCTATGTATCTCTGAATGGCTTCAGTCTTTCTACTTGTAAAAGCGAGAATAACTTTGTTCTGCTAATATGTAAAAGCATTCAGACTTTATTCTTGATATATGCTCACTTGAAATCACAACTAGAGTCTGCTAATATGTGGATGTGAGCAGCAAATGCACCATTAAGATTCTTGCTTAATTAACAAGTACTTTATTAGTACATGATATAGCGAGCACATGGCCAAAATGGATCTTTGTCAAACTAGTAGTGGATTACTTAGACATCCTTCGGTTTTATTCACTACTATAGCAGCAGCTCATGCTTTTTCATGGTTGTTTTTTTTCACCGCAGTTCGGCAACCACAAATTTGTAGGAGCGATGCAGAGAGCGATTACTCTAATGCAGGCTGTCATTTCTTATGTATTGCACTTTCGGTGTAGTCGAGTCTATTTAATCTCAATGACAATCCTTGTACTATGTATAATCTGCTTATGTACTATTAGAAGTCTTCTTGGTAACGATTCTTGTTTTGTGGCGGGAGTTGTATCCGAAGTTTGTAATAAAGAATTTGATTGTTGAAATGGATGAAACATGGCTAATGTATATAGGACCCTAGTAGGGGTTTTTTTTTTTTTTTTTCTGAATTATTATCTGTGACGTTCTATTTCATCACTATATGCCGTAGTCGCCGCCTATAAACTTGACGAACAGCTATTCCATGACCATTGTGGTCGTCACCGATCCAAAGACGTCTATGACGGTTTTTGAGCAATGAAGGTTTATGACGTGGATTCCATGACATTTTACGAACCCTCACGTATAGTTACCTATGACAGTTTTTAGAGCGTCTATGACCAATTGATAACGTCATGTATCAACACAATCCTAGTAGTGAGCCCACCTAGTTGTAAAGTTGCTATTTTTTTGAAGGGAGTCTGTAGGCTGCCTCTCGATGTTTTGTTCATTAAAGCCTTGTTTAGTCTCCCCTCCAAATTCTAAGTTTTTTCATTTTCTCCCATCACATCACATTAAATACACCAAAAGACATATATTCGAGTATTAAATGTAGGTAAACAAAATAACTAATTACATAGTTTAAATGTAAATTACGAGACAAATTTTTTGAGCCTAGTTACACCATGATAGGATAATATTTACCACAAACAAAACGAAAAGTGCTACAGGAATGCTACATAGCGTTTGAGGGAGTACAAGCGAATTCCACAGTAGAGCCTAACATGTGTATGCGGACGCGCATGCAACTGATACATTGTTTCGATCGTAATAAATTGGTTATTGCTTTCTTAAATTATACTACTATAAGCAATAACTTGGTTCAACAATTCATTTGTTTGGGATTTAGTTTCCTATGAGGAATATATATACCCAACTCCAGAGATTGGTGCCAATTGGTTAATTCAATTGGCTAGATGCAAGTATTAGGTCGTAAGAGATTCCCTTCCGGGCGATATTCAACATGAATACGGTTACCCGTGATTGTGCCTGCAGTATTCTTTAGGAAGGAAGTTGGTAGTCCAACTGCTACAATGATCGTCGGCAGAAGAATCAGCGTTAGGTACGGGTCGACGTATTAGCGTGGTGCTGGTCTCTGAGGAAAGCAGCTGGTCGTAAAGAGTGAACACCTCTTTTTGGGTTCAGTGGAGTCTTGTGTTGCGTAGTGCCTGTCATGCATCGAGGAAAACAACACAAGTTTTTAAAAGCTATCGGTGGCCGGCAGCCATGGCCACTTCTTGGCAGCGTCAAGTGTTTACCTACTGTACGTCTACTACTTGCCTCCCACTGGGCGCCTCTTGCCACCACCTAGGAAGTTTAAATTTCCGCCTTGGTAAACCAAATAAAGAAATGAAAACCCATCGACAAGTCTAACAAGCCTATCCTTGGACCAGTTGAGGTCATCAAGCACCTCCAAAGCCACTCCCCGGTGCACATCGCTGGGCCGATCTGGCCTCCCGCCACCGGAACCGCCACCTGCCGCACTACTACAAAAGTCAACATTAGGGGCGGCTCGTGATGGACTTTTTGGGGTGGTTTTTCCAACCGCCCCTAAACAAGATTGACAGGAGCCGCCCCTAATGTGAATCCCATATTTCGTATTTTCAAAATGTTTTAAAAAATAATAAAAGATATTTTTTTAATCGGGTAGAACCCCACCGGCCAGCCAGACCAACTACATCCCCTACACATGGTGATTTTTTCGGGCTTTTGCAGATTCAACCCACGACCTCAAGCTCGCGCACGACCCCCTCCCTCCACTACGCTACATAGTTGTATGTGTCCATATACCATTCCGCGTCCTCATATATTATACAAATCCGAAAGTGTAAATTGACTATTTGAGGCCCTAAACGGATTCGAACTAAAAAGTGGTCAAGTACAAAGTTTCATAACTTTTCGAGATCTATTTTTCATATTTAGGAAGTTTTTTCCGTCCGAGGTCGTTCTAAATTTGAGACATTTGAACACGGCTTTTGCATGACTAGATGATTTCGAACCAAAAAGTGGTCAACTACAAATCTTCATAACTTTTCGAGATCTACATTTCATATTTAGGAAGTTTTTCCATCCAAGGTCGTTTAAGAAATTTGAATTTCAAATTTGAGACATTTGAACACATCTTTTGCATGACTAGATGATTTCGAACTAAAAAGTGGTCAACTACACAATTTCATAACTTCTCGAGATCTACATTTCATATTTAGGAAGTTTTTCAGGTCCGAGGTCGTTTTCTTAAATTTTAATTTTTAGTGCCTCATTTTAAATTTCAAAGAACCCACCGTAGGGCCTCAATATAGAGCCGCCCTATTGTGGACCACATTAGGGGCGGCTGGTGATTGAACCGCCCCTGATAACAGTAGGGGCGGCTGGTACACGAGCCGCCCCTAATGTGTCGTCGTTAGGGGCGGTTCGTCAACAGCAAGGATTTCGCATACATTAATCTGGGGGATCCTTCTTGGGGTTGACCTTCTTGTTTATGATATTGGATCCATTGTAGAGGGGATTTCTATGTAAAATTCACTCTACGTTGTAAAAGTGATGGATTTAAATTTGTGCTATTTCTGGTCTATGGACCGGCGCAATAACAACATAAACAAGTTTTCTTAGCAGAATTGGCCAATGCTTGCACAAAAGAGTCTTTACCTTATATTATTGGTGGAGACTTTAATATCATGAGGTATCCTTAGGATAAGAGCACCCAAGGCACATTTGATTTCGGATGGCCTAATTTGTTTAATTCTATTATAGAGTCCTTGGATCTCAAGGAGATTGTTATGACCGGCCACCAATATACATGGGCTGGTCCGGGGCATGATCCTCTCTTTGAGAAGCTTGACAGAGTCCTAGTTACTATGGATTGGGAGGACAAATTCCCTATCGAAGGTTGAGGCTAGAGATAGGAACATTTCGGATCATACTCCACTTATTCTTAGTACGGGCTCTTCCACCCATCGAATGATCGAGACCTTTCAAATTTGAAAGGGGATGGCTTATTCGTGAAGGTTTCTATGACATGGTTGCAAACATTTGGCAACATGAAACTTCGTGGATGTAGCCCTCCAGAGAGATGGCAGAATAAAATTCGTAGGCTAAGGCAGCATCTTCGAGGGTGGGCCCAACATACCTCTGGGTCTTACCGAAAAGAGAAGAAGAAACTACTGTCTATTTTAGATAGCCTAGATAAAAAAGCAGAAAGTATACCCCTCTTAGATCAGGAAATTAACTTTAAATAATTCCTAAAAGAGAGGTTAGTTCTTCTTTTGAGAGAAGAAGAATTTAAATGGTATGAAAGAGCCAAAGTTAAGACTCTACTGGAAGGAGATGATAATACTAAATTCTTCCATATGGTAGCCAACGGTAAACATAGAAAGCAACACATTTACCAACTAGAAAATGAAAATGGCATTCTAGTTGGAGATGATATTTTAAAAAAGCACATTACCCAATATTATAAGGGTCTCTTTGGTGCACCGGAGGAATCACATATTTCTCTCATGGAAAATTTAACGCATGATATTCCTCGGGTGTCACGGAAAGAAAATGATGTGTCTTTGGTAGCTGAATTCACGTAAACCCGAGGTCGGGAGGCGGTTTTCCAAATGGAACATAATAAAGCACCCGACCGGATGGTTTTCTCGGCTGAATTTTTACCAAGTCTTCGGTCAATAATTAAAGATGACCTAATGGCTCTTTTTGGGATTTCCATAGAGATAATTTAAATCTTTATAGCCTAAACTTTGGGATAATTACCATCATCCCAAAAGGTGCGAGAAGCTACAAAAATACAACATTATAGACCTATTTGTGTTCTTAATGTCAGCTTTAAAATCTTCACTAAAGTTGGCACAAATAGGATCAATAAAGTAGCTCGAGGCTGTGGTCAGCCCGACCCAAACGACATTCATGCAAGGTCAAAATACAATGGAAGGTGTTGTCATCCTCCATGAGACCATCCATGAACTTCATACCAAAAAAAAAGAGACGGGTTGGTTTTTAAAATTGACTTCGAAAAATCCTATGACAAAGTTAATTGGTCCTTTCGTCAACAAACTCGCACATGAAGGGATTTTCTCCAACATGGTGTAGATGGGTTGAACAAATTGTCATAGGAGGTAGTGTAGGGATTAAAATTAATGATGACATTACTCCCAACTTTCAAACTAAAAGAGGTCTATGCCAAGGAGATCCTATGTCTCCAATCTTATTTAACATCGTAGGTGATATGCTAGCTCTCATTATTAATTATTAAAAGAGTAAAGTCGATGAACAAATAAGCGGTGTTGTTCCTCATTTAGTTGATGATGGATTATCTATTTTTCAATATGCGATGATACCATCATCTTCCGTGTGAGCATGATCTCGAAACAGGCAAAAAATATGAAACTTTTGCTATGTGCTTCGAGCAATTGTCGGGCTTAAAAATAATTTTTCACAAGAGTGAAATCCTCTGCTATGGTGCAGCCAAAGAGATGGAGAATGAATATACCACTCTCTTTGGATGTAATGCCGGAGTATACCCCTTTCGTTATCTAGGTATACCCATGCACCATAGAAAGCTACTCAATTCAGAGTGGCATAAAGTAGAAGAAAGATTTTGTAAGAAACTTTCTTGTTGGAAAGCTAGGTACTGTCTTATGGAGGCCGCTTAGTTCTCCTACTTAGCAGCCCAACCCATGTTTATGATGTCCTTTTTCGAAATTACGAAAGGAGTCACGAAAAAAATCTTGACCATTTCGTGATCAAGATTCTTTTGGCAAGGATCATCCTAAAAAAACATAAATATCGGCTTGCCAAATGGGACATCCTATGCCGACCTAAGGACCAAGGTGGGTTAGGAATTCTAGATCTTCAACTACAAAGTAAATGTCTTCTAGCAAAATGGATTGTTAACTTACTTAATACTGATGGTATGTAGCAAGATTTGCTAAGAAACAAGTACTTGAGATCTAAGTCCTTATCACAGGTTAAGGTTAAACCATATGATTCCCACTTTTGGAGGGGTCTTATGAAAATTAAAGATGAAGTCTTAACTAATGGCACCTTTTCTATCAAAGATGGATGTGCCACACGTTTTGGGAGGACACTTGGGTAGGAGACATGTCTTTCAAAGATAGGTATCCGTCTCTATATAATATAGTGAGAAATCCACATGCAACGGTGGCCAAAGTTCTAACGCCACAACCTCTAAATATCTCATTTAGGAGAACGTTGCTTGGACCTAGATTGAGAGACTGGTCTAACCTTGTAGCATAGATAGCACCTTTTAACTTAGTTGATGGGTCAGATTCATTCAGGTGGAACCAAACCAAATCGGGATTGTTTACAGTTCGGTCGATGTATCTGTCACTAATTAGTACCCATCAACCTTTCAAACATAAGAAAATCTGGAAGATTATGATTCCTCTGAAAATTAAGATTTTCCTCTGGTTTTGACAAAAAGAGGTGATCTTAACTAAAGACAATCTTGCCAGGAAAAATTGGAAGGGCAGCCAGAAATGCGTTGGCTGTAACTTGGATGAATCAATACAACACCTTTTCCTGGATTGTCATTGTGCTAAAGTAGTTTGGAGGATGGTGTAACATCCTGGATTTTTGAGAAGCCAAAAATACGAACTTTTAAAATTTTTCCTGTAATGTTTGAATCATGTAGTTGCTAGATAAAACCTGCGTCAACCCCTAACAAAAACGTTGCATACATGTAGAATTGTTTGTAGGAGTTTGTTGAAACTTCTTAGTTGAGTTACCGTTTTGTGTCGGAGTGCATAAATCCGTAGCAACTTTTTCTCCTCTCTCCAAAAATTCTCCTAATAATTTTGGGAGACATCTAGTGCCCCAACTCAAATCATTCCCATCTCCTTAGTTGATTATCATATCTTCTCTTGAGTTTCTCCCGTCTTCCCTGAGCTTATTCCAATCTTCTATGGAATCACTCTCGTATCTTCCAGAATCTTGATTGGACTACCCTTCTCTTATCTTCCCTTTTCTCCTATGTTATACGGAGACAGTAACCTCTCTTTGTCTCCCGTCGACAACAAGATGAGCCTTGCCAACACCCTCGACCTAACGAACCATCAACTACCTTTAGGCAACTCTTAACCATGTTTGGTCGACCATAGCCTGCCGTAGCCTTGCCCAACTAGCCGTAACCTTCCGTAATCGTGCCCAGCTAGTCCTAGCCCACCATAGCCATGCCCGGCCAGCCAGTAGAGGCCACAACTAGTCAACGGCAACTATGCTAAGCTATATCAGGCTCAACTGCTTTTCTTTGGACTTCTTTGTGAAACCCCCTTTGACTCTCTTAGGGATCCGATCCAAATCATGTCGGCAACACTAGGAGGTTCTCGCCGGATCTTTCTAGGGTAATCTCTAACTCTTTTCGAGTCTCCCGTGAACCTTCGGTTCAACTTCACATAAGTTCCTCATACCTCTATCATTCTCGAGCCATCGTGGTATTTTTCTTTAATGTTGTTAATCGAGAAATCTCTCCTTTTCAAATTGCCCTCAAATCCTTTTAAACTCCCCGTTAAATTCTTTGGACCAGATTATAATAGGAAAATCCATTTCCTATTAATCTTCATACACAGCCCGCCATTCCTTCTCAAATTTATTTTTACTAAATATAGGAAAAGCTTCTCCTTAATCCCTTGGTCAAAACAGTAGTTTGTGGTAATGTACGTGAAGACTAATCAAAACAGTAGTTTGTATGCACATTGTGCATGCTCCTGTGCTTCGGCATTCTTACATGACCAAATTTAGCACAAGCTCACCGCCACCATGCCCTGTATGTGCATGTATCTTATACTAATGCACAATCCCAATCGCCCGTTCCTGCATGCTCCTGTACGGTGCTCTCCTTGTGTGTCAGCCACGACGAGGAAAAGACAGCCGAAGACGCCGTGGCCCCATCCTTCGGACGAGAGCACGGACCCGGCCCAACCACACTAGTTGAAGTGCGAGTCGACACCGCATTCCCTTGGATGCCGTCGCGTGCGTCTCACGCACGATGCCGAAGGCACTGCCACCCGCGCCGCCTTGACCGCACACGGACCAGATCGCGTCCACCGCAACACCGGGCAACGCGCGGAATCGAGCCGCGCGCGTCCACTCGACCATGGCCAGTTCTGATCCGTCTGCCTCGCGTGCAGTCCAGAGCCAAGCGCCATGATCGGCATTGGCGAGACCTCGACCAGGCCCTTCCGCCCCCTCCTATGGCTATACCAGGTGCATCCTCAATACACCGCCACCCGCGCCCGCAACCTCGTCTAGCCCAGGACAGAGAACGCGAGTCTGCCAGCGGCCCCGTCGTGGACACCTCGCCGAGCAGCCTCGTCGTTCGCCGCGATCACGTCCTCGGGCCACGCCACCGACGTCCACGCCGTCCGCGACGCCATCAAGACGCAGTGCCCAACCGCCGGGGCTTCACCGCTCCACGCCGTCTCCGAACCATGACATGGGCGATCGCCACGACGCTGCCCTGCCGAATGTGCACGCCGGTGAGCCTTCCCGGAGCCGACGACGTCGCGTTCTGCCAAACCAACCGGTGAGAATCCAAAAGCCCAACCTTTTGCTTTGATTGATCCATGTCCTCGTCTGCCCTGCCGTCGATTGGCCATCACAGTCGTGCACGCCAGCTTAGCGCACTAGCACCGACACAACACAAGAATGGACACAAGCTAGCCTTTTAGGCCTGTTGCCGGATGGCTGCTGCTGCGGTGCCACACTGGTGCCCACCTGCGGCAGTCGCGCAGCTGAACGCATCACGCCGCACCAGGAGCACGTGCCCCTGTCGCGGTTGCGACCGCGCACACCACGACGACGCCATCACGGACATCGTACGCACGAACACCACTTGGCATGGCACAACCCAAAGCTTCTGCCCTTTTTCTTCCCCATGACGGTGTACGTGCCAAACGCAACTGCCGTGCTCCGTATTACACGAACGGCAGCCATGGTTTAACTGGTTCTGCCGTGACCACGTACTCATGCACACGCGCACACCGGCCCAGGACCTCTTCATGATCTCACCATTTCCATCCCAAAGCCACGCTTTGTCACTGCACACGCACGGCCGCCGTCATCGGCAAGGAACAACAAACGCCGTGGCCTTGTCCTCGCCTTCCTGTTTTCGTGCCACTCAACGCGAGGCCGAGACGCCTCTCTTGGACCCGCGGCTGGCCTTGCCGCCATGCCGGACCACCACCGCGCAGCCCCCTACACAGCCAAGGAACCATGGCGAGCTGTCCGCCATGTTCTGCACTCCACTCGTAGCCGAGCCTGCATGCCGCTGCACAGTACGACATCTCTGCCGCCGTTGGCCACCCGCGGCCGGGAACGCCGCCACACACGCACACTGCGAACACCTCGCAGACACAACGTGCCTAGCCTTTTCAAGCCTTTGGCCCTGCCCATGGCCCAGCGCTCGCGGTTGCCGCGGCAAGACCCATGCTGAACCTCACAGTGCCGGTAGAGATCCCACCAGCAAAGCGCAAAGCTGACCGCTTCGCGCACCGGTAGTCCCGACCATGACGCGCGGCACAGCCATCACGGTCAATACAAGACCTGTCCGTGGAACCCGTTTCAGTTCCCGGCTATCAACCATCAAGCCACTATCACCCGTCGAGCCACAACTCAAGGCTCGTCACCGGCATCCACACGTCCTGCACACGTACGCACGGACACGCGGGCGCTTCCTGCAGTCTTTCATCGAGCACCTGGCCAGCGTTCCCTTGTATCCTATCCTTGCAAGCAAGATAGCAGAGCTGGCCACCGGTTGCCCAGGCCCATCAACACGTTCACTGCCCAGCTTGAACAGCAAGCCCACCTAGCCGAGAACCATTTATTTTTTGGCTCTTCTAAAAATCCACCCCCCACCTTCGAATATATTCATAGAATATTCATCCTAGCTTTCTAAAATCCTAAGCTACCTCCCTAAGCTACCTCCCAGTATTGAGTTGGGTTTTATTGCAATTTTATTTGGCTCTTATTGGTGTAGTTCCCGGTTTAATTTGCGTAGTGACGGATAAGGTCGGATGGATTCGAAGGAACCCTGGATGGAAGAGACTCTCGCTAATCGGCTACATCGATGTTCAAAGCAGCGGACCACTACTACCTCTACATCGCAGGTGTCATGGCAGCACCTTACTTTAGAGAATCCTATTAGACATTGCAAGTACATATGCTAGCGCTTTACTTTTACTCCTTTGCTAGTATATATGATGCATGCTATGCCTGAGCCTTAAATGCCGTGATTGAAACCCCTTCACCTAATTACCCAGCTTTGCGCTCGCACTTATATATATACCTCCCTGCATGCTTGCACTTACTCCATCATATTTACTTATGAGCCATGATATATGATGGATGCGGAATTAAATGGTAAAATGTGATAATAACTGGGGAGAGTGTTGCGTGTGTCTTGGGTGCGTGGTGAGGGTTGAGTCGACCAGACAGGAATACACGACGAGTCATGAGGACAAGTCTTGCCGAGTGGGTGCATCCTGGGCACCCCTGTTTGAGAGATACCTGTGGCGGGTACATGGTGATTTCCCTGAGGAGGTTCTGGGGTGGAGTGCCTTTGTGGAAGGAAGCCCCGGAACGAAGGTGTCGTTGAGACACGGGGTATCGAAAATACCCCTATGATGAAGATGTCTTGTGCGGTCATACCTAAGGACCGTGAGCTCTTGAGAACCGGGATCGTGGGAATATGGTACTCACCGCCGCCGTCCCCGGTTTGGGCAGGGTGCGGATTGCCCCTTTTAGCTAGGCGGTGCCACTACTACTAGGTTGTTAGCAGATAGTGTAGGGAGGTACGGGCATGAGGCTCACACCCTCCTAAGGCAGTAGTAGCCATCGGGGGCCCGGTATTACGTCTCCCGCGTCTCGGCGTGCGGTGGTACTCGGGGCTTCCCGGGCTGAGTGGTAGGGTGGCATCGTCGAGCTAGGAGGTCTCCGTTATCATCCTAGGCGGGGCACCGTCGATGATATGGTGATCTTGTGGTCTTGAGTACACGCTCTGCAGAGTTGTAAATCAATACGTATCGTCCTGCCTTCGGGCATGGCCCTGACTTTAGGCCTGGACTGCCTTCGGGTGTGTGTTGGCTTTCTAGCCTGGACTGCCTATGGGTGTGCGCCGACTTTTGAGCCTGAACCGCCTGCGGTGTGTGCCGGTCTTCTAGGGTTTATCCCATTGATTTTAAGCTTCACTTGACTAGAGAGAGGAGTCCTTTCTATTCTCCCCCTGGTTTTCTCTTACGGCTGCGAGCCCGTGTGGTTGTGAGCCGCTTAGGCAAGGACGGGAGGGAGCTGTCCTTGCCGCCTGAGCGAGAGTGTGCTGTGAGATGTGTGTGGTGATGGTGATGGTACGGGAAGAATGTGTGTGGATGAGATGGAATTAAAACTTGATGAACTAATAATATTATTATATTACTATTTATTGCTTTTCGCATGCGCTAAGGATGCAAACCACAGCCAAAAGTATTAGGATCGCCCGGATCCCTTTATTTTCTATTTCCACTAAAAGCTCATCGGTCTTGACCATGGCCTCGCACATTTCCGGGCGTGTCGCAGATTACCTGCGCCTTTGCAAAGAGATTAGGAGGATTAGGTGGTCTCGTTCCTACGCTCAAGTTTGGTATAGAAGATGAAGACTACTTCCTCGCCGACTCTACGCCAACTCGACGAAGCCCGTAAAGGAGGAGCCTTCACCCACCGACGTGCCATGTCTACTTGAGATCCCGAAGTTACGCTTCCGCTAGATTAACCTTGTGATAGGTGAGTCCCCAAGAGTTGTTATACCATATGTAAATTAGAAATCTTACGATGTATGACTGTGATATCATCTGTAAATGATGATGCGATGGGATGATCTTGTGGGACTATCACATTGTTATTCGATTTTGTGTATTTTCCTTAGTGGAAAATCGAGGTCGATTCTGAGATGGTGTATCTTGCTACTGGGCTTAACTCAACCCGGATCTATTAGACATTTATTTGGTTCTTGGCTTTCTAATCAAAATTCCAAGATTAGAATTTGATTTGGGTTGGGGTTCTTTGCTATCTGTTTGGGCCATCCGGAATACCACGCAATGATATCAGTTTTAATAGAATTAAATATAACTCTATTCTACAGGTTATTTTGGGGGGAACATATTGGCTACGTAGAGAAAGGACACGTTGTAATAATTGGGCTGTGTACGTCTGCGGACGTAGAGGCGGATGTTTTTTTCATCCATTATCTAAAAAATTAATGTAAATGCCAGGCGCTCCCTTAGTTGGCTTTTTTTTTTTGTAACAGTGGCATGTTGATGGATTTGGCCTCCAGCTGCCACACATACATCCACTGCATCTGGAGTTGGAAGGGATGTCTGGATTTGGAGGGTAGTTTGATACTACATTCGGAACATAGAACATATTCGGAAATATCAAACTGATGGAATGACTAGCAGAATCAGAAAAAAAGCTAAGGGAGGACGGGGCAATTAACCATTCTCACGGCACAACACACTCCCATACCACTTTGGTTTTGGTGACATAATTAAAAAGTTTGCACCCATTGTATCCGCGCGCTGTCCAGAGTTTGGTCCTTGAGATAAACAATATGCAACATTTTTTTCGTTCCACTAGTGCCAAGTGGTCTTGTGTCCGTGTCACGCCCCACTTTTAATAGGACTTTTAATCTCGCATATTGGCGCCAGGATCACGCTACCAATACGTTTACCGAGTCACAGTAATGGAAATCAGTTATAGATGAACTATTCCGAGCATATATTGACATAGGATAGAAGGACTTACAACGGTGTTGAAGACACCACTCTGGATTATATTGATCAGAGTAGCCAACTGTGAAGCAGTGGTTTATCTCGTGGCAGGTGCGCTAAAGTGCTAGACCGTGCGGGCACAACTCCATGTTCCGCAGCAACTTGAGCGCCGGATGGAATTTCGGGCTTCTCGTCTTTCTCCTAAGCGGCGTCTTGTAAACTCTTACGTCGTGGGTCTCCTACCTCGACAGCGACCTTACCTTCGGATATGCCGATATCTGTAAAAACAGAGGGGTGAGTACAAAGGTACTCAGCAAGTCCAAACCAGGGGTGGTTTGGTTTATTAAGGGTTTGGGCCCTAGCAGAGTCTCTAAAACTGCTCTCGCTAGTTTCCGGGATTATCTCATCTGGTCATCACCTTCACATCATCACAAACGTTAGTTATTTCTAATCATAGATGTTCTTTCCTAGCATTATTCGCCCATTCCAAGGGCGTGTCTATTCAATAGATTTAAATAAAACTCTGCAGAGGTTGTACAATTTCCCCACACGATGGATCAGCTCCTTCCATGATCGGTGGTCGAAAAGATCCAACGAGACCTCGTACCCCCTTCGGATGCCTCCTAGGTTTCGGTATATCTTCTACCAAAGGTTTCTCGGGGGTTGGGGAATGGGAAGGTCACTCAGCATCCCATTAGCACTTAGCATTTCGGATGATCACCCAGCACCCGTCAACTTAATAATTCGTATACGATAACATTGCGCCAAAAGTTTTTCGTGGAGGATCACAAAGCAACCACGCCAACCGGACCATGGGGCCACTCTCCCCATGTCTGCTCCCGATAGCCCTTCTGCCTACCACCGGCCTCCTAGGCATACAATATACCTTGACCTAACGGGGTGTGAGATCAAGTCGTCCCATCTCGACGCGTGGCTGTACGTAATATCTCACTAGGTAGAAGGTCTATGAACCAGTCCTTAGGGAGGCGAGTATCTCTCCGCAGGAATCCCCTCACGGCAATTCCCGTAGCAACCCATCTCACAATGAATTACTATCACCCACCTCTTTTGTTGGTTAGGGTTCATTAGGCGATCTTAGGTTATAATGGATTACAACGTATGAGCGTAGATAACGTGGATGATTACGTCATCCGACTTAGCTCCATAGCTACGTTATCAGGCTCATACCACTATATACTAATCGGGTTATCCACGGTGATGCATCATATCTATCATCATCATCATCATATCATCTTATTAAGGTCATGATTAGGGGGTAAGGACTTGTGCGGGAGGTTCTTACGAATCGGCACGGCGTCGAACGTCTTCTAGCGTGCCGGACGGGAAGCTCCTAATCGGTCGTCGAAAACCCCGACGAGGGGCGATAAAACCTAGCTTGAACTAGAACATATAAAACAAACATAGAACATTATGGTGGCAATGGGTTAGATGCATAGAGCTAGATTTTTGATGAATTATGGAAGTCGTTTTCACGCGAAACGGAGTTCGGATGCATGAGATATGGATTTTATAATATTAATCCCTAATTAAATCATTAGGGTAATATTATAATATAATTTTATCATGTAATAATATTGGAACTAATTACATGATAAAATTTTATAAATTAAATAATGAATTTACAAATTTCACGGGAATTTTTTACGACACGGGAAGGTCAACTTATAAACTTACGTGTACAAATATCGGGTGGACCTAGCGGTTAACTTCGGTGTACACGGATGCGCCTCTATACACGTGGATGACACGTGGATGACACGTGTCCCGGGGACGCCCGCGGTGGTCGCCACGTGGGCGCCACGTGTATCATGGAGCTGCCGTAATGGTTGCGGCGACGGAGGAACGGAAGGGCGGCGTCGCCCTCCGATTGGTTCCCGTCCCCAACGCCGTTTCAGCGGTTGATGGCGACGTCGGGTACTCACGCCCGTCGGTCTCGGTCGCGGCGGTTCCTCGCCGGAGATGGCGGAGTCGGCCGTTCTTGGCTCACTAGTCACCTGCGAGGGCGTGTTAGCCTCTCCGAGCTTCACCCCGAGCTTGGCGGTGCGGGGGCAAGAATAATGGGAGGGAGTCCCCACGGCGGCGACGGTGCCAGGTGTTCGTGGCGATGCGATATGCAGATCGACGAATGAGTGCCCAATCGGACTACTTAGGAAGGGAAACGAAAAGAGCCGGGCTTGGGGAACCTCACCGACCCGACCAATTTATCCCATGACGACTACGACGGGCGGCGAAGCTCGTGACCTAGCTAGGGCGGCAAAGTCCCGAATTGGGGGCAATCGCGACACGCAAGGAGAGGAGGGAGGAGAGGGGCGCCAAGGTGAGCACCGTGTTCCGGACTCGCGGCTCGTGAGAGGATTGGCGAGGTCGATCGAGCCGCCGGGGAGGCTATTTATAGCCTCGCCGGCACACACTGCCTACGCGATTTTTCCACCTCAACGAGATATTTTCCGACCGCCAGTCATGGCCATTGACGACCTTCCGCCCGGCCCTTTGTTGTCCCATGGCGGCGCCCGCACGCAATGTCGCGCCCCTGAGCCGGGTCGCCGCCGAAGTCTTGTCTTCCACAAATGCGCGCCGGGCCGCCATGGCACAAAGGCCGAGCCGGGCCGTGGTGGCGCTGCAGCCCATTGACTCGCGCCCCGTGCGGCGCGCCGTCCCATGGTGGTTAGTAGGTCTTCTGTAATTCGCTGGCCTATGCCGACCGCCGCTCTACTGGCTCCTCATCCTGGCTCTCGTGGCGCTATGATGGCCCCGTGGCGGCGCCGTAGGTCTGGCTCGCGGTCCGGTGCGCTGCGGTGCAGCCGAGGCAGCCGGCGAGGCGCCCGTGCTTTTGTCTGCCGTGCCCCTGCCGCCGGTCTTCGCCATGGCGATTCGAACAGGAGGTGGGGCCGCGCCGCCGGCGAACGACGCTGGAAGACGACGGGTCCCTGCTTAGCTTGAGAGGGCGTGAGAGAGATGATGCGCCGCTGCTGGTTGGGCCTGCTGGCCCGCCTCGCACTGGGCCCACTTCGGCCGCGCGCTAGGAAAAAGAGAAGGAGAGGGGCTTGTTTGGCGGGGAGGAAGGGAAGGGAAGGAACGAGCCCATGACCGGTTTCCATTTCTCCTTTCCTTTTCTATTTCTTCTCTCTTTATTCCTCTCATTTATTTCCCTTACTTCTTCTCATTATCTCATGTGTGTAAATAAATTTATATCATAAATGTTTATACAAGCTCCCATATATTCCCATGACCTTTATTCATGGAAAGATATTAATGCAAAGGTACTTGTATAAGTGGATATATATATATATACACACATGTTCTTTTCTCCCATCATTTCATGTGTGACATAAATATTTTATAAATATTTTCACAAACACATTTATATCTCCGCAACTTTATTGTCGAGGATAATTATTTGTTGTGCTCATAAAAATATTCATATATATTTTTGGTGCACACGTGGTTTGATATTTGATTCCCGGAGGTAACTTGTAAATCCTTTCTCATGCGATATATTTCCATAATTAAAATCTAGGGCTTACCTCGCATCTTTGGCCACCATAAAGCTCAGCAAGCAACAAGCGGGGGGTTCCTATTTTCTAGATGGTGAGAGTTCGAATGCAGGTTTTTAAATAAGAACGGGTTTTCGTTTTGGCGGAAATAAATCAAGTTTTAGTTGTAATTCGAAAAGTTCAAATTTTTAGTGAATTTTAAAATGATGCAAAAACACGAGTGTTACAGTCTGTACCCTGCACGCACGTCCGCAAGAAAAATACAGCTAAACGGTGGACGATGTCATTCCCTCCTACACGGCCACTTGGCACTAATCGTTTTAGCTGTATTGGCTCCCATGCTACAGTGGGAAAAAGTAGTTTTAGTATCCAAATTAAACAAAAGTGGATCATTCAATCTCGCAATACAATAATCGTTTCACCTATCCAAATTAAACAAAAAGTTGGATCTTCAACTTTCATTTCGACTGATCGTGCTGTGTGTTAGTTTGTCTAGTTAGTGGAGTTTTTTGGCGTTTTTTTTATCCATGTAAATTTTGGGCATGTTTTAACTCTTGAAAATCTTGTTTTACATTTTACAGCTGTGCAAAATTGTTTTTCTCATCAAACATTTTGAGCCATGACAGAGAGATGTGGTACCCATTGGTAAGTGATGCATGCTTCTTGTACGAAAGTGCGCGGCGATTCAGAACTAACACGCTTGACCGACCAGTCTTTGGTCATCGTAAAGAATGATAAAGTTTATACAAAAGTGTGCGGCGTGCTTGAGGCGTGCAGTGGACCCGTTTTCTTGGTGAGCCTTCCTGGTTGCTTCCTTGTTAACACTTGAGCTACCGCACGCTACCGCACGCCTCTAACTAGACGCGTTGCCACCACCAACAATCAGAGTACTGCTATGAATCCACAGAACTCAGATGTGAACCAAGCAAGAGAACAAGCATGAGTGTGAGTGTGCTGGCGGGGCCGCTGGCAAGCCTCGCTCCCAAGCTTTTTTCAAGCTGCTCCACGATGAATACAAGCTCCAGAAGGGCATCGGGGAAGCAGGTGGAGTGGCTCCAGAGCGAGCTTAAGAGCATCTATGCGTTCCTCGGCGAGGTCGTGGAGGTGCCATGGGATCGGCTCAATGGGCAAGTCAAGGTATGGGTGCGTGAGGTCAGAGAGGCATCCTATGATATGGAGGATGTCCTCGACACCTACCTCGTGTGCGTCAATGGAGGTGAGCCTACTGACCCGAGCAGTCTCAAGCGCGCCATGAAGAAGATGGGTAAAGTCTTCACCAAGGCCAAGGCTCGCCGTAGTATTGCTGGTGCCATCGAAGACATGAAGAAGAATCTTGAGGAGCTAGCTAAAAAGGCGTCGGGATTACAAACTTGGTGACAATCTGTACAAGCCGGTTGCAACACTGTCAACTCTTGATCCTCGCACCAAAGCTATGTACAAAAAGTGACCGAACTTATTGGTGTTGACAAGTCAAGGGGCGACCTCATATCTAAGCTGAATCCATCCCAACCCGAAGATGTTCTGCCGGACAAAAAGATCACCAAGAAGGTTTCTATTGTAGGAGTTGGAGGACTGGGCAAAAACCACTCTTGCCAAAGTGGTGTACGACAACCTGAAATCACAGTATGACTGTGCGGCTTTTGTTTCTGTTGGACGGGATCGTGAGTTAGTAACAGTTTTCAAGGACATCCTCTTTGATCTTGATGGGAAAAAATATGAGAAAATTCATAACAACAGAAGAGGTGTTGATCTCCTCATTCGCGAAGTTCGAGAGTTCCTACAGAACGAGAGGTACATATCAGCTACCAAATTGTAAATTGTAATTAACGAGTGCCTTTTAAGATGCTGCTGCTCCACAGTTAGTTTCTGCTACTAGTAGTTTTCTATATACTCTTGGTTATACTAAATATAATGTGTCCACATCACCTATGCCAGATTGCTTCTTGATATTCATTTTCCCTACTCCACACCTAGAAGAAAAATGCATTTATTCAGTTGGCTCTAATGTTACAGCACTTTTAGATCATCTTCCAGAATGACGAGTGATGTACTTCACACTAGCTGTATAACAGTAAAAAACAACTTAGCTGGAAATGCACTATATACTATATTTATTAATTGAACTTATGTATTCAAAATGTTTTCCTACTGAAACTATATATTTTAGGAAAAAGCACAGTTTTTGTGTCAGGTGGTCAGCTTATTTTGCAAACATGCTCTTGGATGCATAACTTCTGTATAATAATGAGGCCTTAATTATGTAGTTTCTTCAAATAGGCACTCTGGTATGTAGTTGCCATACGTTACTTTTTCTGAATTGACTCTTCTATGATTACCTCTAGTCCCTACTTTTTGTGAGAACGATAATGGAACATCAAGACAATTTATTTTTACTAGCGTGACCCACGCGTTTGATGTGTCATCGTGCCAATTTTTTTTATAAATGTTAGTAAGTTTCATGCTTCATTTGCCGTCAAAAAGAAGTTTCATCTTCTAGAGAAGCTCCAAACAATACTAATCAATGTTTCTTGCAATTTCATGTGGATAGGTATTTTATTGTTATTGACGATGTATGGGATGTAGGCACTTGGGAAGCAATCGAACAGTCACTTGTTGACAATAATTGTGGAAGTAAAGTAATAACAACCACTGTCGTAAAGTTGATGTTGCCAAAGCAAATTTGGGAGATTTATGAGCTAAAACCACTTTACATTGATGACTCCATGGAACTATTCTATACAAGGATATTTGGTGCGCATGAAAAGTACCTTGATAAGCAACCTAATGATATTTCCTACAAAAATTCTAAAGAAATATGCTGGTATACCATTAGCAATCATCACAATGGCTAGCTTGTTTGCTTGTAAACCAGAGTGCACATGGTTTGAGGTCTACAGAGTCTATTGGTTTTGACAAAGAAAGATAATACGGAATCAAGATACAATGACAATACTTTCATTTAGCTATTATGATCTGCCTCCACATTTGAGGACATGCTTAGTATATCTATGTACATATCCCGAAGATTATTTGATCGAAAAGGATGCTCGATATGGAAGTGGATAGTCAAGGATTTATTGAGCAGGAACAAGGGACAAGATTATTCGATATTGGTCGAGATACTTCAACAATCTCATTGATAGAAGCTTGGTCCAGATAGAGGAGTTATGGGGCGACATAGTATTATCCTGTCGTGTTCATGATATGATTCTTGATCTGATGCGTAAGCTTTCATGTGAAGAAAACTTTATTACTGTATTAGATGACAATATTCAAGGAACACTTACACCTAGCAATGTTCGGGGTTAGCCCACCAAAATAGAATTTCTGAGCACATTAGTTCTGAAACCATGGTTACTGGGATACCAAAAGTGAGATCGTATATCTGCGTTCAGCTGTTGTATTGATAACCGGGACCAGTTTTTCAAATTCAAGTTATTGCGCGTTCTAGAGCTAATAAGTTGTAGGCTTAAGGAAGGTTGCCATCTTGAGCATCTTGGTGATTTACTTCACTTGAGATATCTTAGGATACACGATTTAGACGGTGATCTTGAGCTCCCAACAGAAATAGGGAATCTAAGGTTACTGCAGGCACTTGAAGTGTCCGGAGAGTTGCCAGCAAGTATTGTCCAGCTAACACATTTGGTTCGGCTAGATGCTGAACAAGCGGAAGTGCCCCATGGGATTGGAAACATGACATCCCTAGAGGAGCTCAGCATAAATATATATGACAATCCAAAGACTAAGAGGTTTTTGAAGGAGCTGAACAACCTACAAGAACTGAGAGTGCTCAGATTTGGAGGTTGGGTGGACGAGAGCACGAGAAGGCATTTTGTGGAGTTCCTGCATAGTCTAAAAAACATCCAACGTCTAGAAGTGTACAGTCCTGTTTTTGATGTGGATACAGCCACGTGGGAGGCGGCAGGCTTTGTGCTCCCGCGGTCTCTCTGTTATTTGCATTTGCTGATTTGCTTCTCTAAGCTGCCGTCATGCATTGCTCCCTCAAGTCTTCCAAAGCTGTCCCACTTGAGACTGACAATGAAGACAGTGGACGAGCAGGACATGGAAAACATTGCTAGGTTGCCCGTACTCTGCTATCTGAACTTGACCCTGGTTGATAAGACTATGGATTCTTACTATATTAAAATTAATATCCGAGACAACTGCTTCCAAAAGTTGAGGTACTTCTTGATCAATAAAATGGTCCAATTTGAGCAGCCCAATGAGAAGGATGCTATGGTTTCATTGCATAGATGGAATGGAGAAGACGCTGTGCCCTTTGGCTTCAGAAAAAGCAACGACGACGACTCCAGAAAACTTATACCCTACTCCGTGATGCCAAATCTTGAATTCCTTCGGTTTGATCTCCCTTTGCGGGTTGTGATCGATAACAATGGTGATTGTGGTAATATTGGCCTGGAATACCTTCCTTCCCTTCGGGTCCTCAGATTGTGGACCGACTGTGATGTCGTGTCTGCTGAGGAGATGGATGTTGCGTTGGCTGCCCTGACAAACGCTTGCAAGGTCCATTCCAATAATCAGACACTTGACATTCATAGAATTAACGAGGTACAACACGTATTTTGTAGTACCGACCAAGATGATATCTCTGTAATTATGTTGATTGTCTTTCTCCGTTAATGATTTTTTAATCTGGATTTCCATGCAAAAGGGAAAGATGGTGTCCACATATGACAAAGAAGATGAGAAGCAGGAGGAGGAGGTGGCGTCACTGACTGTTGATATTCATTTGGGCAAACTAGGTCCAAATTTGGAACCAAAGCATAGCTGCAAAGACTGTACGTACTCTCTCAGTGAACTCTTCTGTCTTAGCCGACGAATGCTGATGGGTTTGCAGCTCTTGCAATTCAGCCATTCAAGTAGAGAAATTTCAATATCTAAGATCCAGTTTGTCTGCCTCACAAGATTTGACATTGAATTTGTTTGCCTTTCCAAACTTGACATTGAAACTGAGAATTGCTCTGATTCAAGGGATTTCTTCCAGATTCCCAGATTTTTCCTTTTCTCTTAAACTTTACCTCTCGCAGCCTCCTGAATGTCAAATTCGCATGATGGGGTTGCTGTCTTAGCCATTCAGAGTACTATCATAGCCGCCTTCACAAATTTTGAAAATCTGTTAGTCTAACTAGTCCATCAACCCGTGCTCTCGCACGGGCTAATCTTATAGAAAATATAAGCATTAGTTATTAGTTAATGTCTCGATAAAAAATTGCATGTTTTAAATTATGTTTTTTTTTTCTCTTTGTCATTGTCTAACATGATAGGCAATATAGATACTATGCAGTCTTCGTGATTAGTTACAAATTTTATTCCCCTAATTTAAATTGAAAACAAATTATATCTTTTATTTGCCCTCCTTTTATACAATAAAAAAATAAAGACTACATTCGATTGTTGGCCCTTAAGTTACAAAAAACTGCACTCTTAAGTACTATGATGACATTATTAATCATTTTAAACCTGTACTACATTGCTTAGGATCAGTTTGGATCTTGACAGGAGATCTAGGAGGGGGGTAGAAATGCTAACCTCAAATGATTAATAACATTTTAGGCTTATAATGACTGTTTGCACCAATGTAAATCAATCTCAAAAGATTCTGTGAAAAAAAAATCTCAAATGACATGAATATAAAGCGCCTCTTGTAGTCTGCACTGTCATCCCCACTTCTCAAGAATGTTTGACTTTTGTTACAACAAATACTATGTGGATAATTGGATGCAAATCTTTGTTTACATTAGATCATGTTTCTTAATGGCATAAGTGAGTAACTTAAATTAAGATTCATGGGCTACGGTATATTGATTTACACAACTAAAGGGGTGCATATGATTTACACATCCACGGAGGTGGGTAATTATTTAGATAACAACAAAAGATCTAATTATACCTACTTATGATTATAGTCTACAAGATTGATGGTAGGATGTTTTTTATTTTGTGTAAATTTCTAAGATTTATATTTTTCTAGTGGGACTCATAAGGATTAACACGATGTGGATGCTCCACTCGAAACCTCTAGTTAGAATTTACAAGATTTATATATAGTTTTCTCAGCGGTACTTATTTAATTGAAATATAAGCCTATGTAAATGTGTACTATTATTGCCCACCTTTGAGTGCCATACTAAATCATTACTTTAAATTTAGCCTTTTATCTAGATATTGCATTTTTCAATCGGCATGTTAAGTTTAAATTGTAATTCTTATTGGATATTTTGTTCATGAATTTTTATCTTTTATTTTTTTTAAAAAAAAGATTATACATCCAAGTTACTCTCTTGTTTCTTACAATAGCATAAATAGTTGTTTCACCTTGCATCACGTCACTATCAACATTGTTTTGTAAAATGCAGGGTGCAGTGCTTAAGATTAACTTATCAATATAGATATAGATAGGGCCTAATTTTCAGCCAAAACTTCGTGAAGTTATTTAAAATAACAAAATTTGAAATTTATTCTATAATATGAAGTATTAATATTAATATAACACAAAGTTAATTATCATTGTCTTTGTTATGTGTTTTGTTAAGGGAACATGTTTACACGATTGATAAAATCGAAGTTCTGCTTAGTTTTAACCTAAGTTGGTGTCAAATTTAGAATATGGGTGATTAAAGGGAGAAGGGATAGTTCACACTAAGAGGTTGGATATGGAAACTCTTAATTTACCTTTTAAGATGAAACTTGGAGGGTGATTTTGTTTACACGTAGACCTTAATTTAGCTTTTAAAATGTTGGATATGGAAACTCTTGGAGATGATGCTCTACCAGCACTCTTGGTTCTAGGGACTCGGATGGACTAATGGTTCGGTAGTGAATCAATGAAACAATTTCTTCCAAGGTTGTTTAAATTCTAAGTGGATATATTGCTTTGAAAACTCATATATAGGTGCGGCCTTTTCATTTTACCCCCAAAGTAAATAAGTAGGAAATTTACATTGTTTATGTTGAGATAAATGGCTGCATTACCTTGATTAGTGGAACCCTTGTACAATCATTTTAAGATCTAGAATCACATATATATCTTAGTCCCAAGTTGTAATCTTCCAATATGAGCATTAGGTTGACATCGTATATTGCCTGGAAAAAGTAAAATAAGCATAAGATGGTAAATGGTAACAAAAAACAACATATTACATATTAAAATAGCCATTATCTGGATGGGTTGTTTCCATCTTATCTCGCGAGCAATTTGAGGTTGGTGCATCTTATTACCTGTCCTTGAACGATGTCGCCAGGTCGATAAATTATGATGCAACCTTCAGATCAAGCATGCATCTCAGTTGAAGGCGATCAACTCGTCTATGCCTTCTAAGATGCATGCTACCATGCAGACACGTCCATCCCTCCATCCGCAACATATTTGTTGACAAAGACAATAAGGCATCCTTGTATGCATGAGTGGCGCTGCTGGTAGGAGAATTGGATGGAGCACGCCGCCAGGGAAAGGAACGCGAGGAGAACAAGAAAAAAAGCCACGCGCTAGGTTACATTAGATACTGATGAGTTCTCGCAAATTAAAACACACGGCGTACAACATAGGAATTTTGGTAAAAAGAGGCAATTATTTAATTTATTTCTTTGTAATGGCAGTGGTGGGTTATTTTTTGGAAAAAACAAAAGATACGATGGTTATCATTGCTAGTCCTGGTTAAACCTTATTATATTGATGGCTAGATGTTTCTAATTTTTGTGAGAATTTATTGGATTTATCTTTTATCCTAGCACTTCTCGGTGAGAATTAACGTGGACCTCCATTGTAGCCTCCAATTAGTAATAGTAAGATTTCCATCAAACAAATAACATTGTGATTACTAGTATGGTAATGTCCTATGAAAACCAGCCAGTGTGGAAACTATGGAAACTCAATCAAGACCCGCGATCTAAATCCAACGTTCAGGGTGTTTTGCACTTAAACCCTCCCACCATCATGGGTTGGGTGGGGGTTTTAAGTGCAAAAATCCTGACGTTGGATTTAGATCGTGGGTCTTGATTGAGTTTCCATAGTTTTTACACGGTTGGTTTCCATAGGATACGTTGCCTACTAGTATAGCATAGAAAATTATAAGAAACATTGCTGTCACAGAACGTTGCTTTTTTTCATTAAGCAAATACATGCATGCGACATCTATGTTGATGTATGAATAACCACTGATGATTCGTTCCTAGTCTACACGAACTCTGTTTCTGGCCACCCGTCAATACTCTGTTTTCCACTCTCCTGCATTGATATAATATGTACTCTGCTACCTCGATGGTTGGTTCCGTCGTTTCAATTTGTAATTATTCACTTCGTCCATCTATAATTATGTACTCTGACACTTCAGAGTCTGTGACAGATCCATCTATAACTATTCACTACGGGGTAGGAAATAAGCACTTTGATCATGGTATTATTAATGGCTGTAAGCATAGTACCTGAAGAAGATTAAGTAGAATGATTAACTAATATTCTTCTTATCACAGATTAGTGTTTCTGATCCAAGTTTCCGGCTGAACCGTGGTGCAGCTCAAATGGTGTTGGCTTCAATGCCTCCGAGACTATATAGGCCATTTCTACAAGTTCACTCGACTGTGTCGGCTCTTACGTTCACCCGAGCTATTTTCTATTCTAATATGCTGTATCAAAGTTTCAAGTGTACTCTGCTGCTGCGTAGAACCTGCAACATTTTTCTTCATGCCGAACTGTTTGGCGCTGGCTTGTATTATTATTACCTCCAGTTCTATGTTGTCTGTAAATTGTAATAAGCTTGGAACATATTCATGTTGTGGAAAAGTTTGAGAAGTCTTATGTGTTAATTGGTAGCATTGCCTCACGGTACTTTCTTATCCCTATTCTGAGTATATGCATAGTTGTGTGGTTTTGAGTATGTGGACGTAGGTATAATATGCACCGTCACATTTTCCAATAAGCTGATGAAACTATCCAGTGGCTGCACCAACTCTGTTTCTGGCCACCGGTGGCTACTCTGTTTTCCATGCGATATATTATGTACTGTGCATCCTCTATTTTCCATTTGAGACTCTGTTTTCCATAGTCTGTCACCTGAGAGTTTGTGAAACATCCCTCATCGATTATTCACTGGAAAATAAGCACTTTGATGATCGGATAATTTTTTGTTGTAACCATAATATATTATATTAGAATTATTGACGAGCATGCTTCATCTCACAGATTAATTCTTCTGATCTAACTATCCAAGTTTCTGCTTCATCAATGGAGCAGCCGAGCCGGCAGCTCAAATGGTGTTGGGTCAATGCGTGCAAGACTACATCGCTCAGATGATCACCGAAAGCTTTTCAGTATTCGAATATGCTGTATCGAAGTCTCTCTGCTTCTAGCTATTAGAAGCTGCAACCTTTTTTCTCCATGCTGAAATGCTGGCCTCTATTATTAGTTTCTCCACTTTTCTGTGGATCGTACATTCTAATAAGCTTGGTAACGTATTTATGTTGTGCAAAAGTTTGAGGAAGCTATATGTGTTGCTACGGATTGCCATGTGGTGCCTTTTTGCATTGCCGCTAGCCGCCTGGTTCCACACGACGCATTTACTCGCCGGGATGCTGGATCCAGACTTGGAACATGAGAAGACCAGGTATAGTTTATGTGCTGTCGTAGAGGTCCAGAAGAAATCAATTTTTATCTAAGAATGGTACTCTCTCTGATACGTCGGTTGCTGGATGAATTTTGCACCTTCTTTTTTCGTTTCTTGGACATGCAGGATGGCCGTGTGCCAATCTATATTACACAAGAAGATAAAAGAGGAGGACAACACCAATAAGAACACTGATTTAAAAGATTATAGATCCGTTAGTCAGTGCTAAAAGAAAAATGAACTTAACCATAACCACTACTGAAACTCAACATGGACTACGGCGGTCAAGAGAAATGGGAAAGACCAGAATTGTGTAAACAATATCGCCGTAAATTGGGTGTTCTTGTCGACAGAGTAATAGACAACCAGCAGTCTGGGCGCAAAAGATGTCACAATAATGTGCAGAGGTGTCTACACCTGCAGACGAAGGCGCCTCAATCGGACGGAGTTATATGTGGATACGAATAACAAGGTGAAAAAAGGTTATAATGGACAAGAACAATCTCAGAGATTTTGCATCCTTACTCTATAAACATCTACCATGGGTAATAGGGTTCAGCTCACATGCAAAACAGAAAAATTGCTTGGTTTATTTCAGGGTAAGAATGTATGGTTTGAGGTGGTTTAGTTTAATTTTTGTACTAGTGAATCAGCTCTGCTGTGCATGAGTGAGATGGTTTTTTTGTTGGTTCAGTTTGGATTTCAAGCCATTAGCACTTCAGCACGGGCTAATCCAAAGTCGCGGAGAGCCTGCTGTGGCTCTCAGCAAAACGCAATAACGAAGCTGCCTGCAGTGGAGAGGAGAGGACGACGGTAGTGGTTGTGGTGGGAGGAATAATGACCCATGCGCTCACCAAGTCATGTCTGATAGTGTTGCATTACTTTTTTTCCGATCATTAAATATATGCACTCATGCACACATACACTAGTTTTCTAGCTGGCTTGCTTGCTGTTCGGCATCCGGATGGAGGGAGTTGTGGCTTCGATGGATTTCAAATTTGAAAAGGTGACGTGGCAGCAGTAGGGTGTTGGCTGGGAGGCATGGCTCAAGGCTGCTTTGGCCACTGCCCGCGCGAGTGCTGATGGGCTGCCTGCTGCTGCTGTCCGAAAAAAAGAGGAAAAGCTTGCTGCTTGGGCCGTTAGCCTTCCTTGCTGCTTCTGCCATGCGCCGAGCGCTGCTCACGGCTTGCTGCCTGCCTTTAAAGCTAACAGGAGTCCTTCACTGGTGTACTGATTCATCTGACTTCGAGAGTTGGCCTGGCCACCGCCGAGAGTCAGAGCAAGGGCGGACAGAGGAGCGTGGAGGGGCTCCCGATCATTGCCGGCGCCGCTGGGCGTTGGGAGTCCTGGTCCAGTTGGGTTTAAAGGGCTCCTTCTCTTGGCTGTTTTTCTCCTCTCACTTCCTTGCAAACCTTAAGTGAGAGCTCCATTCTTCCTCTCTTGATCAGTGGATTGGAGTTGAAATCTTTCGAGAGAGCTTGTGATAGAGATTGATTTGTGAGCTCCAAGAGAATTGTTTCCCTCTACTTTCCATTTCCATGGTGGATTGTTGCTATTCAGAGGAGATTGGAAAAACCTAATGTGCATTGTATTTGTGATTCAATTCGTGGCACTAGGTGGTGATTGCAATTGTAGTTTTCTTATTACTCTTGGTGATTATCGTCACCTAGACGGTTGGAGTTGGATTGATTGGTGAGGCGATTTGGTGACTATGTCCGCCTCCAATCAAGGTGATATTGTGAGGGGTTATTGTGGTTCCCCGATTGGAGTGCTAAATTCCAGCTCTAGTGGATTGCTCGTGTCATTGAGTTACCTCACTTGTAAGTGGTGCCTTGGAGAGCACTAGGGGCGGCTAGCGAAAGTGCACCGCCTAGTCCAAGGACCACTAAGGTGTTGGTCGAGGTTGTGTTTCCGGCGGATGCTTAGCCGCTGAGGAGGTGTTGCGGTGGATGCTTTGCCACCGAGGCCGTCGCCTTTTCGGCAGATGCTTTGCCACCGAGGTGGTCATCTTTCCTTGCAGATGCTTTGCTTCCGAGGTGTATCATCTACGGCTCCGATCACTACTAGCTACCTAGATGTTGAGTTATCTTTTGTATTAGGCGTAGCTTGCTGGAGTTGTTAGGTGGAGGGTCCCCGCCCCTCGTTTTTCTTGCTTTTCGCTTTTGTTTCATGTCTTCGTTCGTAATCTATGGATTACCTCCGAACCGGGTTGTGTCTTCTCTGTGTAGGTCTATTGACCATTCTCTTCTACTTAATGGAAAAACGGGGTATGTCCCCTATCGCAAAAAAAAAAAAAAAAAAGTAAACTATGTTTGGGTGTATTCATTAATGGCTAGTGAAGTACTTATCTCATGTACATTTTAGTCACTTTTAGCTACCCTTCGTGACTAAATGCCCCTAAACTTTAGTGCCCGCTAATCTTTAGAGGGGGTGTTTGGCACTAAAGGATTAAACTAATTATATTTTTGTTTGGCGAGGACGAGTAGCACTTTAGCAATGATACTTATTTTCCGTTGAATCCATTATACATTGGGCGTAGATATAGTCACTAAACCATGTATGTTACTCTTGAAGACACAGTGGCTGCACCCAACTCTGTTTCTGGCCACAGACCAATACTCTGTTTCTGGTGGGTTCGGTCATATGATGTGTACACAAGTTTCAGGAGGCTTTCATGTATCGCTTGCATTGCCTGAGGCCTAGTTCAGTTAACCATTCCAATTTTTTTACGCCATACCAACACGAAATGGTTCCAGGGAGTCAATCCAGGGTAACTGAACAGGGCATCATGGTGACTTTTGCATTGCCTCTGCCTGGTATCCACAAGACGCACCCATCTGCCCGATGGGATGCTGAATCCTGCCATGGAATGCAGCCATGGTGCCGGCAGACCTTTTATGGTACGTTTATATATGTGCTGTGGTAAATGTAGGAAACATATCATTTTTTTTAAGAAACGGCAAAAGCTTTGCCGCTAATTTTTATTAAATGATAATCATCTTTGTTCGAAAATAGTATTTTATTCGATATTGGCATAAATCTCTAGACACGGTGGTTAATGCAACCCCATCGGAAAAAAAAAATACTGTGGAATTTTAGGTGTGTCAAATCATGAGTAATGGCTTGGTTTGTGTTACTTGTGCTGTGCATGCTTGAGATGGATTTTTGTTGGTTCTGTTATGATTTCAAGCTTATTAGCGTGCAGATGCGTGCGTCTATGAGGACGATGTCTCAACAGAACACAATAATGGAGAGGACGATGTCTTAACAGAACACAATAATGGAGAGGACGATGTCTTAACTTGGGAGGAGACCTTGACCCGTGCGGCCACCAATTCAAGTCGCCACCCACTTACCGCATGATTTTCGACACAAAATCTTCACATAAGGGCTCATGCACCTATGAGGCATTTGCACACAACTCCCCGTCCCACTGAACTATCAGGCCGTGTAATTACCTTTTAAGCCGCCAGACATTCTAGTACATAAATCCGTTCCTACTTAATCGAAATGAACTGCTCTTAAGTTCAAAAAACAAAAGTGCTCGGCCTGGCTCCATACCACACAGACTGTAGTTGGGTGTAATGTGCAAATTCAGACCCTACTAATGACTTCAGTTCACATATGAAGTCATTGTTACTACTGGCTCCGTCCCAAAATGTTCACTGTTTCGGTTTTGAGTACCATAAGTTTGACACGATTTATATAAAATACGTGCAACATTTATATCTTTACAAAAGTCCTCGGCCTGGCTCCAGACCATTCAGACTGTAGTTGGGTGTAGTGTGCAAATTCGACCCTACTAATGACTTCACATGGAAGTCATTATTAGTACTCTCAAAATGTTCATTGTTTCTTGTTTTTTAGGTGCCACAAGTTTGACTCGATTTATATAAAATACATGCAACGTTTATATCTTTACATAATTTTATAAAAAGTTAAATTTAAATATCTTTCCAATGATACTAATTATGTATGATAAATACTAATATTTTTTAATATATAATTTATTAAAATTATTTCTGAAAAGCGTAAGCGATAAATATTTTGGGACGAAGGAGTAGGACCAACCCAAACCATTGGCCACGGCCTGTGCGCTTCAGGCTATCAGGCAATAATATGGAGCCGACATATGTTGTGGCCCGTGGCCTGCAGGGAGAGTACGATGGCACATGGGCAGTCACCGAGTCAAGTCGTCGGCCCTCCCCACTCACCGGCAAGCACTGATGGCACATGGGCTGCATTAGTGACATGTTTGAAACGATGGTGTCGTCTCAGCATCAATGTTCAGTGACGCCGATGAGTATTAACTCGCCAGTGTCCTCCTGTCCGTTGGAGCTTGCTCTGGAGAGGGAATCGTCGAGGGGTGACCTCGCTCTACGCCCAGCCAGCATATGCCTCCAGCTTCACGCCTTTGCATTGCCAGCACCGCAGTAGCTCTACGAACCCACTGCGCTCCAATTTGAGTACAAGCTTGAAGAAAGACAGGAAGCATGAGTGTGATGACGGGGGCGCTGGGAAGCCTCCCTCTAAAGTTTCTTCAGCTGCTCCACGATGAATACAAACTCCAGAAGGGCGTGAAGAAGCAGGTGGAGTGGCTCTCCAGGGAGCTGAACAGTATCTACGCCTTCCTCCGCAAGGTCTCGGATGTGCCATGGGACCGGCTCGATGAGCAGGTCAAGGTGTGGACACGAGAGGTCGAGAGGCATCCTACGGCATGGAGGATGTCCTCGACACCTTCCTTGTGTCGCGTCTCGAAGGTGATGAGCCTGCTGACCCAAGCGGGCTCAAACGCACCATCAAGAAGATGGGCAAGGTGTTCAAGCAAGGCCTAGACTTCGGCGTGATATTGCTGGTGCCATCGAAGACATCAAGAAGTATCTCGAGGAGGTAGCAGAAAGGCGCCAGAAGTACAAGCTTGATGATAGTGTTTCTAACCATGACAAGTCGAAGTCCACTATTGATCCTCGCCTTACTGCAATGTACAAAGAAGTGACACAACTTATTGGCATCGACAAGTCAATGGAGGAGATCATGTCCATGCTGAGTCCATCCCATCCAGATCATGATGTGTTGGACAAGGAGATCATGAAGAAGGTTTCTATTGTTGGAGTTGGGGGATTGGGCAAAACCACTCTGGCCAAAGTAGTGTATGACAAACTTAGATCAGAGTATAAATACACAGCTTTTTGTGTCCGTTGGTCATGACCGTGACTTGGCTACAGTTTTCAAGGACATTATCTTTCATCTTGATAACGTTAAGTTTGACAATATTCATACCACAGGAAGAGGTGTTGAACTTCTCATTCTTCAACTACGAGAATTCTTGGAAAATAAGAGGTACGCATGAGATAGCCATTTGCAAATTCTAATTTGTTAGTGCCATTTAAGACGCTGCAGTTGTACAGCTAGACCATATTATTTTTGCATTGTAACCAGTAGGTTATACTAAAAAAATTATCTCGATTCACGGATGGAAGACTTCTTGAGATTGAATTTCTCATTTGTCAATTTTAATCCGTTTCACACATACACCAAAAATGCAAATTATCTACATGTTATCTTTGCAAATTATCTGCATGTCTCTACATAGTTACTAGTGTGTCATAATGCATTTGGTGTATATTGTGACCTTTTTTAATGTTAACAATGCAAATTTCTTCCATCTATCGAAGCTTGAGAATCATTATTAACCAATTTTTCTTGCAAATTCATGTGGACAGGTATTTTGTAGTTGTTGATGATTTATGGGATGTAGATACGTGCAAAACAATCAAATCGGCACTTATTGAGAATTGTTGTGGAAGTAAAGTAATCACAACTACTCGTAAGTTTGATGTTGCAAGAAGAAGCTGGTGAGGTTTACAAGCTAAAACCACTCTCTTATGAAAACTCCAAGAAGTTATTCTATACAAGAGTATTTGGTGCAGATGGACAATATCCTGATTACAAATTAGATGATGTATCTGGTAAAAATCTTTGAGAGATGTGCTGGTATACCATTAGCGATAACCACAGTGACTAGCTTGCTGGCAGGTAAACCAAAGGAAGAATGGTCTGAGGTGTACAGCTCTATTGGTTTCGGCATAAAGATAACAGGATGTAGAAGCTACAATGACAATACTTTCATTCAGCTACTATGATATGCCTTCACATCTGTAGACATGCCTATTGTACCTAAGCACATACCCAGAAGATAGCCACATATACAAGGATAACTTGATATGGAAGTGGATAGCTGAAGGATTTGTCAACGGAGATGAAGGTGAAAGATTATTTGAGCTCGGAGAAAGATACTTCAGTGATCTCATTAATAGAAGCATGATTCAGGCAGTGGAGGAAGAGACAAATGGCAGTGTTTCAGCTTGTCGTGTTCATGACATTGTTCTTGACCTGCTGCGCAAAGTTTTCATTTGAAGAAAAGTTTGTTGCTATTCTGGATGGTAATGCTGAAGCAATATTCCCACCAAGCAATGTTCGGCCGGTTTGCTCTCCATAATAGAACAGCTGAGCAAGTTAGTTCAAAAGCTAAAGTCAATGAGATGCCAAAAGTGAGGTCATATATTGCATTCGAGTGTGATATTAATAATACCTTGGTGTACTTTCCCAGCTTTAGGCTTCTGCGCGTGCTTGATTTAGTAAAATGCAGATTCAAGGATGGTTGCCATCTTGAGCATCTTGGTGATTTACTTCACTTGAGGTATCTTGGGGTAGACATTCAAGGAAGTATTCCTAAGCTCTCAAAACAAATATCAAATCTAAAGTTACTCCAGACACTTGTTTGGTATGGAACCTTGCCGGTAAGCATCATCCTACCAACACAGCTGCTATGCCTAGATGCTAGAAGTGATGTACCCGATGATATTGGAAAGCTCACATCCCTGGAGCAGCTAAGAATATCTGGTGACCCCAAGATGTTCGTAAAGGACCTGGGCAACCTGCGACAAGTGAGGGTGCTCAGTATTTCTAACACAAGTAGCATGGACAATAGCATGCAGAGACATTTCGTGCTCTCTCTAAGCAAGCTGCAAAAGGTCCAGGAGATATATATGCACAATAAGGAGGGTTCATTAATTAATGTTGATACAGCCATGTGGGAAGAAGCAGGCTTTGTGCTTGGATGATCTCTCTGTTATTTGAATTTGGCGTATTGCTTCTGCTTCTCTAAGATGCCGTCATGCATCAATCCCACATGTCTACCCAACCTATCCTACTTGGGACTGCAGGTGGACACTATGGATGAGCAGGACATGAAGCACCTTGCTAGATTGCCCGCGCTCAGTTATCTCGAGCTGACAATAGAGTCCACAGTAATAGCAAGTATTATTAATGCCGCAAGTGATGGCTGCTTCCAGAAGCTGAGGTTCTTCTACATCAATGCAATGGTCCAGATTGAGCAGCACAGCAAAGAGGACTCTTGCATTTCGTTGCATATATGGAACAAAGAAGGTGCTCTGCCCGTTGTCTTTAGGAAAAGCAACTGCAGTAAAAATGTACCCTCTGCTGTGATGCCAAATCTTGAAGTGCTTAGCATTAATGTCCCTTGGTGGGCCCTAAAGGATAACAATAACTACTGTAGCAATATTGGCATAGAATACCTGCCATCTATTCGTGAACTAAATGTGAGTATTTACTGTGATGGTGTGTCTTCTGATGAGGTGGACACTGCATTGGCTGCACTGGGAAACACATGCAAGGCCCATCCCAACCGCCCGACGCTTTACACGGATAAAATTGAGGTATGACGAATATTTTGTACTAGTTCCAATAAAGTTATTGTCTCTTTATTTATTTATTTATTTCTTCATTGTTACAATTTTGTATCGTTTCGAGCTTATATATGTCCACCACTTGTTTGTCTCCACTCAATTAATTATTGGTTTATTAATCTGAATTTTCAATCAAAACACAAAGGAGGCGTCCACGGAAGAGGAGGTGTCCACAGAAGATGAAGACGAAGAAGATGAGAAGCAGCAGGAGGAGGCAGAGGTGGCCTCGCCGATGGCTGATATTGATTTGGGCAAACTAAGGCTATAGCATGCTGCTAAAGTGATTATTCAAATTTGAATCCAGTCCGTTCCTTCACGCATCGGTACCTACTCTCCACACCCTGTTCTATCTCAACTGATGGTGTTTCTGCTCTTACATGCCAGTCGTTCTAGTTTTCAGTTCTGGCAACTTCTGAGACTTTCAACATCTGTTAACCAATTTCCATCAAACTAATAACGCTATGATTCCTCGCTATATAGAATGTTATATGAAACAATGCTGCCTCTACAGCAACGCTGCCTTTTTATGAAACAAATTGATGCACATATATGCATGATCTTTCTGTTTGCTTTGCGAGGCAAGAATAGTAACTATCCTTTTATTGCAATTATGAAATTCTCGAACTTATTTCAGCATATTATTTTTTTTCATCTGAATCAACTCCGTTTCTGCCCACAAGTCGAAACTCTGTTTTCTACTTTCCTAACAGGATATGCAGTGCATACTCTGTTTTACATTGGAAATACATGATGTTTGGTTTCTCTGTGTTTAACCTGTCAGTTAGGACATACCATTTTGAGATTCTTACATTGGAAATAAACCCTCAGCCGTGTCTGTTACTCCTAAAGTGCCAGTGGCTGCACCCACTCTGTTTCTGGCCAGCGGACCAGTCCATACTCTGTTTTACATTGGAAATACACAAGTCACACTTTTAACCCGTCACTTGAGAGTCGATGACATATCCTTCTATTATTATTCAGTAGGAAGTAAGAACTTTAATTGGTCATCTGATATATAGGTGTAAGCATAATATCTGCTGAAGGTTAGCTAGAATTTCTGACGAATTTTCTTGTTCTCACAGATCAGTTATCCCGATCCAAGTTTCAGCTTTAACCACGGCGCAGCTCAAATGGTGCTGGGCTCCTGGCGTCGTCGCGTCTTGAGACTACATCAGCACAGCACCACTTGTTCATTCGAATGTGAGCTGCCAGACTGTATCAGCTCTTATGTTCACCCGAGCCATTTTTTATCCGAATATGCTGTATCAAAATTTCAGTGTGCTCTGGTCCTGCTTAGAACCTTGCAACATTTTTCTTCATTCTGAACTCCTGGCTTGTATTATCTATTTATTTAGTTTCTGAACCTTCTGTGGTTGGTTCGTACATTCAAATAAGCTTGGAACGAATTTATGTCCTGCAAAAGTTTGAGGAGGCTTTATGTGTTGCTTGATTTGCTTCATGGTGCCTTTTGCATTGTGGATGCCTAGTTTCCACAAGGCGCATCTCGCAGGGCGGTCAGAAGAATTGGGAAAGACCAGAATTGCGTAGACAATATCGCCTATAAATTTTGTATTCGGTCGATAGAGTGATAGACAACAAGCCGTCCAGGAGCAAAAGGCGTCACAATAATGCATCTGCATGAGTTTACACTTGCAAAAGATTTCACCTCAATCAGATGCAGCTATATATGCAGATGCCAAGAACAAGGCGAGAAAAAGCTTAGAATGGACAAGAACAATGTCAAAGATTTTGCATCCCAGTTGACCTCGAACAGATCTAGGGAACCACAGCAAGACACCAGTTGCACGCCAGCACCAGAAAAAAATTATCCCACAAGAGCTGACCACAGCAAGACACCTGGGCCGCCCCGAAATAAGGGAAAGCGAACGATACGCAGAAGACCGCGGTAAGTTTCGACCTTGTGAAGAAGTGATCCAAAGCTCAGCTGCATCATGGTCATGGCCAACCATGAGACATGGCCGGCGGTGCAATACAACCCTTGTGTTCTCCATCTCGGTCTTCTTCTCGTGGGCCTATACAGTCCATTACCAAATGTGCTGGCCAGACCGTGGGCCACGTCGGCACCTCTTTCTCGCCATTTAGCATGTCGAGAACTTCTGCCATGGTCGGACGGTTTGCTGGATTGCTTACTATGCACAGCAGCCCTACCTTTAAGCATCTCGCTACCTCCGGTAGCTCAGATTCTTCAACAAATGTGGTATCAAAAAATTCCTTCATTTTCTCCATATCTTCCAGCACTAGGGAGTCCTGCCAAAACAAATGATGTGTTACATCCTACCAGTACCGTCGCAAAACCATATATCAGTATAGTGCCACACCAATTGATACACTGGCAAAAGAAAAAGATTTTCTCATATCCACTGAAAAAACAGCATGGCTGCTTCTATAGGTGTCGAGTGACCTGAATTGTTATAACCTTTTTCTTAATTAATTAATTAATTAATTTCAGAGTCGAAAACATGGCATAAAAGAGTGATATGTACAGAATTAATTACATATTTATATATACTACACAATAGACACATGCTGTAGTTGGGGCTTGGGTGCAAATACCTCAAAGAAACTGTAAGAAACTATGAATGTGGTTTCCGTTCCAGCAGTATGCCTGTAAATACGTTACTTACCCAATCAAAATCCAGATATTTAATCTGGTCGCCCTGAAATTCAACTTTAAAGAATGCGTGGGGGATGGTCCTAAGGAGGATGCTGCCGAAAGCGAAGACATCGTTCTTCTTTGACACTCGACCAACGTCGACATATTCTGGAGGCATATATCCACTGGATGTAGGAAAAGTGAAAAGGGGCAATTTAAGATCGGAATGTAATATGAATGATAATAATAATAAATTAATTAAAGCGCTTACATTGTGCCCACGCATGCTTTAGTTTGCATGATGTCAACTCCGTTATCAAGCGCAGTGGATATTCCAAAATCAGTGATCACAGGATTCATGTCGGAATCGAACAAGATATTTTCTGGTTTCATGTCTAGATGGATCACGTTTTGCTCGTGTATGTAATGTAGGCCATGCGCTATCCCTTGAATTATCCGGAAGTAGAAGGGCCAATAGATACGTTGTGGTGTCCCTGCAAAGTACAAAACATTCCATTTATATATTAGTTTGAGCAGGAGAAAATTGACCAATACGTGACGAGTGAGAACATGCCCTTTAGAACCATGTCGCGCAAGCTTCCGTTCGGCAGGTATCGAAAGACCAGAATGCGACGAGGTTCTGTTGACTCCACCTCTTGGCCATCGTGCAATGATGACACCGCTTTGTCCTCGACATAATATCCGGCAATTGTACGTACATTTTTGTGCCGAAGCTTTACACCAATATTGATTTCATTAAAAAAAAACTCGCCCGACGTGTTAATGCTAACATGGAAAACTTTGACGGCAACCGCTAGTCCGTTGCGCAGTAAACCCTGCAAAGTAGCATATTGACAACCGGTTTAGCTGATCAGTGGGAACATCATTCCTATCTACACGGATAAGGCCAGCAGAATCTAGTAGAGTCCCGAGCATAGTGCTTCTGAACGAGGCCTCCTGCCTTGCTATATAATATCCCTTGTTTCAAAAACATTTTAAAATAATGTTCTGGCTAAAATGAAAATGCATTTTAAATATTCTAAATAAATAAACAACATAAGTAACAACTGATGGTTAGAATAATGTGAATGTCTTGCTCTGAGCGCATTTTACACATATATAGAATATATCATATGTATGTATTAAAAGTTTTGTGGCCAAATTTATCTCATAAAACTAATCCAAATATGTTATCCATGCTACATCCTCTCATTACTATAAAAATGATTTTTAGGAGTCTCTACTTTTTTTTTTTTTTGCATAGACAATCACAGACCATTGTCGTCCATTACAGGATTTGCCAGATCTAAAACTGATTCTTAGAGTGATGTGGCACGTTTTTTTATTTTAAAAAAAATCCTTCCTTATTAATTTGTTTTTGCTAACAGATACCACAACCTAGAAGCGGGTGAGGGTACCAGACCTCTAGAAACCTTATTTTGCCATCTCGGATAATATGGTCCAATTGTTAGTGTCGTTGGTATGTGGTTTGCTTTTTAAGATAATAAATTATAAATATATAATTTTCCTTAATTTATTTATGCACACTTAGTACATATTGTGACGCAACTCCTTTATGTTTACATTGCATTTAATTATGGTAGAACGGAATAATCTAGAAACATATCTAGTGCCTGGATATTTTTTTAAATAGTTTACATCATTGATTTAGACATCTATTTGAGGGTATATTTTGGTTTATGATTTACAATGACAAATGTGAGTAATTTTGATTTAAAATAATTAAAAGGGTTACCTTGTATTATCTTTCATAATAGTAGAGGTAGATAATTTAGAAGTAAACTAGAAGCATATCCCGTGTGTTGCCGCAACATTTTCTTAAAAATAAATCTGTTATATACATAAGATTATTAATATAAGATGTTTTGTATATTATGTACATATATGAATTTGACTTGCATGTTATTTTATATATCAGATCTATAAAAAACTCGGTTTGCTAATAGAAGAAAAACTAATGGAATATTTGTTTAATATTATAGAGGGACTTGTTAATACATATATTAAAGATTGACATGGATATTTTTTAAAAAAATTAATACGGGACAATGACACGGACTTATTGGGGAACGGTGTGAATACCTAGCATGAAGAGATATAGGTTCACTTAGCGCGTGGGAAATGATGTGACTCCTTGTATGAAGAGAAAAATCCTTTAGTCAGGTGTAGCTTTATAAGAGTACATAGATTCGAGGGGGCACACCGGGCCGGTGCGGCTTGGGCGCCGGGATCCGCCGTTCTTTACGTTGCTCGGCGTGCACGCTTGGCGGCTCCCGTGGGTGCGCGGCATGCGGCGGCGACAAAGTGGTGGTCTGTGCACACGGTGAAGTTGATCCACATCTCCCCTTCCCGTGGCAGCATTGGAGGTCCGGTGGTGGAGGTGCGGTGGTTGTGTGGTTGTGGTGGTCCCCGGAACCGGCGGTGCGGCTAGGGGCTAAGGATGCTCGGGGACGGTGGCATGGCGGGGATGGCGGATCCGCCATGCAGTCGGACCTGTTCCTCCCATCGCAGGATACGCGCGTGCCTTGGGGGCTCATTTTGCGGGCTCTCAGGGGCACGGCGGCTAGAGTAGGTGGAGGAGGAGGAGGTGTGAGCGGTGGGATCGAGGTAGTGGAGTCCCAACGACCGGGCGATTTGGCCGGTTCGAGGCTTCGAGGAGTGGGTGTCTGCGTGGGCGGCGACCGTTCGACGCTGATCCCGATAATTATCAGATATCGAGCCGTCGCGATGTATTACGTCCCCATACCTGTTCTAAGGCTCGGGCGTTGCGACGCTGTGGATATTGGTGGTGCACCTCCAAAGAGCTCCAATTGATCTGGATTTGTGGCCACCGACGTAATGGCATGGATCGCGGTGGGGCAGCGGTTGTGTTTAGACGACGGTGGCGCTGTGGGTGCCACTTCCTCCATTTGGCGTAATCTCTTCTCTCCAAGACGCCTTGGAGATCTTTTTGGGTGAAAAATCCAGCACCAGGGCTTCATGGTCGGGCGACAATGGCATCTTCGTATGTCATGTTCTTGTTGGAGGCGTCGCTTTTGGAAGTTTTCCCTTGGTTCTTTAGTGTTGGAGCCGGTCTAACTACCTCCCTAAATTCTTATTGCCATTGTAGTTCATTTGACGGTGTATTCTCATCTTCTAGCAAGCCGAATGCCGCGGATGACTTGTTGAGCTCCTATAGGTTTTTCATTTTCGTTTTTTTTTAAACTACGGCCTGAACTTTGTAATAATTGGCCTGATTCTACCTATTGGTAGATGAAGCCAGGTATGAAATAATATCCATTATCTAAAAAAAAGATTTAGGGGCACATAGGTAGTTTAAAAGTAGATTAGACAATTATTTGTATTTTTGGGTATATATTTATTAAGAAAATATATTAGATCCAGCACTATTATTCTCTGATATGAATATTCAATATAGTTAGCCAAATATTTCTAATTATTGTTTCATTTGGATCTGTGTCGAGGGCCTCCATTTAGTAATTATGAACGCACTGAGGCCCCAAGTTCAGTTTCTGTGATAAATGAACACAGTGCTATATGACTAGTATGTGTTTGCAAGTAACATTGAAGCCATATGAATTTTTAGCCTTGGTTTCCATAGACGTGAGAATATTCACAGTATGTACTAAGTATGTAAGTGCGTGATTGGTGTTGCAAGGCACTTACACTTAGTGTTAATTCTATATTTTAATTATATTTGGTTATACTATTGGTGTCGACATGAGTTGTTTGAGAGAATTTTAGTTGGGAGTCTCTGGATGCACACATATCATAAACTACCTCTAAATCAGCTCAAAGATTGCCCTGTTTGAAAGAAAATTTGTTAAGGACCTTAGAAAAGTTGAGTTAAATGAGATTATAGTATACTTAAAAATAATTGGAAATATACACCGTATCAATTGATCAAGACATCTCATCTGATCCACTGACTGATATTCAGTCCAGTTTGAAATTTGGCCCATTGTGGAAATGTGCATGTTGATGAGATATTGTGGAAGGTTTAATCCCACCACGGATGTTAAAGGTGGGTTAGGCCAATATATAAGGTCTTTTGAGTCCATCCCACTGTCCTCGGATCAATCCTTTAACTTTTACACGAGGTGAGGAGGAAAAACGTAAGTAGGATGGTGTTAGGTATGCTTCACTCAACATTGGATATGAGCCCTCACTAATTGCACGTGTAGAGGCATGCGCTAAGTGACATACCAGCCCACAAGTCATTTAAGGGTCCTTTTACATGAAGTGAGGACCAAGCATAACATGCTTGGGTTGGGTGTAGCTAGAATGGTTTATTACTCAACACTAGTAGAAAAGTTTTTTGTGGTGGTTTTTTTTTTTTTGGATTTTTGGTGGTGGTTTTTGCAACCGCCACCGAGGTAAGGTCATTGTTAATCGCTTAATCCAAAAAAAAAAAAAAGCCCAAATTCGAACCCTAACGAGACTCGGATCCGGGCCCGTCACTACTCCTCCCGCCCGGCCGAGCTAGGGTTAGGATTCCCTGCGTGGCTGCCACCGCCGCATCCGCCGTCGTGGGCCACCAGATCCACGCAGAGAAGCTCTCGCCCTCACTAGATCCACGCCCGAGAGAATGCCGCTCCTCGCCGGATCTGCCCCCACTACCGCCCTCCTCACCGGATTCGCTCCTCACCGCCGCCTAGGGGGAGCCAAGGACGAGAGCTGCCGGGCGGGTTCACCGCACGCCCCTACGCAGCGGCGCCATGCGCCATCGCCCGCCCGCCGTGCCCGCCTAGCCACCCCGCGCCGTGGTGGGGCGACCGCTTGGCCGGCGCATGCGCCTTGGCGGTGGAGCTCGGGTCGAGGTCACCGGGCGGGAGGAGGAGGCGGCGTGGTCGGGATACGAGAGAGAGAAGGGAGGCAGCGCGGTGGGGATACGGGAGAGAGAAGGGGAGGGGGCGCGGTGGGATTCGAGGTTGCGGTGGCTATTTGGGCTGAGGTGGGAAGGAAGAGGGTTGAGGTCAATCTAGATGGCCTTTTTTACCCTAATTTGGGCTACTATTAATCATGGTGATTTTTAATAAAAACCGCAATGGTTAATTGATTTATTATGGGCGGCTAATATAACCGCTACGGTTATTAGAAATATTCATAATGGTTAATCAAGGCATTAACCGTGGTAGTTTTTTAAATAACCGCCAGGTTAATAAAATGGAAATGCCATGCAAAAGTTTTTTTGTAGTAGTGATAGTGACCAAGAAAAAAGTGTATAATATATATCAAGGAACTAGAGGAAAACATGGTTTATTACTCAACATCCAGTTAATCACAATTACAAATAAATAGTGTATAATATATATTAAGGAACTAGAGAAAAACTACAATAGATCTAACAACGAACATATAAAAGTATCCATAATAAATTTGTGGTAAACCAAAACATAAAAGTATCTTATATTAAGGAACTGGAGAAAAACTACAATGAATAAAGTAATGAAGAGATGAGTGTCCATAGTATTGTACTAGAATATGAACAAATAAGAATGAGAGTAAATTAATATAATTTCATGGGACCGACATTTGTTTATGAATTACTCCATCCAATTCAAATTATAAGACATTTTGACTTTTTAAGATGCATTGATTTTACCATGTACGTTTAGACATTTTGGCTTTTTGTATAGCAAAATCTATTCATCTAGAAAAAAACAAACATCTTATCAATTGGGATGGAGGTATAAAGTTTAAGTATGGTCCATGCTTAAGCAAGACTTAGTGAACTAGTGGGCTGTCATAAAAAGGTACTAATAGAAGTAGAGGGTAAAGCATATATGAGTACCTTAAAGACTACTCCAAAGCCACCTAGGCCAATCCTATTTTCTTCAGAAAAGTTTTGTGTAGCGACTTCCAATTCAGACAAATTGAACTTTGTTAACCCTGTCATATTTGATAACATAAAATATGATGACGTAGTAATTGAAATTATGAAACAAACTTTTAAACTGTAACACCGTGATAAATGACCGATATGGAACTAGTTAGCCTGCTTGTTTAGCAAAAACAGGACAAATAACTATTGTTCAATGGTCTGATAGAAACACGAGTAGTGTTGGCAGGTGACACTGAGATGCCTTACCGGATAAGGGAATAGACTGCGCCCAACTTGCAGTAGCTAACTTATTAGTTTGATCTGTCTCATATCTGCCATCACTGCCAATGCAAAACATCGGTATGGTCAATGACTATTAACCATATCAAATAGTATGTCAAAAATTTTCCATAGAGAAAGTTTTTATTATGTTGCAAGATCATTTCGTTGAGTTGATACAATCAAATCTTGAAAGCACTCCCAGACTAGTATATCCAAATAGGTAAATATGTTCGTGTTGAAAAAATAACAGTTGAAACATTGTAACCCCTTGTGTTTAGTTATCATGCTAAATTTCATCAACTGAAATATTGAAATCTTTAAAATTTTGAAGTTAATCATAATCAAATATTAGCTTTGCTTCAAATTTAAACATTAGCAAGGTTGTACTAAATCCCCTCGATGGCCTAGAATTACTGCTCCCTTTGGAAAGTGAGAATGGCAAATGAAAGTTGTGCTCCATGTGGGTAGATATTCTGGAATCATTGTGGCCTAAAGAATAATAGAAGACCAGCGTACCCACCAGTTGCCTCGAGTTAAAAATGCTTTGACAATTTTGACATTGCATAATCTTGAATACCATCTTTGCATATTTTCGAACTGAGTAATGCAATAACTATTAAAGTTTGAAATTTGTTACTGTTAAGGTTTAACACAAAAGCAAACCCAATAACATGTTATTATGACTGCAGCAGCAAGTAAATTGTTAGCTTCAAACATTTTTGTGAAACAATAATCATCTGGAAGAGTCGTATCTCTTGGAGTCATTCACTTGCAATCATGTCACAAACGCTTGCTTGTGGTACCAAAAGCTCACACGAGCCTGGCATATAGAGTAATTGATTTCTCGCAACATAGTGTCATTTCCCCTTGTTATGGAGTATTCTGCTCTTGGAGTATAATAATAGTGTCACAATGGCAAAAATAGTAAGATACAAACTGAAACCAAGAATTCATACCTAGCATTGCCAATAATATGATGACCGCCATGTGAGGGCTTCTCCGTTCCTATACCCTGCTTAGCAAAAAAAATTATTTATACAGGATTGAGCATGAATGCGGTAAAGTTCAAAAAAGAAAAGAATTAGAAAATTTTGCATCACTAGCACATCAAACCGTGCTCCGTCAATATAGATGGCCATCGGGCCATGCTGACCCCGCCCGGCGGCCCATGCTGTGCCGACACGCCATCGCGCCTCTACGGGCCATCGTGCCAACAATCGCCATGCCTACGGTGTGCTCAAGCCCAGCCTCCGACCCAAGGAATGACCCGTGGACCATTTTTGCCGTGCCGTGCCATAGGGCTAGCACGACCATGAAGATCAAATGTTGATGCTCATGTAATAGCCAGAAGTTTAATGTCAGCTGAATTAGGCAGGCATGTCTGGTTCTTAACGCCACCCATTGGGGTTTATAATTCAGTGAACCACATGATATGAACAAAGTGGATTTGCTTAAAAAACAAGTCTTGTGTGCCGTGCTGGCCCGCAGCCGGGAGGCAAAAAAAAAAAAAAAAAAAAAACTCATTCTTTCTAGATTTTCAAACACATTGACAAAATCACATTTTCAGATTCAAAGTTCAAACATATTCTAATTCTCACAGGATTCATAAGAGACAAGATAATATGAAACTGTTGATTCAAAGGGAGTTGTCCTATGCAATGTTGCAGCATTAAAAACCATTCTAGGTAAAACTGACCCTTGTGAGAAACCCTAGAAAGGAAAAAAGATTGCAGCCACCTCATAATCATAAGAGTCAAGTGAAAGTAGTCTTATTACAAATTTCTCGCTCTCAACTCTCAAGTTACAGAATCACAGTGAGTGTCTAACATTCTCACAGACTTGCACTGCACCACCAAAAGACCAACCTCCCAGTTCTTCTCTTCTTCGTGGCTTCACCTACTTCATCTAGGAAGAGGTTCTGGAATCCTCCTTCGAGGTCTGTGTCCTCAAGTTCATGCTGTTCCTTTGTTCCTCCTAGCTCCAAGTCTTTGATCCATGTGAGCATCCGCACATGCTCAGGCAACAAGCGCATATGCTTGCCCTCAAGAATCCTACCGCCAACCCGACGAGGGTCGGAGGCAAGCGGCGGCCAGCGGATCCACTCGACATTCAGACGAGAGAGAGGACAAGAGCGGTGGCTACGCTGTGGGGTGGGAAAGGGAATGAACAAGGGTTACGGGTGGGACCGGGGCTGCCGACACGCCACACTTATATATGGAGGCCGTGGGGTGGGATAGGCCGGCATTTGGCCATTAGGGGCACAAAGATGAGCACCGTGCCGGGCTTATCGCCGTGTCGTGGCTTTGCCATGCCTCGGGCTGGGGTGCCGGCCCCGGCACACACTAGTAACGAAATGATTTTGCGTGATGCTAGGAAATTTTACCATGGCAGGCACACAGTTTGCACACCAAGGTAATTCTCTACCCGGCGTGGCTAGCCGGCCGCCCGCCACGGTTAATCGATTAACTGTGGTACCTTCTTATCATTGATCGCCTTCGGGCAATTTTTGGGAACCCAAAGGATCCTAAGCACATGACATGTCATGCATCTAGCGATCGCCTAGAGGGATGGTGAGAAGTCTGCGACACCCTTTTGATGCTAAGCATTGGCAAGATTTTGACGCTGCCTTCCCCGTGTTTGCAAAGGAGCTCAGGAACGTTAGGTTTGCATTGAGTACCGATGGAATGAACCCGTTCGGTGAACTTAGCAGCACACACAACACGTGGCCGGTCGTCCTCACCATGTACAACCTACCGCCACACCTGTGTCAAAAGCGCAGGTATGTTTTGCTGAGCATGCCCATTTCTGGACCGAAGCAGCACGACAATGATATAGATGTGTTCCTGGAGCCGTTCATGGAGGAGATGTAGGTACTATTTGATGATGGGGTCAAAATGGTGGATGCGTACTACCTAGGATGAGTTCACTCTTCAATCCATCATTTTTTTTCACCAACACTGATTACCACGGTCTATTTTTATTATCAGGGCAAATCAAAGGGAAGACCGCCTGTGTAGCTTGCATCGATGGTACTTGCTACACTTATCTCAAGGGATACACCAAAATGGTGTACATGGCGCACATACGTGTCCTCCTTGCATAAAGCATAGGTACAGACTACCCGCAATGAATAAATAATTTGATAACAAGGGCGGGCCGCAACTTACAGAACTGACACCAACTAGTTATGGTCAAAAGGTGTTTGACATGGTGAAGGACTTGGAGTGCGAGTCTGGAAAGAAGAAGAAAGAGCAAGACGGCACCACCAAGACATTGAAGAGAAAGAGGGATAAATGGGAGGAAGAAGCGCCTCCTGCCGTTCCTTTACACGAAGAAGTCAATTTTCTTCAAGTATCTAAAGTACTGGATGACACTGAATACACCCCATGCAATCGGCTCTATGCACCTTGAGAAAAATGTCTTTGAAAGCACGATATAAGCCCCTCCTCGAAAAAGAGTGGCCCAATTATAAGACCATATCCAATCCTCCTATATTGGACTTATATACATAAACATCTGTTAGGGTTTTACCTCTCCAATCTCTTCCTCACTTTCTTACTCCCATACCCACACGAAGAGGCGCAGAGCTCCCTTCCCTTCTCTCCCATTCTCTATCTATCATTCTCCAAGCAACGTGCGCAGATCCTATTCCCCTACGGCGTGAGTGGGCCCCTCTCCCCTGGTGTTCCGTGGCCGACAATGGCACGGGCCCCTATCCCCTAGTGCATGCGAGCCTAGTCCCTCAAAGGTACGTGCGGCCAGCAATGGCACAAGTCCTCTCCCCTGGCGGCACTCAATGTCAGCAGCAGGGCCCTCTCTCACGATTGGTGTGTGCGTGGGCCCCTCTCCTCGGGCGACGCAAATGGATTCCACCCCTGACACTGGCTCTTCTTCCTTGCCTGGTGGAGCTCTTTGTAGTAGTGTGGCTAGACCTCATGGTGTGTAGGTGCACATCCGGCGGCCGGATCTCAGCGGTGCGCGCATGCTGCATGTAGCTAGATCTCAGGGTGGGCTACTCTACCTCCCACTCTTGATGCAGCGGAGTACGGCTGGATCCCGGCGATGCGCATGGTTGTCGTGGCACGCGTAAGCGGCCGCGGCAGGTGCGCCCGTGGATGTGATTGCTGGGCTTGTTCATGGGTTTTCTTTTTTCCTTTTTCTATTTAACTTACCGAGGTGGCATTTCAATAGCCTCTGGAAAAAAATGATCTAACCATGACCTTTGGACCAAGGCGGTTGTGATGCCTGCCTCAATTAATACATTCTGCTCGCCTCCAAAAAATGTTTCTGTAGCCGTGGAAGTAACAAATTAGTTATTAATTTAAGCATTTAGTGTATTGATTGATTCAATGTCTTGTATTTTTTCGCTTGGAAAAGATTATATAAAAGGTCGAACAGGTCATATATATATATATATATATATATATATAACTCTTTGTTGCATATGTACATTTGGATGGTTGTTGTTACCCTAGAAATCTATACGGACTAGTTCATCAACCCGTGCTCCCTTGCAATAAACTTTTAAAATACTTTAGCTTTAGAAAACCCTATTTATTTAATGTATATTAACTGATAATGAAATTTACACTTCAATCTGAATCTGGATTTGGATCATTATTGTATAGCACAGGTAATATAATGTAACATTAATTATTTTGAAAGTGTGTGTAACATTAATTTTATTCTACGGTTGTGTGGTGTCTTTTTTCTTCATTTTTTATCACAGCATGACTTTGTCTAGTTTAGGTTATGTTAAAACATGTCGCACTATATGAATTAAATTGTGTATATATATAACAAATTAGAAGGTTAGTTCACTTCATCTATAAATTAGTCATCCAACATGTGCTCTTGCACAGGATAGAACCATAAGTGAACTTAACATCTCAAATAAGTATATGATAACTTTTAACATAATCACAAAGCCAATTAAGATCCCCTGATAGAGCTTGATCTGAGATCACCGATGGCACGAGGCGTGCTAACCTGAGAGAGCATTAATATCTAAGTCTTTTTAATGTTTGTTTACTTTCATGGAATCCCAAATACCAGTAAAATATAGCTACCGTGGTATGCATTAACCGCTCCCACTTTTCGAGATGTTTCAATTATAAATATAAGCTAAAGTCTAATCTTATTGCATCTTTAATTTAAATTTATGTTTTTTATTTTAAAATTATAGATACAAGGCATAAAATGTATTTTCCACTTAAGGTGTTGGATTTTACCATATCAAAATTTAATAGCAAAGATATTGCTATTATATATAATATAGACCTTTTCAATTAAAATTAGGAATATTAGTGTGTTAGTCAAAATGTACAAACTCATTTAAATATATTGACTTTTAAATTCTTAATTGTAGAATATCAATGTCACATTAATTGAATTATTGCTATTAGTTCTTAATGGAACATTTCATATGTTATTAAAAAAATCCATATAGTACTTTTATGAATATTGGACAACGTTTTGTAAAAATATATATGTGTACATTTATTAGTTACATCAGGACTTGAGACATATTTTTATTTACTTTTTATAATGGCTTGAGGTTCGTAATTTAATTTATATCATCTTTAATAATGTCATTTATAATACTTTGAATGCAAAGTTACTTTGCATTATCTTTTAAATAATTATAGTTGCAATAATATATAAAAACATTAAGGGATTATTTTAAAATATCCATAAAGACTGTGATAGATAGTTTAGGTTTAAACTTAGAGGTTTACTTTGAATTGTCATTCATAATTATAGATGTGGTTGTTTAAGATGCAAATTTAAAAAGTTATGTTGACTATCTTCAACCGATGAGCAATGAAAATAATAAAATTACTCTCAAAATAATAAAACAAATTCCAAACAAATGGTTTATTGTTTCCTCGCAGCTTGAAAAAGAACTGTCTTGCTATTTTTACAATTTGTCACACCTCTTTTTACGGGCAATCCAATGCAAGTGCATTTTTTGTGATGGTGATATTTATAAACAAACTTTATTTCAATTTGATTTTTTAATTAAAGATTAACCAAGCCGAACAACATATATTGGTTGATATGCTATTAATACATATAAGCATTTTTATCTCGAGAACACATACATATATTTTATTAATATAATCAACCAACCTTTTTGTGATCGGTGTAACTGGGGATGCTATTATATATAATATAGACCTTTTTAAATAAAAATTAGGAATATTAGTATGTTAGTCAAAATGTACAAACTCATTTAAATACATTGACTTTTAAATTTTTAATTGTAGAATACCAATGTCACATTAATTGAATTATTGCTATTAGTTCTTAATGGAACATTTCATATGTTATTAAAATATCCATATAGTACTTTTATGAATATTGGACAACGTTTTTGTAAAATATATATGTGTACATTTATTTGTTACATGAGGACTTGAGACGTATTTTTATTTACTTCTAATAGCTTGAGGTTTGTAATTTAATTTATATCATATTTAATAATGTCATTTATAATACTTTGAATGCAAATTTATTTTGCATCTTTAAATAATTGTAGTTGCAATAATATATAAAAACATTAAGGTATTATTTTAAAATATCCATAATGATCGTGATAGATAGTTTAGGTTTGAACTTAGAGGTTTACTTTGAATTGTCATTCATAATTACAGATGTGGTTGTTTAAGATGTAAATTTAAAAATTATGTTGACTATCTTCAACCGATGAACAATAAAAATAATAAAATTACTCTCAAAAAAATAAAACAAATTCCAAAAAATGGTTTATTGTTTCCCCACCTCTTTTTTACGGGCAATCAATGCAAGTGCATTTTTTTGTGGTGGTGATATTTATAAACAAACTTTATTTCAATTTGATTTTTTTTATTAAAGATTAACCAAGTCGAACAACATATATTGGTTGATATGCTATTAATACATATAAGCATTTTTATGTGAGAACATATACATATATTTTATTAATATAATCAACCAGCCTTTTTGTGATCGGTGTAACTGGGGCTAGAGTTTTGGGCAATGGTAATTTATTTTATAGGCTAACCATTAACATAAAGATAATATTTTGTAATATGTTAATGAACTATTAACATGATTGCTTGTACCATACCAATTAATTAGATAGTTTATTAAGAACGGTGGTACCAATTAATTAGATAGTTTATTAAGAACGGTGGTAATTATTTATTTTAATTAATTAATAGTATTATATTTTATAATGGCAAAAGCGGGTAATTAAGATATAAGTTTAGGGGTTACTTTAGGCTATTTCCGTAATGGCAGAGTGGGTAATTTTTTAGAAGAACACAATATAGATCTAACGGCTATTAATATTAGTGGTGATTGAAGTCCATCAAATGGATGGCTAGATCTTTCTAATTTTTGTGAGAATTTCTATTATTTATCTTTTTTTTTTTTTTTAGCGGCGTCGGTGAGAGTTAACATGAAGCCTCCGTTGGAGCCTCCAATTAGTAATAGTAAGATGGCTTAGGCACGTGGAAGGTAGCCATAACATTGATGCAGTAGAAATCCATACAGATGATTTAGGCATAGTTTGCCAGAGTATAGCATGTCTTCACCATTTATTAAACTTGAGCCTCCCTAAACTTTCATCCCAGATCTGTGATGAATTTGTCACAGTGAATGTCTGACAGAATACTGAAGCCTAGCTAGTACTGATATATGATATAAAAAACAAAAATCTATGCACGTTGCGAGGTAGTGAGGTCGGAACTTTATTTGCAATTCCATCCAAGATTATAAAAGATATGTAGTAGTATTACCTGTTGATGTCGATGCAGAGGAGGACCAGCTTGTGCAATGGTCAACGTGATTGTAAGCTGGACAACATTGGTTGCGAAGGAGCCTATGGTGACTTTGCGCAAGATGTCGTCCTGCACCAGGCGCAGCTCCTTGGCCATGTCCCCGGCCCCTAAGAAACGACGAACGCGATGCTTCTGCTGGCACTTGGTGACGAGCTCCAGGGCGCCTTGGAGGCTCTCCGCTAGATCCTCCAGCGCGCCGTGCATGTCCTCGTCCTTCATCGCCGCCGTCATCTCATCGAGGCGCTTGATGAAGGCGGTGACTCGGGCCACGCACCTCTCGATGTCGCGGCAGTCTTTCTCATTCTGTTTCACGTTCTTCACGGCCTCCTTGATCTTGAGCGCGATATCGATAATCCTAGGCACGCTGCCCAACGCGATATCGGCCATCGTGCGCTTAGACTGCTGATTCCACAGCTAGAATCTCCTCTGATAAATCAATCGAGAAAAGAATGTGTATCAAATGTGTGATGCGATGTTATTAGCGGACGAGAGGGGGGAAACACATTTCCGTATTTACTTCTCTCTTATTTTCAACATAAATAACACAAGTAATAACCTTATTATGAGGTGATCATCAAAGCAATTATCGAATAGGCACTGACCTTATATATGAGCAATTTTTGCCGTGGTGATCGCCTGTTCCTGCTCCTAGACCAAGCGTTGACCCTCCGGACCTCTTGTTTTTGCTCAGACGGCGATCAGCAACCCAGAAAGATTTCTTCAATCTTACTCCGTATCTATCAAGCAGTAAACTGACTAATCCAGAATTTCCCCATCCGGACGATGCATTCGCCGGCCGCCTGGCCGGCTAATGGACCGCGTTGTTGGTTTGGATCTGAGTCGGAGTGAGAGAGAAGATCACCATCGATAACGTATAAGCTCCTTAGTCTCGGCGCTGCACGTGGGCCCACCATCGTCCCGAGTGGCCCGCTTCACCTGCTACCGACGCCTTAATCTAGATAGTAGTAAATAAAAAGAAGCTATCAACGTACATCTTCTTGTGCTTAGCAACATTTTCAAAACAAAGACATGGCTGATAGTGTCCGGGGCCCGTTTATGTCACTAGTACAATATATAGCTTCCTATGGGAACGCCTAGGTTGAGTAGGGGTGGCTGGTAACACTAGACGCCCCCTAAAGTGGTCGATCCAGTTGGCTCCCTCAATCCTCGACGACATCAACGCCCAATACGACTACACCCTCAAGCCCGCCAACGAGCTCATCAACAAGCTTTGGGCTGTGGTGCGCCGTACATGTTGGGCACGGCCATCCAGCGCGCGCACCAAATCGACGCCCCCGTCTCCTACGAGGTTTTCAACAAGCTCTAACTCACGAGCCCCACCGACACCGACATGAGGTACAAGCCACATGCATGGGTCTTCTACCGCGTCTTCATTGTCACTTCCTCGGAGGTTCTCATCATACCTTAACTCGCTACACCGACCAACCACAAGCTAGATGGAATCGTCGGAACCATCAAGCTCCAGGTGGGAGCAACATCTTGGGCGCCACTCAATGTGATTGTCATTCACCTACCGACGGCCTCGCCATCCGTGCCTGGTTTCACGACCAGCACCTTGCTGATGGAGGAGCTACCATATAGCTTCGCCATCGGTGACGGTCTTCTTCTTTGACGACAACAGTCACCACCTCGCCAACATCTATGACGTTCTTAGGGGCCAGGAGAGCAATGGAATTCCACCCATCAGACTAGCATCGGAAAAGGTTAGCAACCTCATCTGCGTCCTACTCATTCACTCCATACAAGTGGATGCAACAATGTTTGGGAGATGCTGCTTCGACTAACCCGTCAACGCAAACAGATGAGATGTCACAGCCCCCAAGGGACCCCCATAGGGTGTGTGCGCACGCAGGCCAAGAGGCCCGCCAGCCGCCGCCGTCTTCCATCGTCATCACGTCATCAGCTTCATCATTAAGTAATAAATATTTAGGGAATAAAGATAGGAATAAAATAGGAAATAAAGTCAGGGATTTCTTTATATGCAAGTCTCTCCTAGATTATAAATAAAAGGGACTTGTAATCAGTTGGAATCAATCAGAAAAAAATTAAAGGGGTAACACCCAGAAGCTCTTGCCTTTAGGCTCTCTCTCTCTCCCCTAACCCTAGCGTGCGCCACCACCAACGCCGCCCCCTGCTGCCGCGCCGCCCCAAGACCGCTGATGCATGTCGCCGCCGCCCTCCCCCAAGGTGGCTGTGACACTACTATATCTGGAAGTTGATAAGTTTAAAATTCGGAGAAAGAATCAAAATCGCAGCTATAATTATCATAGTTTAAGCAAGTGTTTCAACTAAATATTAATTGGAGATACACCAAGGTGCTATGCAATGAAAAACATTGGATATGGATGAGAAAAACATTTAAATCAATACTTGATAGAATATCACAACTGAATATAAACTATAGAGTACCTATTAATAGTTATTATATTACAATGTTAGTGAAGAGAGAACCAAGTAATTCTTATTATTTAGTGTCTTCTCATAAGATTCTACCCGTGCAAGAGCACGGGTTCATGAACTAGTTAGTAAACAATTGGATTAATTGTCTCATAAAAAATGAGAACCAATAATTGTCTCATAAAAAATTTTGAGCTCTGACACAGAGATGTGGTAGCCATTAGTAAACAATGCACACTCGTTGTACTATACATATGGCACTTGTTAAAACTTAAGCCTACTTTGAATCTTGATGAAGGTATCGAGCAAAAAAAAATCTTAAAATATTTGATTCAGGCACTCAGAACTTACGCTCTGACCAGTCTTTGTTCCCCTTAAAGAATGTGAAAATTCAGACAAAGCGCGCGGTGTGCTTGCCTGCTTCGCATTGAGGTCGAGGCGTGCAGCCGCTTGAATATGTGCATGCTGACCAAGCAAGTGGATGGCTGCCATAGTGGCATAGAACTCCCGGTCCCGGCTGCCTGAGCTGCTAACTCTTCATCTACTGCATACGCATCTCTCTAAGACTCTAACTAGAGTACTGCCATGAATCCACTGCACTGCAGCATTAGTGTGGTCAGGTGACGGCGGCGCTGGAAGCCTTGCCCCTAGGCTCTTTCAGCTGTCTCAGATCACTGTGGTTCACCTTACAGTGATTTTGACCAAACTTACTGAGATAAGCATGATACGTACTCAAAAGGAATCGTAGTACGCTGGACTGACAAAAGTGATCATCACATCTTTATTTTTTATTTTTTTTTGAAAGGATCGACAGCTTAAACTTTTGAATGCATCGACAGCTTATATTAAACTTTGGTCATCGTAAAGAATGAGAAAAATTTTAGAGGAAGTGCGTGGGGTGCATGGCATCGATCGAGGTCTAGGATAGTTAGGTGACAGTGAGGCGTGCAGCCGCATAGATACACGCGCGGCATCACATGGACTCATGTGCTACCAGAGTAGGTATCCGAGGCCTATCTCAATAGCTGCCTACCATACTCCCGGGCTGCCTGGTTGCTTCCGACATGGCTCTTCAGCTACATCTTGTCTCCAACCTAGACGCCCTTCCCACCAACAACCACCAGACTAGTGCTGTGATTCCACTCCACTCAGATCTGAACCAAGCAAGGGAAGAACCATGAGTGTGGTGACGGGGGCCCTGGGAAGCCTCGCCCCCAAGCTTCTTCAGCTCCTCCACCATGAATACAAGCTCCAGAAGGGCGTGAAGAAGCAGGTGGAGTGGCTCTCCAGGGAGCTGAACAGTATCTACGCCTTCCTCCGCAAGGTCTCGGATGTGCCATGGGACCGGCTCGACGAGCAGGTCAAGGTGTGGACACGAGAGGTCAGGGAGGCATCCTACGACATGGAGGATGTCCTCGACACCTTCCTTGTGCGTGTCGATGGCGACCAGCCTGCCGACCCCAGCAGGCTCAAACGCACCATGAAGAAGATGGGCCAGGTCTTCAGCAAGGCCAAGGCTCGCCGTGATATTGCTAGGGCCATCGAAGACATCAAGAAGTATCTCGAGGAGGTAGCTGAAAGGCGCCAAAAGTACAAGCTTGACGAGAGTGTTTCCAAGCTTGACATGTCAAAGTCCACTATTGATCCCCGCCTTACTGCAATGTACAAAGAAGTGGCGCAACTTATTGGCATTGACAAGTCAAGGGAGGAGGTCATGTCCATGCTGAGTCCATCCTATCCAGATCATGATGTGCTGGACAAGGAGATCGTGAAGAAGGTTTCTGTTGTTGGAGTTGGGGGATTGGGCAAAACCACTCGGCCAAAGCTGTGTATGAGAAACTTAGTTCAGAGTATGACTGCAGAGCTTTTTGTGTCCGTTGGTCGTGACCGTGACACAACAACAGTTTTCAAGGACATCCTCTTTCATCTTGATAAAGATAAGTTTGACAATATTCATACCACAGGAAGAGGTGTTGATCTTCTCATTCTTGAACTACGAGAATTCTTGGAAAATAAGAGGTACGCATGAGCCACCATTTGCAAATTCTAATTTGTTAGTGCCATTTAAGATGCTTCGGTTGTACAGCTAGACCATATTATTTTTTGCATTATATCCAAAGAGGTTATACTAAAAAAATTATCTCGATTCACCGATGGAGGACTTCTTGAGATTGAATTTCTCATTTGTCAATTTTAATCAGTTTCACACATACACCAAAAATGCAAATTATCTACATGTTATCTTTTGCAAATTATCTCGCATGTCTCTACATAGTTACTAGTGTGTCATAATGCATTTGGTGTATATTGTGACTTTTTTAATGTTAGCATTGCAAATTTCTTCCTTCCATCGAACCTTCGAGAATCATTATTAACCAATTTTTCTTGCAAATTCATGTGGACAGGTATTTTGTTGTTGTTGATGATGTATGGGATGTAGATACGTGCAAAGCAATCAAATTGGCACTTACGGAGAATTGTTGTGCAAGTAAAGTAATCACAACTACTCGTAAGTTTGATGTCGCGAGAAGAAGCTGGTGAGGTTTACAAGCTAAAACCACTCTCTTATGAAAACTCTAAGCGGTTATTCTATACAAGAGTATTTGGTGCAGATGGACAATATCCTGATTACAAATTAGATGATGTATCTGATAGAATTCTAGAGAGATGTGCTGGTATACCATTAGCGATAACCACAGTGACTAGCTTGCTGGCGGGAAAACCAAAGGAAGAATGGTCCGAGGTGTACAACTCTATTGGTTTCAGGCATAAAGATAACAGGGGATGTAGGCATAAAGATAACAGGGATGTAGAAGCTACAATGACAATACTTTCATTCAGCTACTATGATATGCCTTCACATCTGCAGACATGCTTATTGTACCTAAGCACATACCCGAAAGATAGCTACATATACAAGGATAACTTGATATGGAAGTGGATAGCTGAAGGATTTGTCAATGGAGATCAAGGAGAAAGATTATTTGAGCTCGGAGAAAGATACTTCAGTGATCTCAATAATGTAAGCATGATTCAGGCAGCGGATGAAGAGTTAGATGGCAGTGTGTCAGCTTGTCGTGTTCATGACATTGTTCTTGACCTGCTGCGCAAGTTTTCATTTGAAGAAAACTTTGTTGCTATACTTGGATGGTAATGCTGAAGCAATATTCCCACCAAGCAATGTTCGCCGGTTTGCTCTCCATAATAGAACAGCTGAGCAAGTTAGTTCAAAAGCTAAAGTCAATGAGATGCCAAAAGTGAGGTCATATACTGCATTCGAGTGTGATATTAATAATAACTGGGTGTACTTTCCCAGCTTTAGGCTTCTACGCGTGCTTGACTTAACAAAATGTAGATTCAAGGATGGTTGCCATCTTGAGCATCTTGGTGATTTACTTCACTTGAGGTATCTTGGGGTAGACTGTCAACGTAGTATTCCTAAGCTCTCAAAACAAATATCAAATCTAAAGTTACTCCAGACACTTGTTTGGTATGGAACCTTGCCGGTAAGCATCATCCTACCAACACAGCTGCTGTGCCTAGATGCTAGAGATGATGTACCCGATGGTATTGGAAAGCTCACATCCCTGGAGCAGCTAAGAATATCTGGTGACCCCAAGATGTTCGTAAAGGACCTGGGCAGCCTGCGACAACTGAGGGTGCTCAGTATTTATAACACAAGTAGCATGGACAATAGCATGCAAAGAGATTTTGTGCTCTCTCTAAGCAAGCTGCAAAAGATCCAGAAGATAGATATGTACAGTATGGTGGGTTCATTAAATGCCAACACAGCCATGTGGGAAGAAGCAGGCTTTGTGCTACCACCATCTCTCCGTCATTTGAATTTGGGGTATTGCTTCTGCTTCTCTAATATGCTGTCATGCATCAATCACTCGTGTCTGCCCAACCTGTCCTACTTGGAACTGCGGGTCGACACTATGGATGAGCAAGACATGAAGCACCTTGCTAGATTGCCCACGCTCAATCGTCTCAATCTGACAATAGAGTCCACAGTAACATCAAGTATTATTAATGCCGGCAGCGATGGCTGCTTCCCGAAGCTAAGGTACTTCAAAATCAATGCAATGGTCCAGATTCAGCAGCACAACAAAGAGGACTCTTGCATTTCGTTGCATATATGGAACAGAGAAGGTGCTCTGCCCTTGGGCTCCGAGAAAAGCAACTGCAGCAAAAATGTACCTTTTACTGTGATGCCAAATCTTGAAGTGCTTGGTTTTGATGTCCCTTTGCGGACTGTAAAGGACAACAACGATGACTGCAGCAATATTGGCATAGAATACCTGCCATCTATTCGTGAACTAAAAGTGGGTATCGACTGTGATGGCATGTCTTCTGAGGAGGTGGATGCTGCATTGGCTGCCTTGAGAAACACATGCAAGGTCCATCCCAACCACCCGACGCTTGACACGTATAAATTTAATGTGGTATGACGAGTATTTTGTAATACCAGTTCTAGTCAAGTTATTATCTCTTTATTTATTTATGTCTTGTTAGAATTATGTATCCTATTATTTATTGGTTTAATTCGATTTTTTGATCGAAAGGATGAGATGGTGTCCACACAAGACGAGGAAGACGAGACAGCACGAGGAGGCCGAGATGACCTCGCATGCAGTTAATAATATTGATTTGGGCAAACTAAGCCCTGCAAGCTCTTAAAAGAGATCACGATTTTGAATGCAAACTATGCCACGTACGTACTCTCTCCACACCATCCCATCTGTCATATATAACCATCCTAGTACATTTGAATTTTGCCGACTTGAGAGGTTTCCCGAACCTGTTAACCGACTGAATTCAAAGCAAATGTATAATTTCTGGGCTGTGTAGAGTGGTATGAGAAACATGGCTGCTTCTACAGTGGCGACTACTAATTTTATGTCAAACGATCCAACATATTTTAACAGATATTGCTTTTTCTTCAGTCGAATCCATTATAAACCATGTGTGCTGCAATAACTCTGTTTCTGGCCACGAGTCGATACTCTGTTTTCTAGTTTCTTGGTATATGTCTACTGTATGCCTGTTCTTCACTAGGAAATTATTAAGCCTTTAGCCATCAGATAATCATTTCTCTAAAATTATTAATATCAACAAATGATGATTAATTAAATTATCGATGAACTTACTACCTCTTGCAGATTAGTGTTTTTGATCCAAATGTTTGCTTGAATGGTGGCACAAATCCAATGGTGTAGCGTGAATACATCATCAGGTCATCCAGATATGTCAGCCAGTCAGTGTAGGCTTATGTTCACCCAAGCTACACTTTTTGTTCTGTGAATCACTATTGTGCTTCGCGTAGGCGAGTAGTATTTTAGCAATTGTGACACAACCAAACCTATTTTAGCAGATACTGATTTTCCAGTGCATCTGTTACACATCGGATACTCTGTTTTCTGGCTTTTCAGTCACTGGACCGTTCCTAGTGCCTGGACCCACTGTGTTTCTGGCCACCAGCGGATACTCTGTTTTCGAGTCTCCTATCTTGATACTCCCTCCATTCCAAAATACTTGCAATTCTAGCACAGTGTCACGGTTTAGTATCCCAAGTTTGATTAATTATAGATAAAAAACTATCAATATTTATGTTATCAAATAAATCTCATTAGATTCATTACGAAATGTAGTTTTGTAATAAATTAATTTGAAGCCATAAATGTAAATAGTATTTGGTAAAAAATTTGGTCAAATATAGGTAACTTTTGATGGCACGGAACCTATACTTGCAAGTATTGTGGAACGGAGTATATGTACTGTGCTGCCTACATGTTTGGTTCCTTCCTTGCTTGATTTGAACCTACATCACTTGTTTAATCTATCACCTGTGGGTAATTATATTCACTTAAGATGAGAACTTGGGTCAACGGATAATTTGTGGATGTAGGCGTAACATGCACAGAAGGTTAAGTAGAATTATTGACCAATTTGCTTGCCTCTCGCAGATTTGTTTTTCAGACCCAAGTTTCTGCAAGCGAAAAGAGACTACATCAGCCCATCACCACAAGTGTTCACTCAACTGTGCCGATTCCTCTTATGTTCACCCGAGGCCGAGCTATTTATTTTCTGTTCAAACATGCTGTGTCAAAGTTTCATTGTACTCTGCTGCTTCAAATAACCTGTGACATTCTTATTCATTCTGAACTCCTGGTTTGTACTATTTTAATTTATTTAGTTTCTCGACCATTATGTGGTTCCTACAATCTAATAAGGTTTGGAACGTATTTATGTTGTGCACAAGTTTGAGGACGCTTTGTGTTGTTTGCATTGCCTCATGGTGCGTTATTGCAATGTCGATGTATTTAGTGCATGTGCAGAAGACTACACCTGCAGAAGCTTTGACTTCAATCAGATGGAGCTATATGCAGATGCCAACAATAAGGTGAGAAAAAGCTTAGAGTGGACAAGAACAGTGTCAGAGATTTTGCATCCGAATGAGTTGATCTCAAACAGATCTTGGGAAAAAGATATCCCACTATCTCCCCGTCCTGGACATGGCTGCTTGTTGACTGGTGGTCAACCATAAAGAGGGAAACACCAAAAAGAGGCCTCCACGAGACAAGGGTAGTAAGCAATTAGAAAAAATTGGGAGCACAGGGTGCACCACGTCTAGTGTGCACCCCCACCTCGATGCATGCCACATGGCACAAAGAAAAAATCCAACTTGTGTGTGAGTTGCATGTATCCATGTTTTGTGGGTTGCATGCGTGCATGCATCTTCTATCTAGTTGCATGATTTTAGGTAATTTCTCACACTACCGTAAGATCCATAAAAGTGGGCACGTGGCATGCATCGGGGTGGGAGTGCACGGTTCTTCCAAACAATTAAAGGGTTTGACCCGAATTACAAAATTGGAAACAACAAGCATATCCCATAGTTTAACCTGCACAGATAGAGGTACTCTATTTTCCATTCTGCTTTTGGCTACTCAGTGAATACTCTGTTTTCGACTCTGCTTCTGGCCACCCAATCCATACTCTGTTTTCCACTCTCCTATCTTGATATAATAAGTACTCATGCTGCCTCCATGGTTGGTTCTGTCGTTTGATTTATACATAAGTCACTTGTTTATAACTTGTCAACCATAGAGTTTGTGACACATGCTTCTTTGATTCTTCACTAGGAAATAAGCACTTTGGTCATCCGACAATATGTATATAGAGAATATTAAGTAGAATTATTGACGAACTTGCTTAGGCCCTCTTGCAGATTTGTGTTTAGATTCCAAGTTTCTGCATCAACCGTGGTGTATCACTGTAGCTCGCATGATGATGCAGTTTGGCGGAATGCGTAATTAGCCGCCTCGCCTGCAATCCGACGTGCAAGACTACATCAGGCCATTACCACAAGTTCATGTTTTGGCTAATTAAGTTCACCAGATATATTTTATAATCGAATATGCTGCATGAATGTTTCAGTGTACTCTGCTGCTATTAGAACCTGCAACATTTTTTTTTGTCTTTGTGAATTCCTGGCTTGTATTACTGAGTTTCTGGACCTTTCAGTGGTTTGTACATTCTAATAAGCTTGGAACGTATTATGTTGTGCGAAAAGTTTCGGAGGCTTTGTGTGTTGCTTGCATTGCCGTCGCCTGGTTTACAGAAGACACATTTGTACGCTGGATTCCTGGCATAGAACAAGAGAATGCAGCCATAGTGCCGCCGTGCCGGCAGACTGGTGTCGTTTATGTGCTGTCATAGAGAGGTCCAAAACAAATCATGTTTTATTTAAGAAATTGTCTTCTCTCTGATATGGCCTAAGCCTCCAGACAAGTTGGTTGCTGAATGAAATTTCAATCTATTTCTTTTCTTTTGTTGAACACACAGGACGGCTGTGTGACACTATATATTACACAAGAAGATACAAGAGGAGGAAAAAACACCACTAAATAGATACACTGGTTTCAAAGGCTATACGTCGGGCTGAAAGAAAAGTGACCTTCACCATAACCTCTGGTGAAACTGAACAATGGCTTGGGCCGTCAAAAGAATTGGAATAGAAAGACCAGAGTTGGTAAAAAATATCGTCGGCAAATTTCATGAGAAATTTTACACTGTTGGAAAAAAAAAAAAAAACATGAGCTATCCCTTCCACAAGATCTGAGCTGGCAAAATATGAGGTACCCCTTTTTGGGTTTTTGTGTTTGGTGGATGCTTATGGAATGCGGGGCGGCCGTCCCCGACGAAAGCTAGCCCCTAAGCTAACCGTGTTAGGTGGAGACTTGTGCTGCTTGTTGAAAACAACACAAAGGTTTTCCAAAGCCACCGGGTCGCCGCCGCTGTGGCCACTTTCCTCGATAGCTGCGTCAACCCTGAGCTCGGACTTGTGCTATGAATCCACCGAACTTAGATCGAGAACCAAGCAAGGGAAGCAGCATGAGTGTGGTGACGGGGCGCCGGGAAGCCTCGCCCCAAAAGCTTCTTCAGCTGCTCCATGGTGAGTACAAGCTCCGTATGGGCGCCGGGGAGCGCCGGTGGAGTCACTCACCCGCGAGCTGGACAGCATCAAGCCTTTTCTCCACAAGGTCTCGATGTGCCATGGAACCAGCTCGACGAGCAGGTCAAGGTGTGGGCACGAGAGGTGAGGGAGGCCTCCTATGACATGGAGGATATCCTCGACACCTTCCTGGTTCGTGTAGACAAATGCAAGCACGCCTTGACTCCAGCAGCCTTATGGACAAGATGGGTGATCTGTTCAAGAAGGCAAAGGCTCGCCGAGATATTGCAGGAAAGATCAAAGACATGAGCAAGCATCTCGAGGAGGTAGCCGGAAGGCGTCAAAAGTACAAACTTGATGAGATTATGTGCAAGCAGGGTACAGCAACATCAAGCATTGATCCTCGCCTGAAAGCTATGTACAAAGATGTGACACAACTTATTGGTGTCGACAAGTCAAAGGAAGAGCTGATATCCATGCTGAATCCATCCGAACCGGATCTCACCGTGTCTGATAAGCAGATGAACAAGGTTTCAATTGTGGGAGTTGGAGGATTGGGTAAAACCACTCTTGCCAAAGTGGTGTATGACAAGCTTAAGTCGCAATTTGTCTGTGGGGCATTCGTTTCAATTGGTCGCGATTATAACCTGGAAAAGGTTTTCAAGGACATCCTCTTTGATCTTGATAAGGTAAAGTATAAGGATATTCATGACACTAGAAGAGGCCTAGAGCTCCTAATTCGTGAAGTCCAAGAATTCCTGGAGAACAAGAGGTACACATCAGCCACCCAATTGTTAAATGTAATTAGCGAGTGCCTTTTAAGATGGTGTCGCTCTACGTTATACTCGATATATTTTCTCCACATCATCATGGTTGCCTCAAACATTTCTCATTCATAATTGACCTTACTTTCTTTTTCCTTGTAAAACTATAAACTTCAAATTGATAGTATATAAGAAACAAATACCGATAGCTTCTTATTACATCCGCATACAAATTCATGTAGTTTTTTCAAATATAGTTTTCAGGCGGAAAGGTCCGATGCTCTCCATCTCGCGGGAGAGCATCTCTCACCGCTTCCCCGACAACCTTCGGAGCTCGTACTCACCATGCACAACTACATAATTTATTTTTCAAGACACACCCTAAACATTAACCGTGGGGCGGTCGTTTTTTATTTACCGTGGTGGCTAACGTAACATGTCCGTCATTGTAAATCAATTTTCGGTGGTGGATAGGTTAAAAGGACCGCCATACAAAATAGAGAGGTCCAACAGACCCATGGCGATGTCCAACAAAGGTTTGCAAAATAAATAGAGGGAGTTAAGGTTTTAGAATTTACTCTATTCCCCGTCCCACTCTCTCCACACCACACAAACCACTTCTCTTCCCCATGCCCCAACACTCTTCTCCTAAACCGCCGATGACACTCATGTCCCCTTGCGATCCTCCTCTCCCCTCGGCGCGCCAGTCGCGCCCCTCCCTATTCCGCATGTGAGGGCCATCCCTTGATGCCTCTCCTCCCCGCTCCCCATGGCTCCACACGCCGGCTCTCTCCCCAGGACAGCGGAGGGCGGCATAGGGTGTGGTCGGCCACGAGTGCGCTATGGTGGTCATGCGCTCCTGGCCGAGGGCCCAGAAAATGGCCATGTGTAGGCCGGAGGAGCATCGTCATCCTTGGGCACGACAACAGCACATGGTGTGGTCACCCGGGAGTGTGTTGTGGTGGTCACGCGCTCCTCGTGGAGGGCCCAGCGATGGCCATGCGTAGGCCGGAGGAGCATCGTCATCATTGGGCACGACAAACCGCAGAGATCAAAGCGGATCTAGGGCACGCTGCCGGCCGGCAAAGGGAGGCGCACACACAGCGACCGACATGACGGGATCCACTCCTTGGCGGTTGGTTCCACCCTCGTCGTGGCCAGATCCGTGACCATGACCGTCGGATCCACCCCCGACACAGCCTCCGGAGTTGCTTCATTGACAATAGGAACAACAACGATGAGATATATTTGGTGGGCGTGGCGGCCTCCAGGTTGTGGCGGGTTCTAGGTCCATGCGGCCAAGATCCAAACCCGTGTGGGTTTTTTTTTTTCTTTTGAATGATTTACCGTGATGGGCTTTCTTATATGCTCGGCATGGTTTAATCGATTAAAGGCGGGCAAAGGGGCCCGCCATGGAAGCCATGTCAAAATATCATGGCCTTACTCCTATGGCAAGCCCCTTTGCTCGCCACGGTAAATGAAACCGCCCGCCACCCAAAAATAAACTGGCTTGTGCAAGACGTTGCCTTAAATTAACACGTTTTAGATTTGTAAGTTATGTATAACGTTGCCTTAAAATGTAGTTTTTTTTTTACAAAAATGGCCTTTTGTGTGCAAATTTTATTTATATGCTAAGACATGAGCACATAATTTATCTTTACTAGATTGGACATGTGTTTTACGTGTAATGCTAACTACATTTAATGTTAGAAAAATTCTTTGCTTCCGTAGAACCTTCAATCATCATTACCAACTTAGCGTTATTGCACTTTCATGTGTATAGGTATTTTGTAGTAATTGACGATGTATGGAAGGTAGAGACATGGGAAATAATCAAAATGGCACTTGTGGAGAATAATTGTGGAAGTAAGGTAATCACAACTACTCGCAACTCTGAAGTTGCCAAAGAAGCTGGTGAGGTTTATAAGCTAAAACCACTTTCCAATGATGACTCCCAGAAATTATTCTATACAAGGATATATAGTGCAAGTGGGAAGTGTCTTCAAAACCAACCCGATGATATTTTTAACAAAATTATAAGGAAATGTGCTGGTATAGCATTGGCAATCATCACAATGTCTAGTTTGCTAGCTGGGTAAACCAGAGTATGAATGGTCTAAGGTCTACAACTCTATTGGTTTCAACACTAAAGGTAATAGGGAAGCTGAAGATACGATGACGATACTTTCATTTAGCTACTATGATCTGCCTCCACATTTGAGGACATGCCTACTATATCTAAGTACATATCCGTAAGATTATTTGATTAGAAAGGATTCTTTGATATGGAAGTGGATAGCTGAAGGATTTATCAATGGAGATCAAGGAAAAGGATTATTTGAGATTGGAGAAAGTTATTTCAATGATCTCATTAACAGAAGCATGATTCAGGCAAAGGAGGAAGAGTCGATGTCGGTGTGTCGGCTTGTCGTGTTCATGACATTTTTCTTGATCTCGCTGCGTAAGTTTTCATTTGAAGAAAACTTTGTTGCTCTCATGGATGGTAATGCTGAAGCAATATTCCCACCGAGCAATGTTCGCCGGTTTGCTCTCCATAATAGAACAGCTGAGCAAGTTAGTTCAAAAGCTGAAGTCAATGAGATGCCAAAAGTGAGGTCATATATTGCATTCGAAAGTGTGATATTATTAATACCTGGGTGTACTTTCCCAGCTTTAGGCTTCTCGGCGTGCTTGATTTAATAGAATGCAGATTCAAGGATGGTTGCCATCTTGAGCATCTTGGTGATTTACTGCACTTGAGGTATCTTGTGATACATTGTCAAGGTAGTATTCCAAAGCTCTCAAAACAAATATCAAATCTAAAGTTACTCCAGACACTTTTTTTGTATGGAACCCTGCCAGTAAGCATCATCCTACCAACACAGCTGCTATGCCTACATACAAATGGTGTACCCAATGGTATTGGAAAACTCACATCCCTGGAGCAGCTAGGAATATATGGTGACCCCAAGATGTTCGTAAAGGATCTGGGCAGCCTGCGACAACTGAGGGTGCTCAGTATTTTGAATACAGGTAGCATGGACAATAGCATGCAGAGAGATTTTGTGCTCTCTCTAAGCAAGCTGCAAAAGATCCAGAAGATTGGTATGGGCATTATGGGTTCAATAAATGCTGACACTAACATGTGGGAAGAAGCAGGCTTTGTGCTCCCGCCATCTCTCCGTCATTTGAATTTGGAACATTGCTTCCGCTTCTCTAAGATGCCGTCATGCATCAATCCCTCGTGTCTGCGCAACCTGTCCTACTTGGGACTGACGGTGGACACTATGGATGAGCAAGACATGAAACACCTTGCCATGTTGCCCGCGCTCAATCATCTCGTACTGGCAATAATGTCCACAGTAATAGCAAGTATTATTAATGCTGGTAGCGATGGGTGCTTCCAAAAGCTGAGGTACTTCAGCATCAATGCAATGGTCCAGATTCAGCAGCACAACAAGCCGGACTCTAACATTTCGTTGCATATATGGAACAGAGAAGGTGCTCTGCCCTTTGTCTCCGAGAAAAGCAACTGCAGCAAAAATGTACCCTCTGCCATGATGCCAAATCTTATGATGCCAAATCTTGAAGTGCTTCATTTTCCAGTCCCTTTGCGGACCCTAAAGGACAACAATGATCCTGCAGCAATATTGGCATAGAATACCTGCCATCTATTCGTGAACTAGAAGTGAAGATCGACTGTGCTGGCGTGTCTTCTATGGAGGTGGATGCTACATTGACTACGCTGAGACACGCATGCAAGGTCCATCCCAACCACCCGACACTTAACACGGCTACATTTAATGAGGTACCACGAGTATTTTGTACTAGTTCCAATTATCTCGTTATTTATTTAGTTCCTCCTTGTTACAATTATTTATCCTTTTGAGCATATATATGTCCACCACTTGTTTGTCTCCACTCAATTAATTATTGGTTTATTAATGTGAATTTTCAAGCCAAAGAAAAGAATCACGTACACGGAAGTGAGGATGTCCACTGAAGATGAAGATGAAGAAGATGAGAAGCAGCAGGAGGAGGAGGCGGAGGTGGCCTCGCAGATGGCTGATATTGGCTTGGACAAACAACTAGCCAATAGCGTGCTGTTAAATTGATTATTCAAATTTGAATCCGAGCAATGCCTTCACGCATAGGTACGTACTGTCCACACAATGTTCTCTCTCGACTGATGGTGTTTCTGATCATGCATGCCAGTTATTCTACTTTCTAGTTTTCAGTTCTGGCAACTTCTGAGACTCTCAACATCTGTTAACCAATTTCCATCAAGCTAATATCCCTATGATAACTCACTATATAGAACGTTATATGAAACCATGCTGCCTCTACAGCAACATTGTCTTTTTGTTTGCTTTGCGATACAAGTATTGCAACAATCCTTTTTTACAGCAATTATGAAATTATCCAACGTATTTCAGCTGGTTATTATTTTTTTTTTCATCTGAATCAACTCCGTTTCTGCCCACAAGTCGGAACTCTGTTTTTCTACTTTCCTATCACGATATGCAGTGCTGGGTTGATGGTTAGTTTCTCTGTGTTTAACCAGTCAGCTAGGACATACCATTTTGTGATTCTTACGTTGAAAATAAACTGTCAAGTGTGTGTGTTACTCCTAAATCCCAGTGCCTGCACCCACTCCGGTCCTGGCCACCGTACCAGTCCATACTCTGTTTTACAGCCTCCTATCTTGATATAACATGTACTGCGAAGGTTGGTTCCTTCATTTGATTTATACACAAATCTATGACGCATCCTCCTATGATTATTCAGCACAAAGTAAGCATTTTAACCGGTCATCTGATAATATATGGCCATATGGGTGTAAGCATAATATCTGCAAATGGTTAAGCAGAATTATTGATGAACTTTCTTCCTCTCGCAGATCACTTATCAAAGTTCCAGATTGAACCGTGGCGCAGCTCAAATGTATCGGCTCTTATGTTCACCCGAACTATTTTCTATTCGAATATGTTGTATCAAAGTTTCAGTGTACTCTACTGCTGCTTAGACCTGCAAATTTTTTTCTTCATTGAGAACATACTTCTGGTTTGTATTAACTATTTATTTCGATTCTGGACCCTTCCGTGGTTGGTTCGTACATTCAAATAAGCTTGGAACGAATTTATGTTGTGCAAAAGTTTGAGGAGGCTTTGTGTGTTGCTTGATTTGCCTCAAGGTGCCTTTTTCCATTGCCATTGTCTGGTTTCCACAAGATGTATCTACCGGGGTGGCCAAAAGAATTGGGAAAGACCAGAATTGCGTAAACATTATTGTCTCTAAATTTCATATTCCCCTCCATAGAGTAATAGACACAAGCCGTCTGGGAGTGTCACAATAATGTATGTGCACAAGTTTACACCTGCAGAAGCTAATTCGCTGGAATCTCGATTGCAGAGAGGCCGCGGGGACGAGATGAGACACGGAGGTGCAATACAGCTGTTGTCTTCTTCTCGTGTGCCGACATTCCATTAACAAATCAGGTAGACCATCATGATCAGAACCACAGGCCCATTGGCGGTCTTGCTGATCATGTATGAATCTTCTATACAACTCACAATTCAAATTGAAGTGGACCGGAGAAGGAATCAATGCATGTTGAAAAATCCGAGTAGTATATTTTCCGGTCTCACAGTGGTTGTTCTGGAGTAAAAAATTGGGTTTACCCCGCATTACTGAACCGCATATCCCATAGTTTAACAGATATAAGTACTCTATTTTTGACTCTGCTTCTGGCCACCGTACTAGTCCATGCTCTGTTTTCTACATTCCTATCTTCATATAATAAGTACCGTGCTGCCTCCATAGTTGGGTTTGTTCTGTCGTCGGATTTTTTTGTTCATAAGTCACTTGTTTATAATATGTCAACCTGAGAGTTTGTGACACATCATTCTTAGATTGGTCCTGTCAAGCTCTTTCTCCCCTTTCCTGCAGCTCCCAGACAGTCATACACAGGCTCGCCGATGGCCACCAGCGCCCCCACACCATCGCGGCGATCTCGGACGCGAAGAGCCACTAGCATCGAGATCTCCTTGGCGGAGAAAGGAAACATGGACGCCGAGATGTCATGGATGATGGTGTCGATGAATGACAGCGTCGGGCTGACGAGCATCACATAGCGCGAGTACAGGAAAGAGTCATGGCTGGCTCGGCGGCCGGGGCACATCCCTGAGGCTGTGCTCCAGCAGGCGTACGATTGTGTTTTTGTTCGTGTCCCCGAAGTTATTGCCAATGACGATGTGCATGAACGCGTCGTCCACGTACCATCTCGCTCACGCTCAGGTTCATTGCCCACTAGTGCTGGCACGGTGAGACCGCCGACACCGAAAAAAAAAGTGAGTAGTAGATTGACGCTGGTAAAAAATACTTTGTATGTGAAATTTGCAATGCTAGATGAGATCTACATATTCGTTGTTTTGAGTTTTATCATTTAAGCAATGAGAGGAAGATGGAATTGAGTGCGGACATAAGAATATGAAGAACTAGCAAACATTGCACAACTTCAGACTTTGCATGCAAAGCAAAGGTCGAAACATAGTGGGTGAAGTCATCTATTAACACAAGGTATTATTTTTTTTCCGAAAGCGTGTATTGGCACATACTGCATTAAGAAAAGTGAGAAATTACACATGATTTGCTTGTAGTTCACAGATTACTGCCGAATCATGCAGGCACAAACAAACAATGAGAAACGAGGGGGAGGGGTGGGGCGAACCCTCCAACTAACAAACCCGACAGCCGAGCCTATTACACCCAAAATTCAACACCTAGGTAGCTAGTAATGACAAGAGCCAAAGATGACAATGCAACGACAAAGCATCCGCTAGAACTCGACGACAAACTATCCGTCCAGACCTACCTCGCGTAAAACCATATGCCGGAAAGACGACGATCGACCACCTCGGGCGACAAAGTATCCGCTGGAATCGACCGTGACTTCGGGCGGCACGCCAAGACACCGCAGGCTCGTGAATCGAAGATCCTCCGAGTCACTAAGGTCATTGCCCTCAGGACCAAAGGTGATGACTTACCTGAAAATACATGGTGGAAAAGCATCCGCCCTAGCAACCCTCGGGGCAAGGCATCCGCTTGAAATGGCCACAACTAAGGCTACAACAACCGCTAGCTAGACATACCTAGGTGAGGAGAAACATGAAGCGCAAATAGGAGCACCAACATGACCAAAGCGACCATGGTGGAGGAGCGGAAAGCCGTAGAGACCGACGCCGATGATAGGAGCATAAGACTCGAAACGACGCCGAGAAGGGTGCGGCGCCAAAAGCCTTCATGTGAAGAAAACTTTATTAGTATATTAGGAGACAATGTGGAAGGAACACCGATACCATGTAATGTCCGTCGGTTAATCCACCAAAATATAATAGCCGAGCACATTAATTCTGGAGCCATGGTTACTGGGATGCCAAAACTGAGGTCATATACTGCATTCATGTGTTTCATTGATAGCCGAGACCAAATTTTGAGAATTAAACTTTTGCGTGTGCTGGACATAGTACACTACGCCTTCCACGAAGGGTTCCGCCTTGAGCATCTTGGTGATTTACTTCACTTGAGGTATCTTGGAATATGGTGTGAAGAAAATGTCTTAGAGCTCCAAAAACAAATAGAGGATCTGAAGTTACTGCAAACACTAGATGTGCGCCGACCATCATTGCCAGCAACTATTATGCACCTAACACAGCTGGTCCGGATACATGCTTAGACTAACTGCACTGGGAGCCTGTATCTCTCCCGGTACACAGCCTTTACAAATAAAAAAAAAAACCCGGCGGTCGGTCTTCTGTAAAACTCCCGCTATGTGCCAAACGACTTCTTGTCACGTTATTCCTAGCGCCGACAAAAGCCTGTCCAGAACTCCGGTACCGTCTTGCGCTGGGACCCCTGGGGAAGTTGCGTGAGAGAGGGTGGAGGAGAGAGAAAGCAGATGGAGGGTGCATGCAACAGTTGGTAGTGGGTTCACTATTTTCACTAATTAAAAAATGTTATACTCCCTCCATGTTGGAAAAGGAAGACGTTTTGAAAAAGGTTTGAGTCAAACATTGGAAACATAAATCATAAATAACTTTTAAATCATTGAGTTTAGAAATGTGAAAATCATATCAATACATTTGTCTTGAAAATACTTTCATAAAAATATACATATATAATTTTTTAATAAATATTTTTATAAAAAGAGAAGTCAAAGTTGCGCTTTGGAGACTGTCATTGTCCTAAACGTCTTTTTTTCAAGTATGGAGGGAGTATCTCATAAACTAAAAAGCCAAATTAAATTTTGATTACATCATTAAGTTCGTTTCAATGAATCCTTTATAACAAGATCTCACATGGATATATTTAGATGAAATTACATGTGGACCCTACTGATGGTCGTTGGTATAGAGTAGAGATATAAAGAAAAGATGAGTGCGGAAGAAACTACTGTAAAGAAGGGAATCTTCATGACGAGGATGTATAGTGTAAGTAAATAGAGAAACATGAGTGCAGATAGTCTTACTACAAGGTAGCTGATGGGACTGGAAATCTCGTTTCCCTAGAGGAGGTAATAATATTTAGTGGTCTCTGTGAAGCCCAAGAGGCTTTTGAAGGAGCTTGGTAGCCTGTGAGAACTAAGGGCGCTCATTTTCAGCATTATGGGGATGGACGAGAGCATGCAGAGAGATTTTCTGGAGTCCCTAAGTCATGCGCAAAAGATCCAGCATTTAAATGTGCACGATTCACATTGGGACGCAGATACAACCATTTGGGAAGAAGCAGGCTTTGTGCTCCCATGATCTCTAAAATTTGGAGTGGTTTTTATTCAATTTTCTAAATTGCCGTCATGCATTAATCCCTCAGGTCTTCCCAACTTATCAAACTTGCGACTGTTGGTGACTACTATGGATGAGCAGGATCTGAAACTCCTAGCTAGGCTACCGGCACTCTGTTTTCTTAATCTGACAACGAAGTCCGCACCAACAGCAAGTAATATTAACAGCAGTGATGGCTGCTGCTTCTAGAAGTTGAGGTACTTCAAGAACAGTGGCGAAGCCAGGATAAAAATTTAGGTATGGAGAACTAATTACTGCTGATTTGTAAAAAAAAATACATACATGCTAATAAACATAGATATATATGTATATGTAAGATCACTAGAGACATGCTGCTGGAAGTCACAATTATTTGAATGAACATACCGTGCAAGCACTAAGTGCAGCGAGGTGGCAAGAAGATTCATCCTTCGATGTTTCAAAGGCTTGAAAGCGCTTCTTGCTATTCTTGCCCAGAAATAGGGCCAAAAATTTCATAAGCTTACAACTGACAAGTATTACACGAAACTTTGATCTCCCTCCCCATCTATCGCCATCAAGGTTCAAGGATCGTTGTCGCCGGAGCCCGAGCCGGAGGCAGACTGGCCGAATGAAGGAGGCGGCACTGTGGCAGCCAGGACGCCGGACGCAGGGGCCAGGACTCAGGAGGCATCAGGAGGCGGGCAGGCGGCGAAAAAAGGATGAATGCGACGCAAATGATCGACGATTGGTCTTCTCTTCTAAACTGCTGTATCGATCCATCTTCCCTCTTGTATTGGGCTATTGGCGTATTGTATTCTGCAATGAAGGTATCCAATACATGACTGGGCCGGTTCAGTTTAGGAGGCCCAAAGGCAGAGTTAAAAGAAAAAAAAGCCCATCTGACCATCTCCTGTTCTTCTTCCTCGCTAGAACGCCTGTTGCCGACGGCCGGCGGCGTCGCCGCGTCGTACTCGTTCGTCAGAGGGAGGGCAGGTATGGCGGCCGCCATACCTTGCCATAGTGGTGGCTCCGATACTAGGTTGTTTGCAGGTAGATGGGGAAAAGGGGAAGAGCAGAGGAAGAAGAAGAATTACGACTACGAACTACGATGAATATTAAAACGAATTCGAATTCGGTTTACAAATGGCATAGCCATCCACCCCCCAGGCGCTTGCTTGAGTACTCGGCTTTCTCGCCAACTACTTCTTTCATTGGGCCCAAAGCGGACCGGTTACAAATGTATTGGACTTCTTAACGCGAGCAGGCCGGGCTTCATCTCCAGGCGAGTCCTCTGTTGCCGGTTGAGTAGCAGTAGTGGCCACATTCCTGACACTGTTCAAGACCAATGCATTGGTCCAGATTGAGCAACCGAACGATGAGGACGCTGGTGTTTCATTGCATATGTGGAATGGTGAAGGTGCTATGCCCTATGCCTCTAGAAAAAGCAATGACCCCAGAAAAGTTGTACCCTCTGGCGTGATGCCAAATCTTGAAGCGCTTCATTTTGATGTACCTTTGCCGGCCCTAAAAGATAACAATGGTGACTAGGAATATTGGCTTGGAGTATCTGCCTTCCCTTCGGGAACTCAGAGTGTGGATCAGCTGTGAAGACATGACTGTTGCAGAGAGCAATGCCGCGTTAACTGCGCTGAGAAACACATGCAAGGTGCATCCCAACCATCCGACACTTTTCATGCATAAATTTAATGAGGTATGGTGGGATTTGGTACTAGTTCCAATCAAGTTATTACCTCTTTGTTTATTTTGTTTCTCATTCCTTTTTGGCATATATACGTCATTTTGTCTGTCTTGCTGAATTAATGATTTGCTGAATCTGGATTTTCAACCAAAAGGAAAAGATGGTATCCACACACGACAAAGAAGAAGAGGAGATGGTGGCCTCGCGAACTGCTGATACTGATTGGGGCAAACTAAGCCCAGCAAGTTCTTAAAGGGATCCAAATTTGGAACCAAAGCATGCCTGCGTACACTGTACGTATTCTCTCCATGCCTTCTGTCTTGGCTGATGAATGATGATGCGGTATAGTAGCTGCTTCAGCAATTTAGCCATTCCAATATTAGAATGGTAGACTTCACAGATTTCGGAAGTCTGTTAACCTAATTCTCTCAGAAAATAACATTGAGATTCCTGGCGATATACACAATAATCTAAGAAACATTGCTGTCACAGCACCGTCGCCTTTCGGTCTACTTCGTTTGTTACTGCTGTAAAAGAAAAAAAAAACTGTTTATTTCTCGTACGCACTCTGTTTCTAGTGACAAGTCTACTCTGTTTTCCACTCTCCTATCTTGATGTGTACCGTGGTGCTTCCATAGTTGGTTCATTCCTCGTTTGATTTGTACATAAGTCACCTGTTTAAATCTGTCGCTTGTGAGTCTGTGGCACATCCTTCAGTGATTACTCGCTAGGAAATAGCACTTTGGTTCTTGGATAATTTATGGTTTGTAAGCATAATATCTGAAAAAGATTCAGTAGAATCATTATTGACCAACGTGCTTCCTCTCGCAGATTATTGTTTCTAAACCAACTTTCTACATGAGAGACTACATCATCAGCACATCACCATAGGTTGTTTTTTTCGAAAGCGAGCTTAGCTCGCACTTCATTAAGTGAAGATGGAATGTTTACACGTCCTTGGCCCGCCTCATGTTGAGATAACATTTGGTGAACCTGGGAAGAACACACCGACAAGAGGCATCGCCACAAGTTGTTACTCGACTTTATCGAGTCTTATGTTCAGCCGAGCTACTTTCTTTTCGAATATATGTTGTATCAAAGTTTCTATGCATCTGCTGGCTATGAGAACCTGCATCATTTTCTTCATTCTGAACTCCTGGCTTGTATTAGTATTATTTAGTTTCTGGAGCTTTCTGTTTGAGTAGGGTCTATGTGTTGCTTCCATTGCTTCATGCATGGTGCCTATCCTGATGTATGTAAGGCCGGTTGTGTCATTTTCAACACACACATGTATGTGACGAATGGTCCATCCAAAAGGTGAGCGGTGGCCATTTCCCTCTGTGATGTTGCAGCACCCATTGAAACCGTTTGAAGGCACATTTAAGCATTTAAATGATGAAAATGTTTCTTATATGTTTGGTTAGGTGTTTAGGGACTTTTATGTGACAATCTGTAACTTTGGGGTGCCTTTCACGAAGTGTCCATTTCAGCCCAAAAGGGGTACCCGACTTCCTCTTCTAGGGTGTGGCTTGTTCATTTGGTTTTGAGGGGGAGAAAGCTAGGGTTTGAGAGAGGAGAGGTGAGGCTTTGATCTACTAAATGCAGACATAAGGTGTTCGGTGAAATGCTTGTAAGTGATTAGCTTCCTAATTTCGACGCTTCCGCTGCCCCCGCTGCGCTCACACCCTCCCTCTCTGTGTGTCCCTCTCTCACTGATCGGTCTCCATCCTCGCACATCCAAGGAGACGGCAAGGGTTCACACCGTCTTCTTCTTCGTGTTGGCGTGCGAGTTTGGAAGACAAGAGGGCAGAAGGCCTCGATCTGCAGCGACAATGGCGCGGCGGGCAGGCGGTTTCGATCTGTGGTGGACGGCGTCGATTTGCAATGGTGGCATGGCGGCCTGGAGGGGCGGGTGCACGATGGTAGCAGATCTGGTTTGGGCTGGCAGTGAACTCATGAATGGGCTTGGTATTATTTTTTATGAATTAATTAACAAAGTGGACGTTGTAAGGAGCCCACCTACTTGTAAAGTTGTTATTTTTTGCACGGAGTCTGAAGGCTGCCTCTGAACTGATGTTGTTCATTAACATAGCGTTTGAGGCAGTACAAGCCAATTCCACAGCAGAGCCAACATGTGTATGTGGACGAGCATGCAACTGATACATTGTTTCGATCATAATAAATTGGCTATTGCTTTCTTAAATTATTCTACTAAGCAATAACACGGTTCAATAATTCATTTGTTTGGGATTTATTTTCCTATCAGGAATATATATACCCAACTCCAGAGATTGGAGCCATATTCGTTCATTTGGCTAGATGCAAGTATTAGGTCGTAAGAGATTCCCTTCCTTGCGAGATGCAACATGAATATGGTTACCCATGATTATGCCTGCAGTATTCTTTAGGAAGGAAGTTGCTAGTCCAACTGCTACCATGAATATGTTTGGATCATCGGCAGAAGAATCAGCGTTAGGTACGGATCGACGAATTAGCGTGGTGCTGGTCTCTGAGGAAAGCAGCAACTGTTTTAAAAGGAGCAACTGGACGTAGAGAGTGAACACCTCTTTTTTGGGTTAAGTGGACTGGAGAGTCTTGTGTTGCGTAGTGTTTGTCATGAATCAAGGGAAACAACACAAGGTTTTTAAAAGGTATCGGTGGCCGGCAGCCATGGCCACTTCTTGGCAGCGTCAACTCTTTACCTACTGTATGTCTACTACTTGCCTCCCACTGGAAGCCTCTTGCCACCACTTAGGCAGTTTAAATTTCCGCCTTGGTAACCCAAATAAAGAAAAAATAATAATGAAAACCGATGGACAAGTCTAACAAGCCTATCCTTGGACCTGCCGCTGGGATCCGGCCGCATGCTGATGGATTTGGCCTCCAGTTGCCGCACATACATCCACTGCATCTGGAGTTGGAAGGGATGTCTGGATCTGGAGGGTAGTTTGATACAGCAATGGGAACATAGAACATATTCGAAAATATCAAACCGAAGGAATGATTAGCAGAATCAAAATAAATTCAGCTAAGGGAGGACGGGGCAATTAACCACTCACGGCACAACACACTCTCATCCCACTATGGTTTTGGTGACATGATTAAAAAAATTTGCACCCGTATTGTATCCGTTGTCCAAAGTTTGGTCATTGAGATAAATAATATGCAACCTTTTTTCGTTCCACTAGTGACAAGTGGTCTTGTGTCTGCACCCTGCACGCACGTAAGCAAGAAAACACAGCTAAAAGGTGAACGATGTCATGCCCTCCTACAAGACCATGTGGTTGTTGGCTCCCCATGGTACAGTGGGAAAAAAGTAGTTTTAGTATCCGTTATCACAAACTAAAGATGAAAAAGGATGCGAAACTAAACTTTTGTGCTTTCAATCTCTCAATACAATAATCGTTTCACCTATCCAAATTAAACAAAAGTTGGATCTTCAACTTTCATTTCTAGTTAGGGCCGTGTAGTTAGTGGAGTTTTTGGCGTTTTTTATCCATGTAAATTTTGGGCATGTTTTTTAACTCTTGAAAATCTTGTTTTACATTTTACCAACGGCGTAAAATTGTTTTTGTCTCATCAAACATTTTGAGCCATGACAGAGAGATGTGGTACCCATTGGTAAGTGATGCACGCTTCTTGTACGAAAGTGCGCGGCGATTCAGAACTAACACGCTTGACCGACCAGTTTTTGGTCATCGTAAAGAATGATAAAGTTTATACAAAAGTGTGTGTCGTGCTTGCCATTGAGGTCGAGGACGCTGGCTTGAGCCATGAGGGGGACAGTGAGGGCGTGAGGCGTGCAGTGGACCCATGTGCGCCTAGTAGTGGATGGCCTTCCTGGTTGCTTCCTGGTTGTTTCCTTGTTAACTCCTAAGCTACCGCATGCCTCTAACTAGACGTGTTGCCACCACCAACAATGAGAGTACTGCTATGAATCCACAGAACTCAGATCTGAACCAAGCAAGAGAACAACCATGAGTGTGAGTGTGCTGGGCAGGGCCCCCCGGCAAGCCTCGCCTCCCAAGCTTGCAAAGCTGCTCCATGATGAATTCAAGCTCCGTAAGGGCGTGAAGAAGCAGGTGGAGTGGCTCCACAGCGAGCTGGAGAGCATCTATGCCTTCCTCGAGGAGGTCGCGGAGGTGCCATGGGATCGGCTCAACAGGCAAGTCAAGGTATGGGTGCATGAGGTCAGGGAGGCATCCTATGACATGGAGGATGTCCTCGACACCTACCTCGTGTGCGTCGATGGCGGTGAGCCTACTGACCCGAGCAGGGTCAAGCGAGCCATGAAGAAGATGGGGAAAGTTCTCACCAAGGCCAAGGCACGCCGCAGTATTGCTGGTGCCATTGAAGATATGAAGAAGCATCTCGAGGAGATAGCCCAGAGACGTCAGAAGTACAGATTTGATGAGATTGTTATGTCCAAGCCTGTTAGAGCGACGACTACTATTGATCCTCACCTTACTGCTATGTGCAAACAATTGACACAGCTTATTGGCGTCGACAACTCAAGGGACCAAGTCATATCTATGCTGAATCCATCCCAACCAAATGATGAGGCGTCCGACAAGAAGATCACCAAGAAGGTTTCTATTGTAGGAGTTGGGGGACTGGGCAAAACCACTCTTGCTAGAGTGGTGTATCACAGCCTAAAATCGCAGTATAACTGTGCAGCTTTTGTCTCAGTTGGACGGGATCTTGAGTTGGTAAAAGTTTTCAAGGACATCCTCTATGATCTTGACAAAGAAAAGTATAAGAATATTCATAGCTCTGCAATTGGGGAGAAACACCTAATTGGTGAAATCAAAGAATTTCTCGAGAACAAGAGGTACACATCAGCCACCCACTCTTGTGTATTCACGAAAAAAAAACTAGCTAGTGCCGTGTAAGATGTTCTTCCACCACACAGTCGATAGTTGATATACTACTACTTTTCACCATGCTGTAGGTTATAGTAAAATATATTATCCCCATATCCTCTATGCCAGATTGCTTCTAGAGATGGATTTTCCACTCCACACATATTAGAAAGTTTTCATTAGTGGACTCCAAGCTAACAGCATTTTGCTAGTCTTTTAGAATGTCAAAATATGTTTTCACGGCCTGTACGAAAGGGCAATACACTATAATGTATTTATTAATTGACCTTAAATTTTCATAATATATATTTTCTTTGTGAAACTATAAATTTTATGGAAAACACTATTTTAGTGCCGGGCTACCAGCTTCTGTTGCAATATGCCCTTGTGTACGTAATCAGTTCTCTCTATATATAATAATGTGGTCTTAAATACATATGAAGTGTTTTAAATAGGTCCTTTGTGTGCAGTTTCCATAAGTATTCCAAAATTTGTAGATTTAAATGTTTCGGCTCTTCAATACAGTGTCAATTGTTAGTGCTCAGGATTTTTAAACATCAACACATAGTTTCTTTTATTAGCTTGATCATGTGTTTGATGTGTCATGCCATATTTTTTTAATCTTAGTAAATTTCAGGCTTCGCAGAAGCTGCAAACATTACTAACCAATGCTTCTTGAACTTTCATGTGGATAGGTATTTTATAGTCATTGATGATGTATGGGATGTGCGCACTTGGCAAACAATAAAGCTGTCACTTGTTGAGAACAATTGTGGAAGTATAGTAATCACAACTACTGTAAGTTTGATGTGGCCAATGAAGTCTGGTGATCTTTACAAGCTAAAACCACTTTCTCGATGATGACTCTATGAAGTTATTTTATACAAGGATATTTGGTGCGGGGGAAGTACCGTGATAACCAACCAGAAGATGTCATCAATAAAATTCTAAAAAAATGTGGAGGTATTCCATTAGCAATCATGACAATGGCAAGTTTGATGGCTGGTAAAGAAAAGTACGAATGGTCGGAGGTCCTGAAGTCTATTGGTTTTGGATCCGAAGGCAATAGGGAAGCTGAAGACACTATGACAATACTTTCATATAGCTACTATGATCTGCCTCCACATTTGAGGACATGCTTACTATATTTAAGCACATATCCAGAAGATTATGGGATCAATAAGGATTCTTTGATATGGAAGTGGGTAGGTGAAGGATTTATTGATGGGAAACAAGGTACAAGACCATTTGAGCTTGGAGAAAGATACTTCAATGATCTCATTAATAGAAGCTTGATCCAGGCGGCGGGTGAGGACTGGGATGGAGTAGTATCAATATGTCGTGTTCATGATATGGTTCTTGATCTGATCGCGTAAGCTTGCATCCGAAGAAAACTTCACCGCTATATTAGGTTACAATATTGAAGGAACACCTGCACTAAGTAATGCTCGTCGGTTATGCCACCAAAATGGAATAGATGAACACATGAATTCTGGAAGCAATGGTGACTGGGATGCCAAAAGTGAGGTCATATACTACATTCAAGTGTATTGTTGATATCCAGGACTGGTTTTTGAGATTTAAACTTTTTGCGCGTGCTGCACATAGCAGTAAACTGCAACTTTAAGGAAGGTCGCCACCTTGAGCATCTTGGTGATTTACTTCACTTGAGGTATCTTCGGATAGCATATCAAGGCAGTGATTATATTGAGCTCCCGAAACAAATAGGGAATCTTAAATTACTGCAAACACTTGATGTGAAAGGAACGTTGCCAGCAAGCGTTGTGCACCTAACAAAGCTGGTCCGGCTATGTGCTAAGAAGAAGGTACCGGATGGGATTTGTTTGTTGGTTTCCCTGGAGGAGCTCAGAATAAGTGATATTCCCAAGAGATTTGTTAAGGAGCTAGGCAGCCTGCGAGAACTGAGGCTGCTCGAATTTTCCACAGGTGGGATGGATGAGAGCATGCAGAGAAAATTTGTGGACTCTCTAAGGAATCTGCAAAAGATCCAGTATATAAGTGTATCCGGTTCTTCTTGGGACGTAGATACAGCCATGTGGGAAACAGTAGGCTTTGTTCTCCCACGACCTCTCCAATACTTGTATTGGGGTCTTATTTATTTTTCTAAATTCCCGTCATGCATTAATCCCTCCAGTCTTCCCAACCTGTCCAAGTTGAGTCTAATGGTAACTACTATGGTTGAGCAGGACCTGAATCTCCTTGCAAGGCTGCCAGCACTCTGTTATCTTGATCTTGTAACAGATTCAACTGCAACAGTGAGTAATATTAATGCCAGTGATGGCTCCTGCTTCCAGAAGTTGAGGTACTTCCGGGTCAATACAATGGTCCTCTTTGAGCAGCCCAATGAGGAGGATACTAGGATTTCATTACACATATGGAATGGAAAAGATGATATGCCCTTTACCTCTAGAAAAAGCAATGACTGCACAAAAGTTGTACCCTCCGACGTGATGCCAAATCTTCAAGTGCTTCACTTTATTGTCCCTTTACGGGCCCTAACAGATAACAACGGTGACTGTGGGAATATTGGCTTGGAGTACCTGCCTTCCCTTGGGAAACTCAGAGGGTGGATCCATTGTGAAGACGTGACTGTTGCAGAGAGGGATGCTGCGTTGGCTGCGCTGAGAAACGCGTGCAAGCTGCATCCTAACCAACCGACGCTTCAGATGCATATGTTTAGTGAGGTACGGCGGGTATTTTATACTGGTTCCAATCAAGTTATTATCTCTTTGTTTATTTCTCTTTTCTTTTGATCAAATATACATCATTTTGTTTTATTACTCAGTTAATGATTTGTTTAATCTGGATTTTCAACAAAAAGGCAAAGATGGTGTCCACACACGACAAAGAAGATGAGAAGCAACGGGAGGAGCAGGAGGTGACCTCGCAGACTTCTGATACTGATTTGGGCAAACTAAGCCCAGCATGTTCTTAAAGAGATCCAAATTTGGATCCAGAGCATGCCTGCATACAATTTGTACGTACTCTCTCCATTCTGTTTTCTGTAATAGACGATGAATGATGATCGGGGTTGCTGCTCTTGCAATTCGGCCATTCTAGTACTAGCATTGCCGACTTTGCAGATTTTTAAAACCTGCTAACTTCATTTCCATCAAACAAATAACATTGTGATTCCTGGTTATATAGAATAATCTAAGAAACAGTACTATCGCAGCACCGTTGCCCTTTTCCATTAAGCAAAGTGTGTGTTATTCCTAAAGTGCCAGTGGCTGCAACCACTCTGTTTCTGGCCACCGTACCAGTCCATACTCTGTTTTCCAGTCTCCTATCTTGATATAATATGTAACGTCAAGGTTGGTTCCTTCGTTTGATTCATACACAAGTCGCTTGTTTAATTTGTCACTTGAGATTCTATAAAATGTCCTTCTATGATTATTCAGTTGGAAGTAACCACTTTAATTGGTCATTTCTCATTTGACAATATATTCATGACACTCTCTTTCCATGTACCCTTTCCATGTCGTCTTCTGTCATAGACGACGAATGATGATGCGGTATCTGCTCTTGCAGTTCTGCAGTTCTAGTATTAGCATTGCGGACTTCACAGATTTTGAAAATCTCTAAACCTAATTTCCATCAGACAAATAACATTGTGATTCATGGCAAAATATAGAATAATCAAAGAAACATTGCTATCGAACGTATTTTATCAGATACTTAATTTCAGCATGTGAACATATATGTCGATGTATATATAAATTATTATTGTATTTTTGCCAGTCATCAAGCTATCGAACGTATTATATCAGATACTTAATTTCAGCTGAATCCATTATACTTCACAGTCCCCTTTCCATAATGCAAATCCAAGCGTGTTACTCCTAAAGTCCCAGTGGGTGCAGTGCAGCAACTCGGTTTCAGGCCACGAGTCGATACTCTGTTTTCAACTCACCTATCTTGATGACTTCATATATATGTACTGTGCTGCTCCATAGTTGTAGTTGGTTCCTTCTTCATTTGATTTTACGTAAGTCACTTGTTTAATCTATCGCTTGTGAATCTGTGACACATCTTTCTATGATACATACTTCACTAGGAAATACGCACTTTGGCCATCGCAAAAATTATTATTCTAAGCATAATATCTGAAGAAGATTCAGTAGTAGTAGTATTATTGACCAACGTGCTTCCTCTCGCAGATTAGTTTATCTGAACCAAGTTTCTGCATGCGAGACTACAACAGTTCATCACCACAAGTTTTCGATGTACTGTGTCGGATCCTATGTTCACCCGAGCTACTTTCTATTCGAATATATGCTGTATCAAAGTTTTAGTGTAGTCTGCTGGCTATGAGGAACCTGCATCTTTTTTTCTTCATTCTGTCCTGGCTTGTATTACTATTATTATTTAGTTTCTGGACCTTTCCATGGTTAGTACATTGAAATAAGCTTGGAACGTACTTATGTTTTATCAGGCTTTATGTGTTGGTTGCATTGCCTCATGCCAGGTGTCTTTTTCTTATCCTGATGTACGTAATTGAGAATTTGAGATTTCGAATTGACAAGACACATATGCACAGCCCATGTAGTAGTTTCTGGACCTTTTATGTGATTTCTACTATTACATCGGCATGTAATAGTAGTAATATGCCGCATATTACTGTCTTAAACTAGAATATCATTCTCCAAAACCTACAATATTTTCTTCTCATGTAAATTGAATCTTGTTACGTCGATTCGGCTAGATTGGGTCAGAATTGACACGTAGATACGGGAATTGGGGAAGAAGGGAGAGGATGATGGTGGTGATGGCGGCGAGGGCGGCGGCGGCGGCAGCCTCGCCAGCCGGAAGGGCGCGGCGACGGCGGAGGCGGGAGGCGCGCGAGCGAAGCAAGACGGCGGCGGCGGCTCGGGAGCTCAAAGGCGAAGATATATTTTTATTTTCTTGCTTGTCCCCCTAGAGATTACATGCCTCTTGCTTATATAGCCCGACTTAGTGGGACTTGTAATCAAAGCAATCTCTATAATGTTTCCTTATATGACCTGGAATACCTTTTACAAGCAATTTCCTATTTTATTATTTCCTAATAAGGGTCTCCCTTATAAATGAGGTAGCCTCTTGCACACCAAAAATTACCTAAGATAATCCTAACTTGAAGACGAAGCAAACTCGGGATTGTGCGGGAGAGGAAAAGCGGGCGGCAGGGCCCGCCTTCTCTGGCTCGGCGCCCTTGGCCCCCCCCGGGTGGCGGTCGTCGCGTTTAGCCCCATTAGCCACTCTTGGGCTGGCCCAATTCTGGATAATGACATGTTCCCTAGAACTTGAATAGTTTTCCCCAGGATTTGTTGTCCTGGACTCAAATCCTCTGCCTTCCAGCCTTTTGTCAAGTCAGACTGTAGCAGTTGGTGAGGGATAATTGAGAATTTGAGATTTTGGAACATGCTTGCCTCTCTACTGTCGCTTGGGTTTGCAGATGGACCTCACGGGGAGAAAAAAATACCTGGTCCATTTTTTGGGTGAGAAAACAAACAGTCTATGGTTTGAGGTGACATGGTTTGGATTCTCTGCGATGGCGTAGCGTATATGCAGGAAGAAAGTGGGGTGGGCGATGGGCGCAGGGGCGCTCCCGTGTGACCCCACGCCCGATGCCCGCCACCTGCCCAGCTCGCCTATCTACGGCTACGACTTGACAGCGAATGCTCAGCTAGATCGGCTCTTTTTCCCCAGCGTCCGCGGCTCGATCGGCTCGGCTCTTCGTCGTAGCCACTATCCCTCCAATCCATCGGCGCCGGAAAACGACGCTGCAGCGGGAGGCGCCATCGACTACGGGGGCTCCGCGCCGGGGTAGGCCTCCATACGACCCTCTCCGCCACGTCCGTCCGCGCCAGCCCACCATTGCCGGCCTCGCGAGCTCTGGATGCCGCTCGCCTGCCCGTCCCGACGAGTCCGCGTGCGCTCGCCCACCCCGGTCGCGGTCTCTCTGACCTGCACCGGCGGCACGAAGACCCGACGCCGACCGCGAGCTCAGGCAGCTCACCTCAAGCCCCGCCGCGACCATGTCTCGACGCCGCTCCACCAGTTCGCCATCGCACCGGCCTGTTGGCTCTGGGTAAAGATCTTCGTTCCCCTTCCCCATCTGGTCTTCCATCATGCTTCTTGCTTGCACTGGATTATTATTAGATTGGATGGAGAATATGGACTTTCTGAAAAAAAGAGAATATTTTAGTGGAGTTCTTATTTTAGGATGATGGGCAACATCTTCTATAGGGAAAATAGTAGCTCATCCTCTCATCTGAAACAAGAACTAGTCAATCTATATCGACGGTATTTTGCTATAGGGTGTGGATAAGTCTAGAAGACTATGTAGGGGATATGTTAGGTTAATGCAGGGTAGATCATGTACTGTCGTACTGCCATTAGTGCTGCAATATAAGACAAGTTTGCATTCTTACAATATTATTTTGTCACTAGCTTACAACATTTTGCCTTGATAGAAAGGCACCAACTGAACCTTTCTTACATAATGGCAACTTTAGGTACTTTCTGTTAAATTGATCAACTGCCAAGATCTATTGGGTGAAAAAAAAATGTATATGAACTGATTGATTCACACTTCAACTGAAATAAACATTGCAAGTTAGAGTGTGACAGCAGCATAAACAAAAAAAGGCAAAACTATGTTTTGTCTGTTGTAAGAGTGGGTGGATTACACCAAATGCTCACCACATTTTTTTTAATTTCTGATTGATGTAACGTGAATGTTGAGATCCTACTAAATAGTGTTTTTATTTACGCCATGGACACACATGGATGAACAGCAGTATTCTTAATTTTTTTTTCCTATCGTGTAATTATGCTTAGGTTTACTAATCCATCCATATGTTCATGGCTACTTTGGTATGCAGAATATGACTACAGGTTCCACTCTGAGAACTGGCAAGACTAATGATCCAAAGGTAATTATTGACTATTTCAATTACCTTTTTAATTTACAGCAGTGCATATTCTCAACGCACTGCAGTTTACAATGTATCTTAAGTATTTGAGAATCCCAGATAGTGAATGAGCTTTTTTATATATTCTCTCTTGGTGTCAACAGGCAATCAGAAGGCTGGCTCAGAATCGCGAAGCTGCACGCAAAAGTCGGCTGCGAAAGAAGGTGATGATCTGCGCATCAGCTAGATGCAAACCGAAGTTCTTCTCAGTGGTGAATTTAAACAAGCTCCTGACAGTTATTTTTTTCAATGTGCATAGGCTTACATTCAGCAGCTTGAGAGCTGTAAGCTGAAGCTTTCTCAGATGGAATAGGACATGCAGCGAGCCCGTTGCCAGGTCCACTTTCTACCATTTTGTGTTTCTTCCTGATATCTTCAAACTGAACATCTGAAACCTTGACTTGTAGAATTCAGTCGTGACAGGGTCAAACCTTGGCTTGTAGAATTCATTATTTTTACTACTAGTTTAGCTAAAATCATGTCTCCAAGATTTTATTTTATTTGTACTCTTTCCAGTTTTATTTGCATCTCAACCTTGTATTATTACAGTTCACATTTTCAGGTGTAACATCGGATCCAGTTCAGGCCACTATCATCACTAGCACAATCATCATTGTGTTTTTCACCACTCTGATTGGTATCTTAATTATAGAACCAGGGAATATGTGAATTCATGCATGTCATCGGTAGTCTAAGAACTGACAAAGTTCAAACTTGCCCATGAAGTAGAATGTGTATTTCTAAATTTAGATAGTGTCCCTATTATGGGACAAATCAAAATTGAAAAGCGTTTCTTTTTGGATCCTTGTTTTTCAGATGTTTTACTACACCTGGTGCTGTGGAGCAAGATTTGAAGCGCAAAATCCAGAGATTCCGATGATCTACAAGACTACAAGTTCACAGCTGATGTGCTGAAGCACCTCAACAAGTCAGACGGCCATAGAAAATATGCAGTCATCAAACTGGAATAAACTGAACCAAAAGATGATCCAACAATACTAGAGACTCTCAATTTTGCTTTGGACCCTTTCGGTGCAACTCTGGAGATTTTGAAAATACAGCTAGCAGCCTGATTTGAGAACTAAAAGACCTCAATGTTTGTAATCTTAGCTCTATCAATCTTGAAGAACAAATGATACGCAATGAAATTCAGATTCTTGAAGAACAAATTTACCCCGACCAGAGATTAGTTGCACTTATGCTAGGGAAACCAAAAAGGCAACTCCTTTGTGCTGATGGAAATGTCACATGGTTGTCACAGGAGAGCAGCAAGATAACCAAAATTCAGCCTTGTTAACTGGCATCTCAATTTTGTCACTGATTACTATTGCTGCAGAAACAAAGTCGAGTCAAGGGTACTAAAAGTGTAAATCATTGAGTACCCAAAGAATTGAAACCAGTCTAAGTTGATCAGGATACTAGATCGATCAAAACCAAAATTCATTTTTCAGTGTTTCACTTTCTCTATCATGTATGTCTGTTTTTGTTCATTATGTTTGGCAATTTTCACCATGTAATAATTGTAGATATTCAGCTTACAACACCTAGCTACTCAAATGGCATGGTTTCACTTGACATGTTCAGCAGTCATTGGAAAAAAAAGACACACATCACTTGGCAATATCTAGTAATTGCATCGGCATAATCAGTAAAAAAATGGGGCCTTTCATAGGTTCCTAAGGGGTAGCAATGGCACACTAAGGATGAATTGTTGCAAACCACATTTCATTAAACCCTTACGACTATCAAACATAAATTTGGTGAGCCACATGATCAAATATATCTTAACTATTTAGCTGCAGTAGATCAAATGCAGGAACATGAGCATTGCAGAATAAAAACTTATACTCGCACTATTGCAACTCATAACTCAGAGAAACTATGTATCACTAGATTCAATATCTAACAAGCGTAAAGCACATGAAAACATCACTGCCGGTATGCTTGCTTCATACGTGTCAAGAATTATTTGGCCCTCATAAAAAAAATGGCTAACTAAATAAATCATGAAACAAGTTGATATGTGGTTGGAAATCCATACTTATCTTGACAGCCTGTAGAACCATGCATGTTCTATATCTAAAACCATAGATCCGGACTACATGTATGACTGATAAAATCAGATATATCCAAACAAGGCCTATCACGCTGCTAAAATCAAGCAAGAAATGTAATAGTACATTGAAAGAACAACGGGACTACACCGCCGGACCATTGCAAAGTTGGATATGCTTACCAAAACTGATGATATGCAGCGGCAAGCTACCAGATCGAGCACGACCTTACGATGAGCCGGCACCTTTCCAATTCTTTGCGAAATAAGAAAGCAAATGACCTGTGCATCACGGTTGGAACCAGATCGAGCAGAACCTTACGATGAGTCGGCACCCTCCTATGCTTGCGAAATAAGAAAGAAAATGACCTGCAGCGCATCACCGTTGGAAGCCAGGCAACCGGTATCTTGCGTCCGAAGTCAGATGACGCCGACAGGCTGTTGGAGCCAAGCCGAGGGAAAACGAGCCGTACCTCTATGTAACTGTGCTCTTTTTTTTTTTTTGTCAATGGTCCTTATGAAATCAAACATGTTCTTTTGTCTCCCTGAATGTTACTACATAATTTTATAAGTTTGACTGAAGTTTGCTGTTTAGAAAAAGGATGGTCATGAAGACATAACTGGTATTGATTTTGTGGTTTTTGAATGCCCGGAAGTAACAATCTTAAGTGGTCATATGGAAGGAGATGACATTGATAAGTTACAGCTGCAAGCTGCATCTCTCTGTTGAAATCAATCAGCAGCAAACCCTTCTAGAGTAGAATTTCTACTTCTTGTTCCTCTTTCTTACTACTTTGATTTGAAATTGGGTTCAGAATCAGAGAATCAAGGTCATGAAGACATAACTAGTATTGATTTTGTATTACAGGTTTATTGTGCAAACATGCTCTTAGATGTGCAGACATCATGGCTGGATGTTTGCTGTTCACAAAAAGGATGCAATGGTCCTCCAAAATTGAGCTTTATTATTTTCTAACATGGGTACAAACATAGTTTGTTATCCTTGTCAAAAAGAAAAAAAAAAAAAACATAGATTGGTATTACATGAGCAACCCTATTACATGATCTATTACATTAAGTTAAACTCAATTTAACTCGATGTGCCAGAAAGATGAGCCATGTCTGCTTCTGTCTGTCTATTTCTGTTCTTCTTTGCCTCCAGTCCTCTTCATCATTGGTGGCATTCGCCCATTATGTAAGAAAGGTTCAGTTGGTGCCTTTCTATCAGGGCAAAATGTTGTAAGCTAGTGACAAAATAATATTGTAAGAATGCAAACTTGTCTTATTTTGCAGCACTAATGGCAGTACGACAGTACATGATCTACCCTGCACTAACCTAACATATCCCCTACATAGTCTTCTAGACTTATCCACACCCTATAGCAAAATAACGTCGATATAGATTGACTAGTTCTTGTTTCAGATGAGAGGATGAGCAACTATTTTCCCTATAGAAGATGTTGCCCATCATCCTAAAATAAGAACCCCACTAAAATATTCTCTTTTTTCAGAAAGTCCATATTCTCCATCCAATCTAATAATAGTCCAGTGCAAGCAAGAAGCATGACGGAAGAACAGATGGGGAAGGGGAACGAAGATCTTTACCCAGAGCCAACCGGCCGGTGCGATGGCGAACTGGTGGAGCAGCGCCGAGACATGGTCGCGGGCGAGGCTTGAGGTGAGCTGCCTGAGCTCGCGCGGTTGGCGCCGGGTCCCCGCGCCGCCTGCAGGTCGTCGAGAGACCGCGACCGGGGTGGGCGAGCGCCGCACGCGACTCGTCGGGACGGGCAGGCGAGCGGCATCCAGAGCTCGCGAGGCCGGCAATGGTGGACTTGCGCTGACGGACGGGGCGGAGAGGGTCGTATGGAGGCCTGCCCCGCGCCGGAGCCCCCGTGGTCGATGGCGCCTCCCCGCCGCAGCGCCGTTTTCCGCGCCGAGGGATTGGAGGGGATAGTGGCTACGACGAAGAGCCGAGCCGATCGAGCCGCTGGACGCTGGGGAAAAAAAGAGCCGATCTAGCTGAGCATTCGCTGTCAAGTCATAGCCGTAGATAGGCGAGCTGGGCAGGTGGCGGGCATCGGGCGTGGGGTCACACGGGAGCGCCCCTGCGCCCATCGCCCACCCCACTTTCTTCCGTTCTTGTGTCGCTTTTAGTGGGTCGTCCGAAGGCATTGGCTCCATCCATGACCGTGCCACTTTTTAGTGGGTTGTCCCAACATTTTATTTTCCAAAACAGAGAATATTTTTTATTGTGACTGGAAGATTTTTTCTCAACACGACATGGAATATTCTTCTCCTAAGTACAACAAGACCTTTATGAATCAATTTGCATTGATTCTTTCATTTCAAATGTTGTCATCATATAATGTTTTTTCCCCAAAATTTCATATATTATTCTCCCAAACTTAGCCCAATTTTGAGTCCTTTTCAATAACAGTTCTTTTGTAATAGTTATATTCTAGGATCCAAAAGTTCCAGCTAATAAAATAGGTAATTGTTAGCTCCACCTCTAGAGAAGTAGATAATAACAATCTCGCTAGTAGGACCAAATCAGACAGTAGCAGTTAATAGTTATCTTCACCCCCCCCCCAACTAATGAATCTAAACGGTGATTTAGACACTAGTTCACCAGCCCGTGCTGTTGCACAAGCTAGAGTATTATAAGACACCAACTATTACGAATGGCATATATTAAATATATTTTTCTACACTAATGTTCTAAAATAACATCTATAATAAGTACTCTATAGTCTATATTCAATTGTGACAATCTATCAAATATTAAATTATATGTTTATTTCAACCATATCTAAAGTTTGTTTTTCTATGCGAAAATGTGTTGTCACAGCCCAAGCTACGCGCCGCTGCTGCCGGCCCAAGCGTGTGCACCTGGTGGTTGGCCGCCACCCACCCCCAACACGTCATCGTCATCTGCTTTGCAATTAAGTAAAAGATATTTAGGGAATAAAATAGGAAATCGAATCAAGGTATTTTGCAAGTCTTCCCCGACTATAAATACAAGGGACTTGTAATTAGTTGGATCAATCGAAAAAAAAAATAAAGGGGTAACTCCCAACAGCTCTCCTCCTAGCTCCTAGCTCTCTCTCGTGCGCCCCAACCCTAGCGCCTCCGCGCATATGCCGCCGCCCCTGCCCTTGCGCCACCGGCGCCGCCGCCCCCTCGAAGGCGGCTGTGATAACTGGTATTCGGAGACCAGGGCGATTCCCACCACCGATGGCTTCCAACCACCACCACCGTCAAGATTCGATGGCCGCCCCGCTGCCGTCCCTACCCCGAAGATGATCATGGAGGCACTCCGTGCTCGATTCGAGGGCGACTATGACAAGGCTGCAATCTCCGACTAAATCAAAACGAGGTACGGCTCCATCCTCCCGGTCCAAAGCACAATATCATCTTGTTAGGCCACCTGCGCCCGCATGAAGGCCGCCCGGCCGAGCTTGGCGACATCCTCGACGATGCTCCTACCACGCGCCCACCAACGTCGTCCCTCCTCGATTAGTGACATTGCAAGCAACAAGAAGACCTACCCCAAGGACACCGCTACGGTCATAGCTCGGATCAAATCATATCGGGTCAAGAGGCCACCACCGACGTCCAAATGTTCGATGAAAAGCCTATCCAACTAGAGAAACGCCTTGTGGCTACTACAATGGCACATATAAGTTCCCCTGTCACCAACAACATGATCTCGACATTGGAAACACCAGGAGTAGCAACGCCAATACCATCATAGACAACATCCCGACGTCGCCGCCAGACGCCGTATCAACGCCACCGACCTCAACGTTGACATCCCTGACAACACTAGCACCATAGACACCAACAAATAAATCAACACCCTCGATCGAGAACACCACCCACTCCACATTCACCAAGCAAGTCCATGTTACTCGACAGGCAACAACAACCTTTATCATCAACTCTGCAACGATGTCGCCATTGACATCGGACCCCATAAGGCCCTCGACATTGACGACACCTCCAAGGGCACAACCCATGACAATGACGCCCCTCGCAAGGGCGCCGCCATCGACCCATGATGTCCTCAACACCGTCATGCCCACCATTAACGACATTGGCTCCACCGTCAATAGTCTTCAGCTCATCGAGGGAATGCTCGGCTACGTCGACTTCACCAACGACACCCCCATGGGCGCCACCACCGGCGTAATCGCAGATTCGTTGAACCCCAACAACGACATCAACCCGCTACACCTGCTGGATGTTCCGTGGACATCCACTATGGCGGAGAACGTCGACAAGCAAGCTACGACTCCTATCGTGGCTTCAACCCCGGCATGTACGAGCGGGCACCCCACTCCCGGCAGGTCGTATTCCTGGTAACACTAGGGCGAGCTGCGGCGCGAAGACGCCCCCATCGGCACCTCAACAATGGAACATTAGCTCTACCAAAGACATGAGGTATGCCCCTATCCACCTTACTTGTTGACGGTCACTAACGACACATTTTTAACGTCAACATTCTACCAATAAGGGGTTGAAACTATACCTTACTACACACATATACATTTATTATTGACATAATTACACTTGTAGTGCCAAAATAATTTTATGCAGGATTTATATAAAAACCAAGTGGAAAATGTACCAAAAGGCGCCTCCCTGGAAAGCGCACTCCTAAAGAATAACAAGCCCAAGGGGTCGAGGTCCAAATCCAACATGAAATGATAAACGGGCCGCATGACATGGGTTCAATGTTTTGGGCATAACTTTCTCATACGAAATCGGATTTCAGCGAACGAATACTCGAAACGAAGCTAACTCCGAGGCCCACGTGCTCATGCAAAGTTTCAGCCCAAAAGGATAAAATCTTGGTGCGCCCGCACCAAGTGGTGCGCGCGCACCCTCGCGGAGGCCAAAACAGCCCATCTTCGTCCTGGCGGCCCATCTCGACCTAAAAAGTCTGGAGGCGGTGTTTGCTTGCGCAGAAGACGGTGCGGGATTAGTACCAAATGGCTTAGCCAAGATAGGATCCCATGGTGAAGGTCCTATAAATAGATGGGCACTCTCACCATTGTAACACACACCACACAATGTAGCCTCTCTCTTCTTCTTCTTCTTCTCCCTTTTTTTTTCTTCTTCTTCTTCTCCCTTTCTTCCTTCTTCTTCTTCTTCTTCTTTTTCTTCTTAGTTTGTACTTAGAAGGAGTTTGGCAAGGATCATAAAAGAGAGCAAGACATTTTGGAGCTATTCGGTATGAGCAATTTAGAGTTCTTCATCTTGTTCTTGTTCTGTACTTATCAATATAGTCATGTTCTTGAATTAGAGTAAAGTTCTTGTGATATAATCTTGGTTGAAGAACTAGTTTATAGTTCCTATATCATGATCTTGTCTTATAGAACTTCGTGCTTCATTTATCATACATACATGTTTAGATCAAGAGCTAGAATGTTATGATGAGTTCTATCTAGAGGTAGACTTGGTTGATGTTGGGTTGCGGGATTGATAGTCGTTCCTTCGGGGTGGTGCTCTGGTAGAAGGACCCCGGGGACGGGTAACCCTTGTTAACACGCCAGAGTAATAATCACTAGTGTAGACGTGGTGTCTAGACTAAGGGTTGCCTATCTTTTGGGGCGCATCCCACGGTTGAGGGGGTAGGCGGCTGGGTTGTGACAGCCTTGTCCATCCCTTGTAATCCCCCCACGTTCGGGTGTGGCACGGTGCTAAATGCCGGTCTCCATCCCATTTGGGCGTTGCCAAGGTGCCAGTAGCTCAACAAAGACCTTGGCGAGCTTGACTTAGAATCTCTAACAAGAACACATGTGTGTATCTGCTATCTTGACATGTCTATTGTAGCACCCCGATATTTGACCCGTTTTAAAAATTCGCTAAAAATTTGAACTTTTTCGATAATCGTGTTTTGACTCGACATTTTGAAAGATTCTATTTATCTTGACTTCCTAAAATTATTTCTGGAATTTTTGGTGGAACCTAAATGGAGTTACATAATTAAAAGAATAAGAAAATAAGAGAGAAAAGAAAAGAAAGGAGAAGAGTGAAACCGGCCCGACCACATCTCTCTCTTCCTTCCCTCCCTCCTCTCTTTCTTTCTTGCATGGGCCGGCCCAACGAAACCAGGCCAACCGCCCACCTCTCTTCCTCCTCTTCCCCACGCCGACGCCCCGGGACCTGCACCACCTTCTTCCTCCCCGGGCCGTCGGCTGCGACCACAAGACAAAGACGCTCGCGCCGGTTGTCGAGGCCAGCGAGGAGAGGACCGGGACACGATCGCGCCGACGGGCATTCAAAGCGAGCGAACCGAGCGCTAGCCGCCGGCTCGGCCAGCCCCCGAGGCGCATAGCGCCGGCGACTAAGGCACGATGGCCATTGCCGGCCACCCACGACGGCAAAACGACGGCGACCCGGTGGCGGCCAGCGAGGCACGACGGATCCGGGACGGCGGCACCGATCCGAGAGTCCACGAGCCACGACAAAGGGTGCGGAAAGATCGGGCGCGCGAGGAGAATTTATCGCCGGAGCCCGCCGCGGCGCGCGGCTATAAATAGCCCGCCTCCGGTACTCCACTCGACCTCGCCGAGCATCGAGCTTCGGAAGCTGGAACCTGCCGTGCTCGCGCCTCTTCTCTCCCTCCCCTCCCCCTCGTCCCCAATCGGGTTCCCCCAAAATCAATTTCCGCCACCGCCGAGCTGGGGTTCGGGACCGCCGGGCGGCCCACCGGAGGCGGCGCAATGGCAACTCCGGTGGAGTCGATCCTAAACCCCTCCCCTACTCTTTCCCATCTTATTGGCTCCTATCGTGCGGAGTAGCGGCGGATTGGAGCCGTCGCCGCCGTCGAATCTGCCACGCACGCCGCCGCGCGGTGGGAGCCCCCCACCGCCCCACCGGACCCCCATCGCGCGAGTCGGGGCAGCGAGAGTCCGAGGGACCCCCGCGGCGAACCGTAGCCGGGAAGGCCATTCCGATAACGCCGGTGAGCGCCGCCGTCGAGCACGACGGACCGGGGGCGCGCCCGACCCCGTCGAGCTCCGTAACGGCGCCAACCAAAGGCCAACCAGGCGGCGACACATGTCGGACCCGTCATGCCTCCGTCCCTCCCGTTACGGCCCGTGGGCCAGGCCGGGCCCGCTTGTCGGCCTCTGTAGGCATCGGTAGTGGAAAACAGAGAGGAAAATGCCGAGTCTACCCGAGAACTGTACCCTCTAATGCTATAAGTACATGTTCCGTGCCTCGAAAAAATTCCAGGAAAAATATGTAAATAAACTAGATCATGTGGAGATAGTTGTCATGATTTTTATTACATTTTCACATTAATAAAATAATGACATAAAAATCCCACCTTGTTTATTAACTGAATTAAACTTCGAAAATCATAACTTCCGAACCGTAACTCCAAATTGGGTCAAACCACTTCATTATTTTTCTAAATTCGAGCTTTATCCATTGCTACTGGTTTTATGTATTATCACATGGTTCATTTTGTCGCTATTCAATTGCTCTATTAATTTTTGTGTAATTATCGCGTCGCGGGAGTAGCCGACGAAGACCTCGATCGGGAAGTAGGCGATCCCGACTACGTTAGGAGCCGGGCGACAACCAGAACCAAGGCAAGTCCTTACCCCCTCCCTTAATAATGTTGACCTAAAATAACCAACCTACTTTTATAAGATGATAATCATGGTTTATTAAAGGATGTATAATGATATAACATGACTAAGTGAGACCAATGGAACCTTTAATGATGGGAACCATCCAACAAAAAGGTGAGTGGTGATAGTCTACATGGAGGTGGACTAGTCACAATCGGGGATGAATCCCGTGGAGAGATGCTCGCCTCCCTAAGGACCGGTTCATAGACCATCCCCTAGTACGACATTCGTACATGACCACACGTCGAGATGGGACGACCTGATCTCACACCCCGTTAGGTCAAAGTATAGTTTCTAACCTAGGAGGCCGGCGAAGGCAAACGGTCTATCAGGAGCAGACGTGGGGAGAGTGGCCCCATGGTCCGGTTGGCGTGGATGCTGAGTGGTCTTCCACGGAAGTGTTTGGGCGCGGTGGCGCAGTGCTAGAGGCACATATTGAGATTGAGAGTGGTGTTGACAGTATAGGTTGGGTAATTAGGTATTACCTGTAAAGCCGTGGGTGATTTGGTATCACCATATTGTCTAGGGTGATGCGTCATCCTTGTGGTGGCATGTTATCCTTCCAATCCCCGAGAAACCGTGGTGGGAACTATATGGAAACCTAGGATGGCTGCCGGGCGGGTACGAGATCTTGTTGGACTATTCTTGCTCGCCGATCACGAGGAGGGTATGTCCATCGTGTGGGGAAATTTGTACACCTCTGCAGAGTTATTTTAAATCTATTCGAATAGCCACGTCCTTGGAATTGGGCAACCGTTAGGACGGATCATCTATGATTAGTTTGAACCTGTTGATGCTAACCGTTTGTGCCTTGTGAAGCGACGACCATACCACCTGATCGGGAACTAGTAAGGGCAGTTTTAGAGACCCTGCTAGGGCCCAACCCTTAATAAACACCAAACCCTAGGTTTGGACTTGCTGAGTACCTTTGTACTCACCCGTTGATTTTTCAGACTTCGGCATAGAGGAGGACTTCGGCTACGATGATCGTGAGGATTTCCCGCAGGAAGATTAGACGTGATGTTTTCGGCTTTGCTAGGACCATGATGTTGACACTAGAGTTTCGACCTACGCTCAAGTATGCTTGTGGGTGTGGTAGACTAGGACCACTAAGCGCTGTAGCAGACTCTGATGAATAAAGTGCCACAGCACCCCCTATGTCCACCTAACGTTGTGTAATAAGATTGTGACCCTCGGGCCACTTATGTAAGACCTATTTATCCTATCAATAAAGCTCCGGCACCTTTTTAAATAAATCTGTGTCCACTCTTGTTTTATCAACGTATTAGCGCGAGATCCCGGCACTAATACGTAAGGTTAAGGACCCATTAAAGTGGGGGCCTGACATCTATCTAGGATATGCCTGCTCCATATTAGATTTATTCTTTCATTCATTCTTTTACCTTTATCCTTGAGATTGGCTTGACTGTGTGTGTCAAGTTATCCTACTACCTATCTTATTTTACCCCTACTATGAGCATTGGTCCATTATACATTCGTGTTATCTTGTTCATGTCTCTATTGGATCCTTTTCCACCATGCCTTACTTTGGGAAAATATAAATAACGATACCCTGAATACTTCCGGGTGAAATGCTACAATGATAGATCCGTGCGCTTGCGGATGAATATCTTATTTGGCAATATCTATCACCGTTGATGTACCTAGTGTTATCACCGACACGGTGGTTTTACTTAGGAATGTCAACGGCGCATTTCTACGCCCGTTATTGGAGATGGGTTCTAAACCTGTTTCTAGTGATTGCGCTTAAGAAATGCAACACTTACAATAGCGGTACTTCTACGGTTCATCTGCATGGCAAGCCAGCGCCACTAGAGGACTGGTACACCCCACACGATGTCTCCTTTGCGGCTTCAAGTTGGGCGCCGCCGCCTAGGGCCCAAGGCCCAAGCGGCGTGTGCGCCGGTGGTCAAGTCGCCACGCCACTCGCCGCCAACACATCATCGTCATCCGCCGTAATTAAGTATTAGATATTTAGGAAATAAAATAGGAATAAAATAGGAAATCGAATCAAAGGTTTCTTTAGATGCAAGTCTTCCCCGGAATAAAAATACAAGGGACTTATAATCAGTTGGATCAATCGGATAAAATTAAAGGGGTAACTCCCAACAACTCCTCTCTCTCTCTCTCTCTCTCTCTCTCTCTGCGCCCCCTCAACCGTAGCGCCGCCGCCGCATATGCCGCTCCTGCCCTAGTGCCGCCATCGCCCTTATTTGCCGCCCTCGAAGGCGGCTGTGATAGTTTTTGTTTTGTAAGAATTTTAGTATCAATCTTTTTTATTTCTACCGGTTTCAAGATTCAACAATTTCTGTGATTAATATTTTTTAGCAACATATGTTTAATTGAACATAATAAACTAGATGTTGATTGTTGAAAATGTATAATTTAGTGTTTAGCCTTTGGTATAGTTGTTGCAATACGTGTTTGCATGTATTAATTTAAATTGTATTCTATATTGTTTATTCAAAACGTCATATTTTTATCTTGTTAAAAGAATATTGTAGGTCCCGGTCTACCCTCTTAGTTTTGATGTCATAAATAGTTGTTTCAGCATGCACCACAGCACTCAAGATCTTGAGTTTATTGTATTGAAATAGTATTATTTTATTAAACACCCCATCCATCCTCGAATATAAGGAGCGATTTGACTTGGTGTGGCCTTCAAAAACATAGTTTGATCTATAATTTCTCATAGTATATAATTTATAGGAACAAAGATTTGATATTAGAAAGTATTTCTAGAAGCAAATCAAATGTTACTGTAACACCCCAAATTTTGCCTCTTTTAAAAATAGAATAAAATGATTTATTTATATATTTTTGTGCTCATAAAACATAGGAAAATAAATATTTTTGTTAAATTAAAATTTATTTTAAGGTAGAAACATGTATGTGCATTCATGCTGGTGCAAGCTATTTATTGAGTGAGTGTCTTTGATCAAAAGCTGAAAAGAATTTCAAATTCTATTGTAAATGCTTTGTGAAAAATCAGTTTATAAAGAAAAAGAAAGTGATTTATTTCCATCTCTGAAATTGGCCGAAGGCCTCTTGCCTTTAACCGAGAAGCATCAAGTCTTTTGGCCCTCTCGTTCTTTCATCTTGGGCTGGCCGAACTCGGTGGGCAGCAGCAGCATCGTTGTTTCTTCCTTCTTTTGTCCGGCTGACGAGCGGACCCTGTACCTATCTCCTTCCCTGGGTCGAACTTGATCGAGCTCGAGTCCCAACCGGACCAAAACACCAACCCGGCCTCCGTGCTTGCATGCAACTCGCCCGAGCCCTATAAAAGGCAGCTACGTGCGAGCCCTTTGTTCCCATCTATTCGCAGCAATAGCCCTCGCGTAAGCTTGCAGCCGCTGCTAGCCCTAACTTTCGCCGCAAGTTCTTGCATCCACCGAGGAGCAACATTCGTCGAGTCTGCCACCTCGTGACCACCGTAAGCCATCTGCCGAGCATGCCGATGTTCTAGCAGACCCATCCATCTTGATCTCCCTCTCTTTTTCGTTCAAGTAATGCTTATAGCAGCGCGCCGGTTTTTGCAGCACACCGACGTCCCGAGCTGTCCGCAATCCCCGGCCGAGCGGTGCTTGTCGACTACTGCCTTGCCGTGCCTTCATCTCGTCGTGGTTGAGGAATCCTTAGGTGAGCTCTCGTCATTCACCTTTTATCTTCTTGTGTTCCTCCCGATCAAAACAAGGCATGCTTGTTCGTTGTTTCTAGCAAACTATCGATCAGTAAAGATCGGCCATGCATGGTCTCCATCCTAGCTTACTGATGACATCGGCCATATATACACCCTGCTCCAAACTCTACTTGCTAATTTGATTTATCCTTAGCTTGATGACATCGTTTATGACATCATGATGACACCAATACGTTTTCTTGCCGTTTTTCATTAGCAAAATAAATCTAGGAATACATTGCAAATACACATATACATGCTATCGTTCGAACCGTCCAATCTAAGATCTATGGTCCAGATTAGAAGATACCCTTTCATCATCCCTTTTTGCTAAAGAGACCCTGAGCTCCTCCTATATCTCATCCAGCAACCAAAAATCAGATTTTATTATTTTATTTCGAAATTAACTTCGCTATATTTACAAATCTGCCACTACCTTGTTTTGCCCATAACTTCTACGTTTTAAATCCGATTTGAACCGTTCAACTTTTCGTTAGATTCGTAATCTCATAATCTAGGTGTTTTATGCTACTGTTAAACCTGTTTACAGCTTTTGAAATTTCGAGTTTATATTTATTTTATTATTTTACAAAAGCAAATCTTCTTTACATCATAACTTTGCCGTTTTAAGTCCGATTCCGGTGATCTTTACGTCTGTGTGATCGCAGTGACGTGTAGATAGCTCTTACAAACTTTTCAACTTGTTTTCCATTGTTGGTGTATTGGTCTAATTGTAGCTTTGTTTGTTATGCATGATTGGCTCCATATGTTTGTGTGTTGGTGCTCAAGTCAAGTAGACGGTGAGCTTTTACGTTCGAACTTGAAGAACTTTTGCGATCAAGAAGAAGTTTGTGGTTAAGGAATTATCTTGAAGAATTGATCTATATTTAAGGCAAGTATAGTTTTGGGATATGCTATCTTTAAACCATGATCTTATGGCTTGTTTAATGTTTATGCACTGAACGTTAAATATGAATTGTTGATAACATGGGACTTATTCATTTGTGATCATCCGGGATATACTGATACAGCTATGGGGGTTACATGGCTCTGACTCTAGTTGTTCAAGGGGTCTACCTAACTTTGTTGGTGGTTTGCCAGAATTGGGAGAAACAGGGTTGTAGCTCTGTTGGCCACTTAATATTTTTAGGAGGGTCTTTGAACGACTTTATATGGTCTTCACTTGGTTAGGGAGTCGAGGACCTACTCGGTGGAAACCATGACCCGTAGTGAAAGTGTACACCTCTGCGCAGAGTTAATTAAACCCGACATGTCAGCCGTGTTCGCGGTCATGAACGGCTTTGGAGACATCTATGAATAGAATTACATGCTTATTAAATTGTTCATGATTTATCATTTCATGCTATTCATTATTTATGTTATAATGATCATGGGTTTTGGGTAGATATTGCCTAGCTATATTTGCGGAGTTCGACATGGACTCACTCTTGCTATTCCCCCACACCTCAGGAAGAAGTTAGGCTTGTGATCAACCAGTCAGTCGGTCCCTGTGGTGCCTACATCAGAAGAACAGAGAGTCTTTCCGCTGTCTGCTAGCTGAGGTTATTTGCTTTTATATTATGTTCGTTATATTTTAAGCATTGTGAATTGATTACCATTTATTTGTAAACTATATGTGAGATTTGACTTCCGGGCTCACATATAGTTTCATCTATTTTGTTCTTAAAACCGGGTGTTACAGTTACTAACTTTTTATACTACAAACTTATCATATAATTGGGTTAATTTAAATCCCAAGCAAGATTTAGTGGCTAAAGGTGATGGGTGCCGAGCCAAAACTTGGGATCCAACAAACGATGGGCAAAATGGGTTAAATTGCCAAAATTTAACTTAGCTATATATTGTGGGCACGATAATACACACCTTAAAATAAACTTAAACAATAATGACAGAGACCGAGCACACAGGTGATTGGCTATGGCTAGAAAGACAGTGCTTGACCTGGCTTCACACCATTCAGGCTGTAGCTGGCTGTAATGTGTACATGCTTAAGATGGTTATGTTCGTTCATCACCATTAGCCACGGCCTGTACTCTCAGCGCAGCGAAGGCAATAATGTGGCCGACACATGAAAGCCCACGGCCTGCAGCGGAGAGGACGACAGCACATGGATGGAGGAGACCTTGACCTGCACTGGCGGTTTTAGTGCGTCGTCCCATCATTTTGTTTTCCAAAACAGAGAATATTTTTTATAGTGATCGGAATGTTTCTTCTTTTGACACCAAATGTAATTTTCTTCACTAGAACAATGGCTTTACGAATCAAACTTTTATTTGTTTTGATTCTTTGATTTATAATGTCGCCACTCGTCAGCATATAATATTTTTTTTTCCTACATTTTAAATATTATTCTCCTCAACTCACTCCAATATTAAATCCTTTTTGGATAATAACTCTTTGCTAATAGTTATCTCTTCTGGATCCAAAAAGTTAGCTCGACCTCTAGAAAAGTAGGTAATAACTATCAATAGTTGGACCAAATCAGACATTAGCAGTTAATAGTTATTTTAATAGCATATTTTTCATAAGTTAGTGCATTCAAACACCCTTCAACTAATAGGTATCTAATAGTTTAGCTAGCTCTATCTATTAGCAGATAATGAATCCAAACAGGGTTTTAGATCCTAGTTGGCCAACCCGTGCTCTTGGACGGGCTAGAATAGTATGATACACTAACCAATAAGAATGACATATATTAAATATATTTTTTCTTCACTAATGTTCTAAAAATAACATCTCTATTAAGTACTCTATAGTCTATATTCTATTATGATAATCTATTAAATATTAATTTATATGTTTATCTCAACCACATCTAAAGTTTTTTCTTTATTTAGCACTTGTTCAATATTATTTGCAATGGTGATTAGAGTCTACCGATTTGGTGGCAAAATGCTTCATATTTTTTTGTAAGAATTTTTGGATCTATCTTTTTAATTTCTACTATGAGTCAATAATTTTTTTATGATCCATATTTTTAACACCATATGTTTAGTTGAAACATAATAACTCTAGTTGTTGATTCTTGAAAAATCTAAAATTTAATCTTTAACTTCTGATATAGTTGTTGCAATATATTCTGCATGCATTGATTTGAATTCTATTCCTTATTGTAGCACTTATTCGAAACTTCATATTTTATTTTATTAAAATAACATTCACCATAGCACTCAAGATCTTGATATTATTGTACCGTATTGGTATCGTTTTATTAAACAAATAAATCATAAAATTAAGTTGCTAATACCGCCTCTATCCCCAAATATAAGGGCCAATTTGACTTGGTGCGGCCTTCAAAAAACATAGTTTAACCTATAATTTCTCATTGTATATAATTTATGGGAAGAATGGTTTGATATTAGAAAGTATTTTTAGATACAAATCTAATGTAACTATTTTTTATATTACAAACTTATGATATAATTAGGCTAATTTAAATCCCAGGAAAAAAAGATTTGGTGTAACAGGCCATAGGTGATTTGTGCCAAGCCAAACATGCATTCAACAAACGATGGACAAAATGGGTTAAATAGCCAAAATTTGACTTGGCTAGCTTGGGCACGGTACTACAGACCTTAAAATAAACTTAAACAATAATGGCAGAGACGAAGCACACAAAATCACTGGCTATCGCTAGAGAGATAGTGCTTGACCTGGCTTCACACCATTCGCTAGAGAGATAGCTGGCTGTAATGTGCATGCTTAATTAGATCGTTATGTTGTTTCATCAGTAGGGCTAACCCAAACCCGCGGCATGTACTCTCAGCGCAGCGAAGGCAATAATGTGGCCGACACGTGAAGGCCCGCGGTCTGCAATGGAGAGGACGACCGCACATGGATGCAGGAGACCCTTACCGCGGCCACCGAGTCAAGTCGTTGGCCCCCTCTCATCTGCAATCCCTGTGAGACGATGCCTGCCTCTGCATCAATGTTCAGTAACACCATTCAGTATTAACTGGGCAGTGTCCTCCTGTCCGTTGCAGCTTGCTTATGCCTCTGAAGAGCCTTGCCATTGTCACACCACCACTAGCACTACAGATCCATACTCAGTTCTGAACCAAGCAAGAGAGGAGCATGAGTGTGGTGACGGGGGCTCTGGGAAGCCTCGGCCCCAAGCTTCTTCAGCTGATCCATGGTGAGTACAAGCTCCAGAAAGGCGTGAAGAAGCAGGTGCAGTGGCTCCACAGCGAGCTGCAAAGCATCTATGCCTTCTTCAGCGAAGTCTCTGAGGTGCCATGGGATCGGCTCAACGAGCAAGTCAAGGTATGGGTGCGTGAGGTCAGAGAGGCATCCTATGACATGGAGGATGTCCTCGACACCTACCTCGTGCGCGTCCGTGGCGGTGAGCCTACTGACCCAAGCAGGCTCAAACGCGCCATGAAGAGGATGGGTAAAGTCTTCACGAAAGCCAAGGCTCGCCGTGGTATTGCTGGTGCCATCAAAGATATGAAGAAGCTTCTCGAGGAGATAGCTCAAAGGCGTCAACATTACAAACTTGGTGACAATCTGTACAAGCCGGTTGCAACACTGTCAACTGTTGATCCTCGCACCAAAGCTATGTACAAAAAAGTGACAGAACTTATTGGTGTTGACAAGTCAAGGGACGAGCTCATTTCTAAGCTGAATCCATCCCAACCAGAAGATGTTCTGCCAGACAAGAAGATCACCAAGAAGGTTTCTATTGTAGGAGTTGGAGGACTGGGCAAAACCACTCTTGCCAAAGTGGTGTATGACAACCTAAAATCGCAAGTATGACTGTGCGGCTTTTTGTTTCTGTAGGACGGGATCGTGAGTTAGTAACAGTTTTCAAGGACATCCTCTTTGATCTTGATGGGAAAAAGTATGAGAAAATTCATAACAACAGAAGAGGTGTTCATCTCCTCATTCGCGAAGTTCGAGAGTTCCTACAGAACAAGAGGTACATATCAGCTACCAAATTGTAAATTGTAATTTACGAGTGCCTTTTAAGATGCTGCTCAGTTAGTTTCTCCTACTAGTTTTCTATATACTGTAGGTTATACTAAATATAATGTGTCCACATAACCTATGCCAGATTGCTTCTTGATATTCATTTTCCCTGCTCCACACCTAGAAGACAAATACATTTATTCAGTTGGCTCTAATGTAACAGCACTTTCAGATCATCTTCCAGAATGACGAGTGATGTACTTCACACTAGCTGTATAACAGTAAAAACAACTTAGCTGGAAATGCACTTTATACAATATTTATTAATTGAACTTATATATTCAAAATGTTTTCCTACTGAAATTATATATTTTAGGAAAAAGCATAGTTTTTGTGTCAGGTGGTCAGCTTATTTTGCAGACATGCTCTTGGATGCGTAACTTCTGTATAATAATGTGGTTTCATCAAAAAAAAACTTCTGTATAATAATGTGGCCTCAATTATGTAGTTTCTTCAAATAGGCACTTCGGTATGTAGTTGCCATACGTTACTTTTCTGAATTGACTCTTCTATGATTACCTCTAGTCCCAACTTTTTGTGAGAAAGATAATGGAACATCAAGACAGTTTATTTTTACTAAGCGTGACCATGTGTTTGATGTGTCATCGTGCCAATTTTTTTAAATGTTAGTAAGTTTCATGGTTCTGTTACCGTCAAAAGATTTTTCAGTCTTCTGGAGAAGCTCCAAACAATACTAATCAATGTTTCTTGCAATTTCATGTGGATAGGTATTTTATTGTTATTGACGATGTATGGGATGTAGGCACTTGGGAAGCAATCGAACAGTCACTAGTTGACAATAATTGTGGAAGTAAAGTAATAACAACCACTCGTAAAGTTGACGTTGCCAAAGCAGCTGGGGAGATTTATGAGCTAAAGCCACTTTCCGTTGATGATTCCATGGAACTATTCTATACAAGGATATTTGGTGCAGACAGAAAGTACCTTGATAAGCAACCTAATGATGTTTCGGCAAAATTCTAAAGAAATGTGCTGGTATACCATTAGCAATCATCACAATGGCTAGCTTGTTTGCTTGTAAACCAGAGTGCACATGGTGTGAGGTCTACAGCTGTATTGGTTTTGACAGTAAAGATCATAGGGAATCTGAAGATACAATGACAATACTTTCATTTAGCTATTATGATCTGCCTCCATATTTGAGGACATGCTTACTATATCTATGTACATATCCTGAAGATTATTCAATCGAAAAGGAACCTCTGATATGGAAGTGGATAACTGAAGGATTTATTGAACAGGAACAAGGGACAAGATTATTCGATATTGGTGAGAGATACTTCAACAATCTCATTGATAGAAGCTTGATCCGTAGTAGAGGAGTCATGGTATGGCACAATATCAGCCTGTCGTGTTCATGATATGATTCTTGATCTGATGCGTAAGTTTTCATGTGAAGAAAACTTTATTGCTATATTAGATGACAATATTCAAGGAACATTCGCACCTAGCAGTGTTGTTCGCCGCTTTGCCAACCAAAATAGAATGGGTGAGCACATTAGTTCTGAAACCATGGTTACAGGGATACCAAAAGTAAGATCATATACAATGTTCAGATGTTGCATTGATAACAGGGACCAATTCTTCAGATTCAAATTATTGCGGGTGCTAGAGATAACAAATTGTAGGTTTAAGGAAGGTTTCCATCTTGAGCATCTTGGTGATTTACTGCACTTGAGATATCTTCGGATATATGGTTTAGACGGTGACCGTGAGCTCCCAAGAGAAATAGGGAATCTAAGGTTACTGCAGGTACTTGAAGTGTCTGGAGAGTTGCCAGCAAGTATTGTCCAGCTAACACAGTTGGTTCGGCTGGTTGCTATACGTGCAAAAGCGCCCCATGGGATTGGAAACTTGACATCCTTAGAGGACATAAGAATAAATGTATATGACAATCGAGAGACTAAAAGGTTTATGAAGGAGCTGAGCAGCCTGCAAGAACTGAGGGTCCTCAGACTTTGTATTCTTGGGATGGACATGGACGAGAACACGCAAAGGCATTTTGTGGAGTCCTTGCATTGTCTCAAAAAGATCCAACGTCTAGAAGTGTAATGTCGTGTTTTTGAAGTGGATACAACCGTGTGGGAGGTAGCAGGCTTTGTGCTCCCGCGGTCTCTCAGTTATTTGGATTTGTTTATTTGCTTCTCTAAGCTGCCGTCATGCATTGCTCCCTCGAGTCTTCCCAACCTGTCCCACATGATACTGACAGTGAAGACAGTGGACGAGCAGGACATGGAAAACCTTGCTAGGTTGCCCGTACTCTGTTATTTGTTTTTGACCCTGCTTCATATTACTATGGATGCTTACTATATTAAAATTAATATCCGAGACAACTGCTTCCAGAAGTTGAGGTACTTCCTGATCAATAAAATGGTCCAGTTTGAGCAGCCCAATGAGAAGGACCCTATGGTTTCATTGCATAGATGGAATGGAGAAGACGATGTGCCCTTTGGCTTCAGAAAAAGCAACGATGACGACTCCAGAAGACTTATACCCTCTGCCGTTATGCCAAATCTTGAAGTCCTTAACTTTGATCTCCCTTTGCGGGCTATGATCGATAACAATGGTGATTGTGGTAATATTGGCTTGGAATATCTGCCTTCGCTTCGGGAACTCAGCTTGTGGATAGACTGTGATGGCATGTCTGCTGTGGAGGTGGATGCTGCGTTGGCTACCCTGACAAACGCTGGCAAGGTCCATCCCAATAATCCGACGCTTCACATTCATAGACGTAATGAGGTACAATGCGTATTTTTTAGTACCAATCAAGTGATATCTCTGTATTTATTTCTCTTTCCGTTTTGGCACATATACATCATTTTGATTGTCTTACTCAGTTAATGATTTGTTTAATCTGGATTTCCATGCAAAAGGAAGAAATGTGGTCCACAGATGATGAAGAAGATGGGAAGCAGATGGAGGAAGAGGAGGTGGCCTCGTGGACTGCTGATAATGATTTGGGCAAACTAAGCGTAGCAAATTCTTAAAGAGATCCGAATTTGGAACCAAAGCATGCCTGCATACACTGTACGTACTCTCTCCATCCTGTCTTTTGTCTTAGCTGATGAGCGGTGATTGCGTTGCAGCTCTTGCAATTTAGCCATGCAAGGAGAGAAATTTCAATATCTGAGATCCAGTTCGTCTACCTCACATGATTTTACATTAACTTTGTCCGCTTTTTGAAACTTGACACTGAAACTGCGAGATTTTCCATTGACTATCAAGCGTATATTAGCAGATGCTGATCGACTCTGTTTCCGGCCACCAGTACATACTCTGTTTTCCACACTCTCATCTTGGTGTAATATGTACCGTTGTGCTGCCTCCATTGTTAGTTCCGTCGATTCATTTATACATAAGTTACTTGTTTATACTGTCACCTGTTAGTGTGTGAGACACCAGTCGAGATTATTCTGTCACCAATAGGCACCAACTCTGTTTCAGGCCACTAGTCGAGGCTCTGTTTTGCAATATACATCTGGATTTGTACATACGTCACTTGTTTAATCTGTCACCAGAGAGTGTGTGACACATCCTTCTATGATTCTTCACATAGAAATAAGCACTTTGGTCATCGAATAATTTATGGTTATAAGCATAATATCTGAAGAAGACTAAGTAGAATTATTGTTGACGAACTTGTTTCCTCTCGCAGATTGAGCTTTTGTTATCCAAGTTTCCACTTGAACAGCGGTGCCGCTCAAATGGTGTCGGCGTCAATGCGTGCGAGACTGCATCCGCTCATCACCACAAGTTCACTTTCGACTGTGAGAAATACGGTTTTGGCCATTATGTTCACTCGAGCTATTTTCTGTTCGAATAAATATGCTGTATCAAAGTTTCAGTGATTAGAACCTGCAACATTTTTCTTCATGCTGAACTCCTGGCTTGTATTATTTGTCTCTCGACCTTTCTGCGTGGTTCATACATGCTAATAAGCTTAGAACACACTATATTTATGTTGTGAGAAAGTTTGAGGATGCTTTGTGTGTTGCTTGTACTGCCTCATGGAGCCTTTTTTGTCTGGGTCATATCTGGGAGCCTGACCTGTGTTGGGATATCTACTACACCTATATGGATAACCCCCACTAGGGGAATTCTCTGCACATGTAGCTATGACACGTCACCTCAAACTCCTCAGCTGCTCCCACTTCCCACCATAGTGCGCCTCCTTTCAATGTTTGCATCTGGTCCACCTTTACTTTTGTAATGAACAGGCGCTGCCGTTGAGTGCTCCACTAGAATCGGAACAGATAACTGCAGTTCCTCTTCTCGCTGATCAATTCTATATAAATCTATAAACAATCAAGTGGGACTGTGTGCTGCTTCTGCCTTCCAGCGATATGAACGAGACAAGGAGAGAATCCATGGACATAGGTGCATACCAGGAGGATCTGGATCTTGGGCGCGAGCACAAGCAGCCCGCCGCAGCGCCGGACATGGAGGAGGGTCGTCCCGTCGTCGTCGAGCGCGGTGTGGAACCGACATTAGCTTGAGCCCGAGCCTAAGGGACGCGCGTACATGGAGCGGAGCAGGTCCAAGGTGGTGGCGGAGGTGGAGCTGCCGGCGGCGCCCGCGGCGAGGAAGAGCCGCCACCGGCCACAGGCAGCCACCGTTGGACGGGACGAAGGGAGGGAGGCACGGCGGCGGTGGTGGGTCGACGGGCGGAGTGGAACGGGGAAGCGGAGGAACTGAAGGGGAGGCCGTGGGTGTCTGTGGGGTGCCGGGGTGGGCATCTGGGGATTCCTTTGTTTCTTTTTTTTTAAGAATTGAACATGACATATATATTTTCTACGGCCACATGAAGTGAGTTGTTCTGTTCATCCCATAAGGTACGAAACTTTTTACGTACTTATTATTTTCCCTGTTTTTATTGTTTCTCCGGTCGGACCCTTCAAGTGCGCCTTGGATTCAAAGCTAACTATCATTGATAATTTCCATTTTTATTCAGATCGAATGTCACGAATATGCTTTGCACTTTACTGGAGGACTGATTGCATTCTTAAAAATATGTGTTCTTTTAATCTAACCTCATAGATACATTATTAACTTTATATGGAAGGCAAAATTTAGTTTTGAGAAGATCCCAAACCATGTAACTACATATAATCGTTGTATAAGTACCCCTATCACATACATACATACACAAGAATACAATTGTGCTACGTACAGTTAATTTTTATATCATTCCGTGGTGTCATTTTAAGGGGAAAATTTATTGTATCAACTTCCCGTCGTCCCGCAGCAACGCGGAATTCACCTAGTACTCAAGAATACAAACACGTTCTGTCTAGTTTCTTGTCTCGCACTGGGCTATGTTTGGACCACGCATCACGCGAGATTCTGAGCAAACTTTGATGAAATGAAGAAATTCTGCCTTTTTTTTTCTTCTGGAGGAGACCAAAAAAATCTACTACCTCCCCGGCTAGCCAAGCTAACCAATCAACAGCCTTGGACCTGGTCAGAGATGTGAGCTCCATTGCTACAATTAATTGATGAAACTATTTTCTCCCGTCGAAGTTTACTATGGACGTCCGCGAAGAGGACGACCATACTATGGATAACCACAGCCATGGACCGTAGCAAGAAGGTTTTCTCGTGACAAGGCAATAATGCAGGTGGAGCCATCACAAGAAGGACCGCGGCCAGTGGCCTGTAGTCGAGAGGACGACGCGGCCACTGCGTCAAGTCATCGGCCCTCCACTACCCACCGGCAGATGCTACATCCGCAGTCACTGAGAAGTCGTATATCTTCACTGTATCAAATGCTGTCGTATATAACCAGTTCCTTTTTCCCAAAATGAAGCCGATTAAAACTGTAATTGAATTGGAATTTTTTTTTCCTTGTCAAAGTGGTGTCAGAAACCAGTTCCTTGCAACAAATACTACTAAATCTATCAGGACAGAAATTATTACCTGGTCAAAATGCTAGAAATCACTCAGAGGGCAGATCAACTGTGAAGGCATGTCTGATGCGGAGGTCAGTGCTGGGTTGGCTGCGCTGAGAAACGCATGCAAGATCCATCCCAACCGTCCCACACTTAACGAGGTACGATGAGTATTTTGTACTAGTTCCAATCAATTTATTATCTCTTTCCTTTTAGGCATATATACATCATTTTATTTGTCTTACCCAATTAATGATTTGTTTATTCTGGATTTTCCACCAAAAGGATGAAATGGTGTCCACACACGACAAAGAAGATGATACTGATTTGGGAAAACTAAGCCCAACAATTTCTTAAATAGATCCAAATTTCCAACCAGAGCATGCCTGCATACACTGTACGTACTCTCTACATGCCGTCTTCTGTCTTAGCCAATGAATGATGATGCAGTACCTGCTTTTGTAATTCAGCCGTTTTAGTATTAGAATCGCAGACTTCGCAGATTTTGAAAGTCTGTTAACCTAATTTCGATCATACAAATAGCATTGTGATTTGTGGCAATATATAGAATAATCTAAGAAACATTGCTGTCACAGCACCTTTTCCATTAAGCAAAGACAAGCATGCTGCATGTGGACATCTATGTTGACGTATATATAAATTGTATTTGTAGAATATTAGTGAATCTTCTGGAGTCTCTCAGACTCTGGTGAGTACATATACATATACACATGGGCCTCTTGGGCCTAATCTAATAACATACAACAACACAGCCCAACACTCCCCCTCAAGATGGGCGATAGATATCAATCATCCCCATCTTGTTACATGCTAACATACATTCATTAGCTCCTAAACCTTTTGTTAAACAATCAGCTACTTGGTCACTTGAAGCTACATGACTCAGTTTAAGCATTCCATTATCCAGCCGCTCCTTGATGAAGAAGCGATCAATCTCCACATGCTTAGTTCTATCATGTTGAACGGGTTATTAGCAATGTTAATTGCTGACTTGTTATCACACCAGAGCTTTAAATGAACTTCCCCTAATTTCAACTCGGATAATAAATTCTTTAACCATATCATCTCACATAAAATGTATTTACATGGCTCTATATTACGCCTCTCGCCGTTGACCGAGACACTCTTGGTTGTTTTTTGCTCCTCCATGATACTAAATTTCCTCCAACAAACACGCAATAGCCAGATGTTGACCTTCTATCATCCGGACAACTTCGCCCAATCCGCATCACAGTAGCCTTCAATATTTAGGTTACCATTTCTCTTGAACAATAGTCCTTTTCCGGGATTACTCTTCAAATATCGCAAGATTACGTAGGCGCATCCATGTGCCCACTCCTAGGATCATGCATGTACCGACTCACCACGCTTACTGCATATGTTATATCAGGCCTTGTATGACATAAATAAATCAAACGTCCTACAAGTCTTTGATATTTTTCTTTATCCACTGGATCTCCAGACTGAGCACATAATTTGTGGTTCTGCTCGATAGGTGTAGAAATTGTGCGACACCCGAGCATACTGTCTCATTTAGCAAATCCAATACATACTTCCGTTGTGAAAGAACAATCCATGGGGGGGATCTTGCTATTCGATTCCCAAAAAATATCGAAGTTGTCCAAGATCCTTGACCTCAAACTCTTTACTTAGATTCTTTTTCAACCGAGCTATTTCTAAAGTGTCATCTCCCGTAATAATTATATCATCCACATACACCGCAAGAATAGTTACCCTAAGTTATTAGAGTGATGATAAAATACGAGTGTGATCCCCATTGCATTGACTATATCCCATATTACACATTGCCCGCCTAAAAGTTTATCAAACCATGCCCTTGGCGATTGCTTTAGACCATACAAAGATTTCTTTAGTCTCAAAGCCTTTCCCTTAGTTTGAGCAGTATCAAATCCAGGTGGAATTTCCATATAAACTTCTTCCTGAAGGTCTCCATGCAAGAATGCATTCTTAACATCCAACTGATATAATGGCCATTCAAAGTTAGCTGCACAAGAGATCAATGCTCTAACGGTGCTCATCTTTGCAACAGGGGCAAATGTCTCATCATAATCAATACCATACGTTTGACTGTACCCTTTTGCTACTAGTCTTGCCTTGTATCTCTCTATCTTACCATTAGGATTTTGCTTTCTTGTATATACCCATTTGCAACTAACCACCTTCTTGCCCACTGGAAAAGGTACAAGATCCCAAGTATTGTTCTTCTCAAGTGCTGCTAGCTCCTCTAGCATAGCCTCCTTCCACTTTGGATCTCGCTTTGCCTCTTTCCAGTCTCTTGGAATTGCCACCGATTGCAATGATGCTACAAAGGCTTTGTAGGTAGAAGACAGATTCATATGAGACATAATTAGCTATATCATTCTTGTCTTCAATACCCTCTTCAAAGCCATATCTTTCTTTTAGGTTTACCTGTTTGTACTTCTCATTCCTTTCCTTGTAGCAATAGGGAGATCAATAGAAGAGTCAATATCTTCACTTGAAGGTCTTTGGTGAATTATCAACCTCATTATCATCAATCGGAAGTTGTTCTTGCTGCACCAATTGTGGTTGCTCCACTTGGGTACCATCTTCATCTCCATCGGGTGAAGGTTGTCTGTAAGGATTTTTCCTCCTCCTTGTGTACACTGTAGATTTCTTTCGGTGTGTGATGTTCTCTCCCTCTCCATATTTGTTGGTTCACTTGCAATCACTTTGGATATGGGATCGGACCAATAATCACTTTATTCCTCCTTGATTCGTCAATATCCTCAGTCGCTAATGGTTCATTCTCCTCGTCACCAACTTTGCATGTGTCAGAAGAATCAAGATCAATAAAAAGATCACTCAAATCTGTTTTCTCCCCATAGAAAGGAATAGATTCCCTAAAAGTGACATCCATACTCACAAATGTACGACGTTACGATGGGCTCCAACATTTGTATCCCTTTTGCCCGGATGAGTAGCCAATAAAAATGCACTTAACGACTTGAGGATCTAATTTCCCAACGGATGGTCTATGATCCCTAACAAAGCATGTGCATCCAAATACCTTCGATGGAACAATAAACTGATTTTTCCCAAAAATCATTTCACATGGAGTTTTCATACCAAGCACTCTCGATGGCATGAGATTAATAAGATGAGTGGCGGTCATAAGCGCCTCACTCCAAAAGAACTTAGGCACATTCATAGTATACATGAGTGAACGAGCCACCTCCAAGAGATGCCTACTTTTTCTTTCAGCCACTCCATTTTGTGTAGGTGTATCAGGACAAGAGGTTTGATGCAATATTCCCTCAAGAGATAGATAACTTCTAAATTCATTGTTCACATATTCTAACCCATTATCAGTTCTAATAATTTGAACATGAGCATTGAACTGTTTCTTATGCATGCACAAAAGTCCTTAAAACAATTAAGCACCTCACTTTTTATGTTTCATGAGATATAACCATGTCATACGAGAGTAACAATCAATGAAGGTCACAAAATATTTCATTCCATTCGAGAGAAAGAACCGGAGAAGTCCACACATCGGAGTGAATTAATATAAAGGGTGACACACTTCGCAATCCCCTACTCACGTTATGAAGTCCTTGTGTGTTTCCCAAACTCACATGCATCACATAGTAATTTACGTTTGTCTACCTTACACATTTGTTCAGGGAAATATCCTACTCATAATATCAAAAGATATATGTCTAGCCCGACAATGCAAAAAGCATTACCTTAGCCTCATCTTCATTTGCGGTGGATCGATAGTGCATGACATATAGCTTTATCTGTCTTCCTTCCGTCAAGATACCATAGCCCATTATGACGAACTCCAATCCCAAGATGCTTTCAGTCTTCCTTTCCTGAATTAAACAATTTTCACGATCAAGGAAAACTTGGCGGTCCATTTGATCAACTAATGAGCTTATTGAAACCAAATTAACTGGAAATGATGGAACATATAGTACTGATGACAATGTAATAGATGGAGTGCATTGCCTTTGTACCAACACCTCTAATTGGTCGAGATGTTCCATCGGCAGGTTTGGATTGTGTCTTTATGAGAGTATGAATATGGCGTATATGATGTAAATTCACTTGACATGCACGTGACATGTCCGGATGCACCGAGTCTAATATCCAGCTTGAATTAGAATTTTTATGGACAATAAAGCTTGTTTTTTCATACCGCATCGAGAATGGAGAAAATTGGCAACATTATCCGTTGAAGTTGACACTATCCTGTGATCATCTGATTTTGAGTTGTTCTTATTTTCCTTCAAATTTTCTCAACTCTTCTAACTCTCAGAGCTGAAATTGTGACTAAGTCCCCGCAGCACCTTCCTCGGACATAGCAAAATTGGCTCTAAGGCCTCTTCTTCCACCACGACCTCCACCTCCTCTCGGTGCACCCCTATCATTGCTTCTTCCTCTTCCGATAAGCCTTTTGTGGTTGGCTGCGCCTCTCTACTCGGATGACCCTTATCACCACAATTATAGCATATTCTAGTCTCTTGAGATCTTGTTACAACATATGTAGGACGGGATGGGGCCGGAACGTTTCCTTTCATTACCTTTAGCCTAGTTTCCTCTTGTGCCATTGAAGCAATAGCTTCTTCTAGACTAGGAAGGCTAGATTGATAAAAGCAGAGGCACGCCTTCCCTCAAATTCTGAATTGAGGCCTCTCAAGAATTGGAGAACTTCGTTTTTCTCAATCCATTTCTTCACCCACGCAACACAATCGGGGTGTGGCAACTCAATTGGATCATAGTGATCCAAATCAGCCCATAACCGCTTTAGCTCTGCGACATACTCCATCGAGATAGCTCCCCCCCTTTTTGGATGATAGAGTTTATCATCTGTATCAACAAACAACATCACATTCCACGCACGAATATGTCTTTGATAGCGATTCCCAAATACCATATGCAGTAGTAATTGTATCTCTCATGATCCGGCAATAGATGGCACCATTGAATTCAACAACCGGGCAACTATCAAAGAGTTAGTAGCATCCCAGGCTTTCCATTCATCACTTGATTTATCCTTGGGTTCGCTTGCCTTTCCATCCACAAAACTCTCAAGTTTCTTTTGCCTTTAACAACAATAATGCCCTCTGGACCAAGCTAAATAATTCCTTACGCCTTCGGTTTGATATCATTCGGCGTGAGTTCTAATTTCTGAACTGCAACACCCAATTTGCTCGAAGATGGAGCCTCATTCTTCTTCTCAGTAAGCAAATCAACTAGTTTGCTCAATATCTCAATCCCCTAATTATCCCCCATTCCTTAGTGACTACAACAACGCTCTAACGTGTTGGTTCGGGCAGAAATTTAGGCTGCGACTACTTCCACAAATCTTTGGCGTGTACCAACTAGCGGTCAAACAACCAAAAATAACCAAAGCACCACAGAGCACCCTTTCACTAACACAAACAAGCCCGGCACCAAAGCGGCCCCAAACAACACCAAATCCTCCCTATTTTGCGGTTCGATTGCGGATCGGCACCTCACCTTCCTTGGCGTCCACGGCTGCCGGCCTCTATACCACCACTTTGCCGGCCAACCTCCCGACGCCACAGCTTCTACACGCCACCACAGGTTCCTCGGCGCGGCTTGCGGGCCTCCTTCCGCTGGGTGAGATGGCCTCCCGACAAGCAAACCTCTCCCCCTGCGGCTCTCTCCTCGGGGCAGCTCTACACGCCCTCACCGGCATCCCACGGGAGGACCAACGCCATCGCCACGGTTGGCTCCAATACCATGTAGAATATTAGTGAATCTTAAGGAGTCTCTCGGACTCCTGAGTGAGTACATATACACATGGGCCTCTTGGGCCTAATCTAATAACATACAACAACACAGCCCAACAATATTTTTAGCAATGATCAAACTATCAAACTTATTTTTAGCATATAAAGATTTTTCCATTGAATCCATTATACATCGGACGTATTTTTAGTGACTGAACCGTCAACCGTGTGCGTTATTCCTAATATGTAGGCTTAGCCACTCTTCCATACATCGATACTGTTTTCCACTCTCCTATCTTGATGACTTGATATATATGTACCGTCTTTGCATCCATAGTTGGTCACTTGTTTATAATCTATCACTGTAAGTCTGCGACACATCCTTCTAAGATTATTCACTAGGAAGTAAGCACTTTAATTGGTCATTGGATAATTTTTCGTCGTAAGCATAATATCCGAACAAGATTCGGTGGGAGTTCTTGACAAACTTGCGTCCTTTCTCGGATGTTTTCGTCTCATCCAAGTTTTACGCTTGATCCATTGCCATCCTTCGAAATGGTGTTGGGCTTCAATGCGTGCGAGACTACATCGGCACATCACCGAAGTTCACTTTCGCTTTGTGATCCGCATCGTGTCGGCTCTTATGTTGAACCAAACTATTTTTCCATTTGAATTTGTATTAACAAAGTTTCGATGCACTCTGCTCATACGGAACACTGCGGCTTTTGTCTTCTTCTTGAAGTAGTGGCTTGTATTATTAGTTTCTCTACATTTACGTTTTTAGATAATGGATAATACAATCCGGCCTCTACATCCGTGAATGTACACAACCAATTATTACAACGAAAGGCATAGCCTTTAACAAAAACAAAAGAGTCATAACAATCGAAAAAAGGTTTTTCCACCCTCTATTTGAAATTTCTAAAGCAACCAACTCTAAACGCTTGCTCAAAGACACAAGGGCGTCCTTTTGTTTGCTCAAGTCTGGCTAAAGCGGGCCCGGGAGCGTAGCCAAAAAGCTCCCGAAGATGACCTGCATAAAAGAATTAGATCTCAATTTTTTAAAAATCATGTCATTACGACATCTCCATATGGGCCCGAAGAAGAGCAGCCACACCAACCCAAATCGGGGGCTTAGTTTGTCTATGTTGATTACTAAGCCATGAACCCAAACAAATGGTCCACGAGAGACGGGTTGTGTTAGATTAGTAACATAGAAAATAATCCTCCAAATCATTTTGGCAAAAGGACAGTCAAAAAGAGATGTTGGATAGTTTCATTGAAATTACAACATTAAGCATTTCGACTCCCCTTCCAATTTTTCCTAGCAAGATTGTCTTTTTGTCAAAACGACACCTTTTTGGATAAACCATAGGAAAATTTTAATTTTTAGAGGTATTTTCCATTTCGGATCCTCCTATGTTGGAAGGGTGGGTTTGTATCTATAGCATCAAGATACATAGTCCGGACGAGAGAAAGTTCCGGACTTAGATAACAACCATTTAAAATAGTCTTTTCCATCCACCAAGGCCACATTGGAGGTCCGAGTTACAAGGCTAAGCCAATCAACGGGTTATTATCCACCAAGGCTAAGCCGGGGTATCTAAGTTTGAGAGGCTTATCACCTAACCAAGTATCCTCGCAAAATCTTGTGTTTGTTTCCATCTTTAATCGAGGAAATGACCTTTAGCAAGCACCTCATCTTTTGATATGCATGAGGCCTCTCCAAAAATGAGAGTCGTTTGGTTTGGGCGATACTTGGGTAAGGGTCTTGGAATGCAAATATTTATTCCTTAGCAAAGATTGCCGGTGCCATCGGTGTTTATAAGATTAACAATCCATTTGGCTAATGAACATTTGTTTCTCTACATTTACTGTGGTTCGTACATTCTACTATTAAGCTTGGATTGTATCTTAGATTCTATTATATTGTGCAAAAGTTTGAGGCTTTGTGTGCATTCCTCGTGGCCTAGTTCAGTTAACCATTCCAATTTTTTGAAAAATATGAGTGACCTGTTTACTTTATGCTATACCTCCGATGTATAGTGTGTTTTTTTCTACTGTTTTAGCATAGTGGGATTCATATAAAATCCAGGGCTAAGAAGGGAATTTAGTCTTGAATTACCTATTGTTTTCCTTGATTCTCCTTACATATGGGACATGGACACTGAGTCACAGGGATGGCGAACAAAAAAATTCTGCGTGTCTTGGACATGTGCATGGCTCTTGGTTGTGTACATATTGGATGTAGAGGCCGAATTTGATATCCATTATCTAATAAAAATGTGCATGGCTCTCCGTTGCCGTTTCTTCTACTTCACCTCTAGTGTCAATCTCTTTTCCTTTGCGTCTCTACCTTTCTGGAAACATGCAGCCACAAATTTCCTTAGCATCACCTGTCGGCAGCTCTGCTGAATTTCCCGCGATCCCCTCTTGTGCCAGATGCGCCACTGCCTGCTGCTGGGACTTTGGAACAAGGGATGTTGTTACAAAATTCATATTTGCACGGGGCGCTTTCGAACAACTGCAAAAGCTACAAAAGCATCCTATTGTAAATTGAAGCAGCCACCCAGGATGCAGACTTTCACAATAACGACCCAGTGGCAGACCTGTCCTGGTGGTTAGCAGCTAAGGCATCTTGAACAGTTAGAAGCTTTTTTTGAGGCTTATCGCCAAAAAAGATTGGCAGAGCTGGAGAATCTTGTTTGCAAAGCTAAAAGTAACGTATTGTTGGAACCGAGGATCGACGAGCGATCACAAGAACACAAACAATAGCCAAGGAAATTCCGGCGACGAACGCCCGGCCGCCAAACGACCTGTATGTTGGCTATTATTAATGAACACAACACGACTCGGCTCACAAGGAACACGAGAGGAGACTCGCCGGGGAGACCCACGCCCGGGCGACGAAACGCCGCAGCGGCGACACTACACCGGACACTCTCTCTTTCTCTCTCGGCTCAACTCACACAACGCACACACACGGCTATAAGAAGCCTGACTTACATGCATGAGCAACAGCTGCTTGGCCAGGTCATGCGCACACACATCTACGATCTCTAGTGCTAGTACATGAGCCACTCACTCTTGCACATCTAGTCTTCGCCTTCTAGCGGCATGCCATGCTGCAACATCCTCCTATGGATGCAAGCACTTCTTGTTCCACCGTGACAAATGTAGCTCCTAAAAATAGCTAATTAGCCTAGTGACCACACACGTGCACGGACACGGAGTGGTTTATGCTAACACGTATTTGGCATCCTGCTTTTTCGTGACTCTTATTCATTGTGTTGGGCAGAGGTTATAATCAGCGAGAGTGATTACGGACTTCTCTTGTGTGAAATAGAAAAAATGGTAAAGCATGTCATGGAGCCGCATGATTAAAGGTACTAGTCCATCAACCCGTGCTCCCGCACGTGTCGGAATCTTAATAAGAGATAAGAGATATAGAAATTAGTTGTTGTTTAATGAGTCTATGGATGGTAAAGAGTATTTTTATTGAGTTATACTTTTTTCACTTTTTGTTTCCTTTCTAACACAATAGGAGTACCACATATTTTATGGTTTCTATTTAACTATTGTAAACTTATCAATTATTGATCGATATGTTTTCATCTATATTACAATATCATCGAATCTAAGTTTTGATTTTCTATTATTAGCCTTCTTGATTGCTGCATGAGGATTTTACGTCGTAGACTATACTCTTAAGTACAATGATGATAGCCTAAATTGTCAATTCAAACCTACATTGTATTGCATAAGATCAGTTTACAGTTTAAGGGAGATCTAGGATGAATATCTGAGCTTACGTCAAGAGCATATTAATGTTTAGGCATTATAATGACAATTTATTGACTAAGAGTTATTTTGTAGTAATGGTTATACTATTAATAAACATATGTAAAATGTTTTAGTTAATGTTTATAAATTATATAATAATTTATATAATTATATGTCATAGTTATTAATAATTCTAAATAACTTTTGGTATCTTTAGTGTTGAAAATTTTATTCCATCACTGCTGAAACATAACTTATATTTATCTCTCCCTTATGCATAAGTATTTGACGTGCATGTACTTCAATCAAATTTTATTATTTAGCCATTTTCAATCAAATTTGATTATCTAGCTATTTATAGATTTGTGTAGAACATACATATGCTTTATGGTTATTTAGATATTGTTTGCAATACAATGTATTGATAATTTTGATGTAGCTTTAATAATGTCATAATTGGTAATTTACATGTAAATTTAAGGGGTACCATATATATATATATATATATATATATATATATATATATATATATTATATATATATATATATATATATATACCAGTCGACAGGACCGCGTCCAGGTCTAGGTAGGATAAGGAGGGTATGTCTGTGGAGGAGGTGTTTTTGGGATTTTATGGTGTAGATGCAATGCAGGAAAAGTAAATGCTTATGCAAGAAAGAACATGACTACGGATGCGATGCGGAAGATATAAAGTAAACAAACATAAATATAGAATAGTAAACTTAAAGAACAAAACTTAATGAAGACGAAGTAGTAAATGTAAAGAAACTTAAAGAACAACACACAAAACAAACTAGATAAAATGTAAACGAAGAACAACAAACAACATATATATAATATTTTTGGATTTTCTATTTATGATAGACAAACATAACAAGCATACATAGTCTGGATAGGGTAAGTACCTTAGAAGGTGAATCCTTCCGAGTAGTACTCAGGGCTCTTACACACGCATAAAGCACATTTGAACACACGGACTAAGCGGGGGCTGCTTTAGTCGACTCTCATAAGACTCTTACAAATTCTTACCGGACTTCGGATGTGAGTCTCTTATTTAGTGTATACTACTACAATACTTATGTGGAGTGGTGGTGGAGTGATGAAGTGCTCTGCAGGTGATCCGAAGTGATGCGGGGTGCAAGTGATGATGTGGAAGTGATGATGAAGTGATGATGTGGAAGTGCTAATCCCCTTTCCTTGCCTCTTCCTCTCCTTATATAGCGGTGGCAAGGGTATGGTTGGCGCGGTAGTTGGCGGGTCGTCGTCGAAGTTTGTTGGTGGAGAATCTTCATGATGATCCTTTTTGACAATTGGTGAAGGAATCTTCATGATGACCTTTTTGACTCTTGATAAGTATTATTCTTCATGATTATTCTTTTGACCTCACAAAAGTGAAGCATCTTTATGATGATACTTTTGACTTCACGAAAGGGAAGCATCTTAATAATTATACTTTTGACCTGGTGAAAGGCTTTCATGATGTGCCTTTGAATCTTGATAAAGTCATTCTTATCTTCAATAGTGTGGATTCCTTTGTATAGTATCATCCACTTATCTTGCTAGATATTTTGATCTTCTTCATCTTCGGTACTATCTTTGATTATTTCATCATGGGGAGTAATCAGAGATTTCTCCCTGAGATTCTTGCTTCATTGGCGAATAATATTCATAGCTTGGTCCTGCTTGACTGCAATGTGTTGGGTACTCTTCATCATCTTGTTTAGGAGATTTGATCTGTAGTGGTTGAGGAGAGGTATCCAACATTTTAAACATGTTTTCATATACAAGCAGTTTCAGATCTGCTTGAGATATATCTGGTTGCTTTAACAACAATTCTCTTGTAATATCTTCCTTTAGCTGAGCCACCTCGGATCTTTTATTTGTTGCTTTGTACTTTCTTTTGTCAATAATAGCCTTGGTGCTGAATTTGTCCCACCATCTTGCATAATACTTCCTTCTGAGAGTTGCTGGAAATTGAGTCTTATTGATATCAAAATCCCATTTGACAATCCATGGCAGTGATGTTTCTGCACAGAACTGCATGAGTATAAAGGGATAGTCTTTCAAATTCTTCTTGGACTCTTGAGTGATCATCTTGATAATTTCTTCTGGGAGTATTTCAGGGATTGCTCCAGCCTTAAGCCACCAGTTTTTGAAGAACCATAGTGGCATTTCACCACAGCCTTCTTTGAAGCGAACGAACCATGAATGCTTCATCTGATGATTCTGAACTAGCAGCACTTTCTCCCATGCCTTTTGATAGTCCCAATAGTTATATTTTTTGTTGATGCATGTAGCCGAGTATAAGGTTTTAGCCACATACGGATTGGATGTTCTGTCCCAATCTTCCAAGTGAATAACTTTCTGGATCAATAATTTTGTGAATCCCAATTCATCTCCATTTTTTGTATGGAAAATCTGCGCGCTTTGTGTTTCACACAAAATCGCTTCATAATAATTTTGATCTTTGCCTGGATATTCAGGTATAAGATATGAATCTTTTGGGAAATACTTTCCCAGTATACTTTGAATATTGAGATCTGAGTCATTGAATTCCAGAGGCAATATTATTTCCTCTGTATTCTGAATATATTGAGACGCATTTGCATATTTATCTTGCGTCATGGGGTTTTTAATTATTCTCCCCTGATAAGTTTGTTTGGATGGAGAGTTTTCATCAATTCTCCCCTTGAATGATAATTCTCTTTTGAGTGCCATATCCCTGTAAGAATTCACGGGATAAGAAATCTGGGAGTGAGTTTACTTCTCCTTTGATATGCGCAATATCAAAGTCAAAGCATGATAATATTGCTTGCCATCGGCAAATATATCGTTTGGAGACCAAATTCTCCACATCTTTCTGGAGAACATCTTTTGCAGCTTTGCAATCTATCCTCAATAAGAATTTTTGATTGAGGAGTTCTCCTTGAAATTTTGAGACAATCTTTACGATTGCCAATATCTCTTTTTTGATGGTAGAATAATTTTTCTGAGCATCATTCCGGGTTCTGAGGCCGGGCGACAAGGCTGCTCTTTTTCGAATCCTTCTTTTGTTTTAGGATTCCACCATAACCATAGTCACGAGGTATCTGTTTCAATAATTTTGAATGCATCATGATCTAGAATGTGCAAGCAAGGCAATCTCTTGACCTTACTCTTGATACATTTCCTTTGCTGAGTATGTTTTGTGGTCCGGCGGGAGAATTTTTCTTCAATCTTTTCGGTTAAAATTTTTCTATCTTTTGCCAAAGCCTCATAGAAATCTGAAACATAGTTTAAACATCCCAAAAATCTTTGCAATTGTTTTTTTATCTTTAATTTCATCGGGGAACTTATCTGCAAATTCTATTACCACAGTTCTGGGTAAAACTTGATTATGTTGTATCTTATAACCCAAAAATTGTATATTAGTTTGAAAAGTTTCATTTTTCTTGCGAAACTACAAGACCATTTTGGATAATTATTTTATAGAATATGTTTAAATGCTTCCAATGCTGATCAATATTTTGTGAGAAAATTAAAACATCATCTATGTAAACTATGATGAAAGAAGTATATGGTAAGAAAATCTCATTCATGATTTTTTGGAATTACGATGGAGCATTTTTTTTTAAACCAAAAGGCATAACATTCCATTCATAATGACCAAATGGAGTAGTGAAAGCAGTTTTATACCTGTCCTCTTCTTTTTTTATTTGAATTTGCCAAAATCCGGTTTCATATCAAATTTGGAATATATTTGTGATCCTTGGATTCTTCGATTAAGTCATGTTTATTAGGAATTGGGTATCTTATCCATTGTAAAACTTTGTTAAGAGGTTTATAGTTGATAACTAGTCTAGGGACACCTCTTTCTTTCTCGGCAGCATTTTCCACATAAAAAGGCTGCACAACTCAAGGAGAGGAGCTTTTCCTTATTAGGCCTTTCTTTAAGAGTTCATCAATCTCGGCTTTTGCGGATCTCTAGGAGTCTACTATTCATTTGTATGGGCCTTGCTTTAGTAGGGATCTTATCCTCACTAAAGTTGGATACATATGGGAGTGACACCTCATGTTTCTTCCTATGCCAAAAGGCGGAGGGGAAGATCGAGCATATATCTTTGATAAATTTTTCCTCTAAGGTCTTCATCTTTATTTTGAAATTTGGATCTTCAAGGGTTTTGTCTATCCTTACTTTTTTGATTTGAAGCTACCTCATTAATGAATTGTTCTTTGTGGCAAATAGCTTCTTGCAATTGATTTAAAAAGAGTTTCTTCGAGGTTGAGAAGTGAACATCGGTTCAACTTGCTTTCCTTTCATATTGAATTGAATACTTTGTTCGATCACCAAGAAAGGTCGGATTAAAGATAGAAATGGGGTTCCTAAGATTACTCCTTGACTGAGGTTTTTTGATCAATAAGAATGATGTTTTTAAACATACTCCCGAAATGCAAACATGCACCTCGGGAACTTTGTGGACCGACTTGGAGCAGTTGCCATTGGCGGCATGAACCTTATGGGATGATTTTTCAAAATATTTGAAAGGTATAATTCCTTCTCTAATGCAATTCACATCTGCACCTTTTGAATCTATTAGAGTTTTATATTTAAAGTTGAAGCCATCTTTGAATTTGTATTGAATTTCAACATACCATTTTTGCTTAAAATATCTTTCTATAGATCCAACTATTTCTTCATTTTGATTTTTTCACATTGTATTTATTTTGGAGATCAAGGATTTTTACCTTTGTTTTGAGGCCTCTCAAATCTTCCTTGATATTGTTATATTCTTTGGATAAATCTTCTAGGTCTTGTTGCTTGCTTCTCCTTTTTAGACTTTCTTCCTTATCTGCAACACAAAATATCTTTTCCGGCCTATTTTTGTTGTTTTTTGATAAAAATCTTTTAAGGATAACTTCTTTTTCTTTTGGGTTCTGCACAGAATCAAAGGTTTCTAAAAAAGAACTGCTCTAGATCTGTAAGGACCAAGATGTTTTCACAATCTTCTTTATCATACTTATTTATCTTAGTTTTATCTTTAGATTTTGATAAGGCTTTTATCTTTTTTATTTTTATAATATCTTTGGTCTTTATTCGGGCTTCTTTTGAAGGGGTTTTGGTGACTAGATTGATACTTTTTATACCAATAGTTTTCCAATCTTTTCTCTCTATTTGAATCTTGAGCTGTTCCTTAACCATAGGATCATTACATAACTCTCGCTTTTTACAATCTGTATATTTTTTATTTGTCTTATATCCGGTCTTTGATGGTTCATGGTTCTTAATGAGTTTCTATTATCAAGAAAAGGCAAGCCAGATATGTATTTTTCTTTATAAAAATCTTGATTAGGATCTGAGGGATATATAACTTTGATAGGAAAGGATCTTTATCCCATTGGAAATTTATCATATTTTTGCATCTCAAACCATCCCAATATTCCTTATGTTTTTTTAGCCGTAAAAGCGGGGTTGAGACAAAATCTTTGATAATTCCTATAAATTGTCCTTGGTCTAAGGTTGTTTGAAATGATATATCTTTGGCTGGATATGTTTGCGGATCTTTGAGATTCTTTGGACCTAGATCGGCCTTGAGAATGATATATTTGTTCCAAGGATGGATTATCAATTTGTTGTCAAGGTGAGAGATTGGGAACATATAAATATCGATGGATATCCCATTTTTGAGTTTCCTAGCAAGCGCTCGAGGAAATAATCTTGGAAGCCGAGAAACTTCTTTCTCATGTTTTGTTTGATAATTCTTCCCAAACAGATCAATAACCTTTTGGGTAAAGATTAAAAAATCTGCCTAGTATTAGATCTTTGATTTGAGGCAAACAACTCATAAGAGGTTTTTGAGCATAGCTTAGGTCCCAAGGTAAGATTTGTTTCATCTAAGGCGTCTCTCGTAGGACCATGGGTGATATAATTTTGGTGATGACCATAGTCATCAAGGGTAGGATGAGTTCTTACGGTCTCATCTTGAGACATTTCATTTTCATGCCTTTCCTTTGTGAGGAAAGTATCTTTTTGAGGAGATTGGAATATCTTATTGAATGGTTCCCGGGATCCCGAGGATTACGAACCTTTATGTTTGAAGTTGGAAGAAGTCATTTGTGGGATGAAAAGTGGAATGACTATTTGAGGATTGAGGATGACAAGGCGAGAGCTCGAAGGGACGATTTCTTCGACTTTATCCTTATCGGGCTTTATCCCATCAAAAGAGATGACTTCTATGCTTTTAGTCTGGCGGCCAAGGGCATGCAAAGATATGTGTTGTGGCTCTATTGGATGATTTATGTGTTCGGGCTCGGCATAGATAGGATTAGAAGGCGTTACGAAAGGACAAGCTTCAATTCCTTTTTCCTTGATGTCGACTTGGGACTGAATTAGCTTAAGTGGTAGACCAATAGGTTCAATCGGTTTGCCACTAACAACTTTGCACTTATTCGAAGTCTCTTTTATAATGGCGAGTCTTGTCATTATCGGGACTCGAGCTCAACTTTGCCCTCTTGTCGAGAACTTTGGTTTGAAGAATTCTTCAAAATGTCCGATCCGACTCTTTTCATACCAATCAAAGAAGAATATATTCTTCTTTTGCTCAATCATTTCTTTGTGCCAAAAGTTCTCTAATTTTCAACCGAAAAGGCTCGGTCTACTTCTTGGAGATATCTCTTTTTTAGCTTTGTTTTTGGGAGATCTATTTCTCTACGGAGGAGCTCTTTGTCTATTTGGAAATCTTTTTTTTTTTTAGATTTAACAAAATAACAAGGTGTTTGAAAATCAAGACCCAAAACACTAAGTTCAAAACTAGAGACATAATCTTTCGATATGTGGTATCAATATTATTTTGATTTTTGGTTTTTTAATGCAACTATATGATGTTCTAGACATATCCTTAAACGACTTATCAACGCTACACGAGGCTATAGACCTATCCGAAGCACTAAATGTCCTTGCTAACCAAGACATCTTATACGAATAAAGGTGATTAGATGGGGTAGTTACCGGTCTAACGGCGGGGGTAGAACCTCACAATTAAGATCAACCGGTAGGGTAGGTGGTTTTCAGTCCAACGGCGGGGTAGAACCTCACAATTACGATCAACCTTTCTCTGTTTTTTGCCGGCGGTCCAACGTTTCACCGCCAAGAGTGCTAATCCAACGCTTCCACGCCTTTCAACGCCTATTCCCGCCATGACCTCCCACAACAAAAAAAGGAGATTACTTACCAAAGATGTTATCCTTATGACAAGTTCATAAGTAACTCTAAGGAAGTAAAATTGCAAAAGGAAATGATAAAGCATCGCCGGGTTTTGATGCTAACAAAAAGGATTCTTTTGATGCAGCAACACCTAGAGATGGCTCCTCATATGAAGTAATCTGAACATCTTATTCGGATGAGTACTTGCCTTTGGCATTAACTTCTAATTGGATTGGCTCTAGTGGTGGATGGATAGATTCTATCTCGCTTTCCAGCGGGCGGTCTTCCGGTCTTTAGAAGTTTTGTTTATCATGGTAATCTTATCATTGTCGATTCTTGTTCATTTTTTATCTTTTTGTGAAGGACTTATTCTAAAGAATTCTTCAAAGTGTCTGATCGACTTTTTTCATACCAATCAAAGAAGAAGATATTCTTCTTACGCTCAATCATTTCTTTGTGCCAAACTTCTCTAATTTTCAACCGAAAAGGCTTGGTCTACTTCTTGGAGATATCTCTCTTTTTTAGCTTTATTTTTGGGAAGACCTATTTCTCTTCGGAGAAGCTTTTATCTATTTGGAATTCTTCTTCTTCCGTTAAGGATGAGAGATAACAGTGTGTCGGCATTACGGGTCATCGACAATAATGACATTGATGTCGAAATCGAGATTGATGGCTCATAAGAATTATCCTCATAAGTAGCATAGACAATATTGTGTGGCCTCATCCGAGGTCTATTGTCGACACTAACAGAGGGTCTAGATTGCATGAAGTCTTTTCTTTTCGAAGAGAAGGTGACCTCAACATCCCCAATCTGAAATGCGAAGCATGTCGGATTTTAGATGGTATAAAGATTCTTTCCTATCAAAATTATACACTCTTCCGGATCCTAACAAAGATTTACGGAAAGAAAAATATATATCCGCTTACCTCCCTTATTTGCTTTGAAAAAGTTAGAAACTCTTTGAGAATAGAGGGTGGAGGGAGTATCAACTTTCAAAGTCTAGATATAGGAAAAATCACCCAAAAGATTCAGATGGTAGGAGCTGAGCTATGCAATGATTTAAAAATTAAAAGAGCAGCTCAAGAAACAAAGGGCTATTGGAGAAAAAGAATTGGGAGATTTTTGCTACCAATTTGGTTTTCAAGATCCCTTTGAATCTAAAAAAAAAAAAATTTCACCAAGGAACCCTAAAAAAAGTATCATGGGAAAGCAAAGCACCCAACCAAGAAAAGAAGGCATAAAAGGACATATGAAAATGCCTCTAAATATTTTACAAAAGATCCCAAGCCTTATGAGAATACCTCTAAGTATCCAAACGACGTAGTCTGCTTTAAATGTGGAAAAAAGGGTCATAAGGCCTCAAACTATTTCAAAGTAAAGGTAAAACAAGAGATCCAAGCTTTACTTGAATCAGATTCTGAAAACATAAAAGGAAAGTTGGGACAAATCTTAAATCATATCCGAGTAATGTAAGCTCGAAGATGAAGAAAACACCGAGGTAAATTGTTGTGATAATAATGAATGTTCATGTTATGAACAAGATACCTCGAAGAAGAAGAATCGATGAAAACATCTTTGTTCTCACCGATTTGGAGCAATTTGTTTTAGATACCTTTGACACTCGCGGGGATCCAAAAGAAAAGGAGATTATTCTTGAAAAATTCTTATCAAGGGTAAAAAACAACAAAGATAAGCTGGTAAGTGAGATTCGAAAAAAAAAATTTTGTTCTTCGATGAGGTTTTCAAAAGAGTTGAAGATATAAAAAAAGAAAAAATAAGCAAGTAGATCTTGAAGATCTTTCAAAAGAATATATTCTTATCAAAGAAGAGTTAATAGATCTTAAAAGAAGAATAGAGATTTTAGAAATTCATAAGAAAGATGACCATGAATTTGCTAAAAAGCCACCGGATGATGAATTAATTGGTTCAATTGGGAGATATATCAAGCAAAAAGTGGTACACCGAAATAACATATGAGTTCCATGATGGGTTTAGCTTCACATACAACACTCTACTAGATTCTGGTGCTGATGTAAACTGCATCAGACAAGATATCGTCCCATCTAGGTATTTCATAAAATCTACTCATAGAATCCACTCTGCTGAAGGTCATCAATTAAAGGTAAATTACAAAATTCCTGAGGTTGACATTTGCATTGAAAATGTTCGTATCAAAACAACATTCTTGCTTGTTGAAAATTTAAAAACAAATGTTATTCTTGGAAACCCCTTTCTTTCTTCAATTCGTCCCTTCATGGTTACGTGAAGAAGATATCCAATTTCAAAAAAGATGGAAGAAAGGTAAAGTTATTATTTTCATCAAAGATAGAAAAACAAATCTCAATCAAATTGCGTAATATATACCATCAACAACATATTCCTCGACCATGACCTCCCACAACAAAAGGAGATTACTTACCAAAGATGTTATCCTTATGACAAGTTCATAAGTAACTCTAAGGAAGTAAAATTGCAAAAGGAAATGATAATGCATAGCTGGGTTTTGATGCTAACAAAAAGGATTCTTTTGATGCAGCAACACCTAGAGATGGCTCCTCATATGAAGTACGAACATCTTATTCAGATGAGTACTTGGAGGTTGCCGGTACTTCCAGAAGGAGATCGAGATCGGTTCAATCATAATTTCAAGGTCAATGACTTGCAGCAAGGGTTATTAAACCTACTCGGCAAGTTAAAACCAAAAAAAGATAAGGCTCATGCTCTAAATGGGCTGGCATATTATTTCAAAAATATGAGCAAAGGGAATCTCCCTTGCAATCCAGATAATCTTTCTGTTCAACAGAAAAGATTGCCAAAATTATCAGATGATCACTCTGAAGGAGGATCTTCAAAGATATCAGATTTACCAAAGATATATGATCTAGATGATCCTGAATCAAATTTATTTGATCACAAAGTATGTGATCCCGAAAAACATGTTCGAAGTATTCCGATCTCCACAAAAAGATGCTTTTCTTCAAAGCCAAAAGATGTCTCATGATGAGACTCCATACACCAAAGATGCATCCACCCAAACCAACCTCATCCTTGAAGACTTTGAGCCCCATCAAAATCATATCACCCAAGATTACTTTCATGAAACCCATCATGCCACCAAAGACTCCTTTAATGAGACCCACCTTGCCTCACCAAAAAGACACAAGCAATACCAAATTGCCACTAGTACTCCCTATGAGATGCTTATCCCAAGGCTAAGTTTCAAAACTGAGCAAACACTTTCAATCCTTACCCAAGATATCATCGAGCTGATATGGAAAAAATATAAACAAAGAGAGATGAAAGTATTCCTTGGTCTCCAGGAATATTTCCAAGATCTATTCACTGGGAAATACAAAAACAAAGGCATATCTGTCAGCATTCATACATTCCCATTTCTATACCTTGATAGCAAACTTATCATCCAGCCAAGACACAAATATATCATTCTTAAGGTTGATATCAACCTTAAATATTTCAGAAACCTTCAAACTCATTATGCTGGAGATATCTCCTTGCAAACAATCATAGATCATGGATTGGTCCATGCAGTCTATGGATCAATGGAAGAAATCCTCCATTCTGATTTGGGTATCGCCATAAAAGAAGCATGCAGAAAACTATATCATGTTAAAGGAGTAATCAAAGTCTTGTTCTATTCGTCACCTCCAAGGTTTACTCCTCCACTACGGCCCGCAATGCATGATGTTTATATCACCAAAGATACTCATCTCTTTCCCAACAATATATATTATGATCCGGGAGAAGACTACAAAGAATTGCTCTCGTAGATACAAATCATGACAAGCGGAGAACTTTTCCATGAAGCCAAAGAGCTCGAAGAATGTGTCGATTTGATCCTACATATCACATGGTTTTCCAAAACAAAATTATGAGGATCTTTCTTCAAGGAAACCAGAAAGGATTTGGCACAATTACCGATGTGTTGGAAGATTAATAAAACCAGATTATGGCAAAGAAACACAACTACGCAAAAGAATATCGAGAGTTCATGTCATGGCAAGATATGTGGCGACCTAATGAAATAGATGGAACAGAGGCAAAGACCAATGATATACTCGAAGAGGAAGAAGATCAAAATATCTAGCAAGATAAGTGGATGATACTATACAAAGGAATCCACACTATTGAAGATAAGAATGATTTTATCAAGATTCAAAAGGCATCATGAAAGACTTTCACCAAGTCAAAAGTATAATTATGAAGATGCTTCCCTTTTCGTGAAGTCAAAAGTATCATCATGAAGATGCTTCACTTTTGTGAGGTCAAAAGAATAATCATGAAGAATAATACTTATCAAGAGTCAAAAAGGTCATCATGAAGATTCCTTCACCAATTGTCAAAAGGATCATCATGAAGATTCTCCACCAACAAACTTCGACGACGACCCGCCAACTACCGCGCCAACCATACCCTTGCCACCGCTATATAAGGAGAGGAAGAGGCAAGGGAAGGGCATCGCTTACACACCATCATCAGATCATCACTTGATCACTCCACCACCACTCCACATAAGTATTGTAGTAGTATACACTAAATAAGAGACTCACATCCGAGTCCGTGTAAGAGTTTGTAAGAGTCTTATGAGAGTCGACTAAAGCAGCCCCCCGCTTAGTCCGGTGTGTTCGTGTGCTTGTACGTGTGTAAGAGCCCTCGAGTACTACTCGGAAGGATTCACCTTCTAAGGTACTTACCCTATCCAGGACTATGTATGTTTGTTATGTTTGTCTATCATAAATAGAAAATCCAAAAATATTATATATATGTTGTTTTGTTGTTCTTTACATTTTATCTAGTTTGTTTATCTTTTGTGTGTTGTTCTTTCTTTACATTTACTTTTGTTTCTTTAAGTTTTAAGTTTTTGTTTTTTACTATTTTATATTTATGTTTGTTTACTTTATGTTCTATTCTATCTTCCGCATCGCATCCGTAGTCATGTTCTTTCTTGCATAAGCATTTACTATTCCCCGCATTGCATCTACACCATAAAATCCAAAAACACCTCCTCCACGACATACCCTCCTTATCCTACCTAGACACGGGCCCTAGCGGTCCCGTCGATCCGTCGTCGAGCTCCCCAAGCCATCTTCTCCGAACGGGGGAGAGGGGTGTGGTAGTAGGCCAAAGAGTCATAGCGGAGATCCCGCACGTAGCGTGAGTGTTGGTAAGCCGAGGTCCAGGTCATATTTTCTCTCGGATAGAGTTCGGATCGACCCGTTAGTCTTGAGTTGCTCGGACCCGCAGTTAGCCGAATTTAGCCGGGCGTTGAAAGGCGTGGAAGCGCCAAGCACTCTTGGCGTGAAACGTTGGATTGGTATAAAAAGAAAGGTTGATCGTAATTGTGAGGTTCTACCAAAACCACCTACCCTACCGGTTGATCTTAATTGTGAGGTTCTACCCCGCCGAATAAACTACCCCATCTAATCACCTTTATTCGTAAAGATGTCTTGGTTAAAGGACGTTTAGTGCTTCGGATAGGTCTATAGCCTCGTGTAGCGGATAAGTCCTTAAGGATATGTCTAGATCATCATATAGTTGCATTAAAAAAACTAAAAATCAAAATAATATTGATACCACATATCAGAAAGATTATGTCTCTAGTTTTGATCTTAGTGCTTTGGGTCTTGATCTTCAAACACCTTGTTATTTTGTAAAATCTAAAACCAAAAAAGATTTCCAAATAGATAAAGAACTCCTCCGTAGAGAAATAGATCTCCCAAAAAACAAAACTAAAAAAGAGAGATATCTCCAAGAAGTAGACCGAGCCTTTCGGTTGAAAATTAGAGAAGTTTGGCACAAAGAAATGATTGAGCAAAAGAAGAATATATTCTTCTTTGATTGGTATGAAAAGAGTCGACGTACATTTTGAAGAATTCTTCAAACCAGGGTTCTCGACAAGAGGGCAAAGTTGAGCCTGAGTCTGATAATGACAAGACTGCCATTATAAAAGAGACTTCGAATAAGTGCAAAGTTGTTAGTGGCAAACTGATTGAACCTATTGGTCTACCACTTAAGCTAATTCAGTCTGAAGTCGACATCAAGGAAAAAGGAATTGAAGCTTATCCATTCGGAACAGCTTCTAATCCTATCCATGCTGAGCCTGAACACATATATCATCCAATAGAGCCACAACACATATCTTTGCATGCCTTTGGCCAGCAGACTAAAAGCGTAGAAGTCATCTCTTTTGATGGGATAAAACCTGATAAGGATAAAGTCGAAGAAATCGTCCCTTCGAGCTCTCGTCTTGTCATCCTCAATCCTCAAATAGTCATTCCACTTTTCATCCCACAAATGACTTCTTCCAACTTCAAACATAAAGGTTCGTAATCCTCGGGATCCCAGGAACCATTCAATAAGATATTCCAATCTCCTCAAAAAGATACTTTCCTCACAAAGGAAAGGCATGAAAATGAAATGTCTCAAGATGAGACCGGAGAACTCATCCTACCCTTGATGACTATGGTCATCACCAAAATTATATCACCCATGGTCCTACGAGAGATGCCTTAGATGAAACAAATCTTGCCTTGGGACCTAAGCTATGCTCAAAAACCTCTTATGAGTTGTTTGCCTCAAATCAAAGATCTAATACTAGGCGTATTCTTTTAATCTTTACCCAAAAGGTTATTGATCCGTTTTGGGAAGAATTATCGAGAAAAACATGAGAAAGAAGTTTCTTGGCTTCCAAGATTATTTCCTCGAGCGGTTTGCTAGGAAACTCAAAAATGGGATATCCATCGATATTTATATGTTCCCAATCTCTCACCTTGACAACAAATTGATAATCCATCCTTGGAACAAATATATCATTCTCAAGGCCGATCTAGGTCCAAAAGAATCTCAAAGATCGCAAACATATCCAGCCAAAAAATATATCATTTCAAACAACCTTAGACCAAGGACAATTTATAGGAATTATCAAAGATACTATCTCTCCCCCCTGCTTTACGGCTACAAAAAAATATAAGGAATATTGGGATGGTTTGAGATGCAAAAATATGATAAATTTCCAATGGGATAAAGATCCTTTCCTATCAAAGTTATATATCCCTCCGGATCCTAATCAAGATTTTTATAAAGAAAAATACATATCCGCTTGCCTTTTCTTTATAATAGAAACTCATTAAGAACCATGAACCATCAAAGACCAGATATAAGACAAATAAAAAATATACAGATTGTAAAAGCGAGTTATGTAATGATCCTATGGTTAAGGAACAGCTCAAGATTCAAATAGAGAGAAAAGATTGGAAAAACTATTGGTATAAAAAGTATCAATCTAGTCACCAAAACCCCTTCAAAAGAAGCCCTAATAAAGACCAAAGATATTATAAAAATAAAAAGATAAAAGCCTTATCAAAATCTAAAGATAAAACTAAGATAAATAAGTATGATAAAGAAGATTGTGAAAACATCTTGGTCCTTACAGATCTAGAGCAGTTCTTTTTAGAAACCTTTGATTCTATGCAGAACCCAAAAGAAAAAAAGAAGTTATCCTTGAAAGATTTTTATCAAAAAAAAACAAAAAATAGGCCGGAAAAAGATATTTTGTGTTGCGATAAGGAAGAAAGTCTAAAAAGGAGAAGCAAGCAACAAGACCTAGAAGATTTATCCAAAGAATATAACAATATCAAGGAAGATTTGAGAGGCCTCAAAACAAAGGTAAAAATCCTTGATCTCCAAAATAAATACAATGCTGAAAAATCAAAATGAAGAAATAGTTGGATCTATAGAAAGATATTTTAAGCAAAAATGGTATGTTTGAAATTCAATACAAATTCAAAGATGGCTTCAACTTTAAATATAAAACTCTAATAGATTCAAAAAGTGCAGATGTGAATTGCATTAGAGAAGGAATTATACCTTTCAAATATTTTGAAAAATCATCCCATAAGGTTCATGCCGCCAATGGCAATCTGCTCCAAGTCGACCACAAAGTTCCCGAGGTGCATGTTTGCATTTCTCGAGTATGTTTAAAAACATCATTCTTATTGATCAAAAACCTCAGTCAAGGAGTAATCTTAGGAACCCCATTTCTATCTTTAATCCGACCTTTCTTGGTGACCGAACAAAGTATTCAATTCAATATGAAAGGAAAGCAAGTTGAACTGATGTTCACTTCTCAACCTGAAGAAACTCTTTTTAAATCAATTGCAAGAAGCTATTCGCCACAAAGAACAATTCATTAATGAGGTAGCTTCTGAAATCAAAAAAGTAAGGATAGACAAAACCCTTGAAGATCCAAATTTCAAAATAAAGATAAAGACCTTAGAGGAAAAATTTATCAAAGATATATGCTTTCGATCTTCCCTCCGCCTTTTGGCATAGGAAGAAACATGAGGTGTCACTCCCATATGTATCCAACTTTAGTGAGGATAAGATCCCTACTAAAGCAAGGCCCATACAAATGAATAGTAGACTCCTAGAGATCTGCAAAAGCCGAGATTGATGAACTCTTAAAGAAAGGCCTAATAAGGAAAAGCTCCTCTCCTTGGAGTTGTGCGCCTTTTATGTGGAAAAATGCTTTGGCCGAGAAAGAAAGAGGTGTCCCTAGACTAGTTATCAACTATAAACCTCTTAACAAAGTTTTACAATGGATAAGATACCCAATTCCTTATAAACATGACCTAATCGAAGAATCCAAGGATCACAAATATATTCCAAATTTGATATGAAATCCGGATTTTGGCAAATTCAAATAAAAGAAGAGGACAGTATAAAACTGCTTTCACTACTCCATTTGGTCATTATGAATGGAATGTTATGCCTTTTGGTTTAAAAAATGCTCCATCGTAATTCCAAAAATCATGAATGAGATTTTCTTACCATATACTTCTTTCATCATAGTTTACATAGATGATGTTTTAATTTTCTCACAAAATATTGATCAAGCATTGGAAGCATTTAAACATATTCTATAAAATAATTATCCAAAATGGTCTTGTAGTTTCTGCAAGAAAAATGAAACTTTTTCAAACTAATATACAATTTTTGGGTTATAAGATACAACATAATCAAGTTTTACCTCAGTAACTGTGGTAATAGAATTTGCGATAAGTTCCCCGATGAAATTAAAGATAAAAAACAATTGCAAAGATTTTTTGGGATGTTTAAACTATGTTTCAGATTTCTATGAGGCTTTGGCAAAAGATAGAAAAATTTTAACCGAAAGATTGAAGAAAAAAATCTCCCCGCCTGGACCACAAAACATACTCGAGCAAAGGAAAAGCGCATCAAGAGTAAGGTCAAGAGATTGCCTTGCTTGCACATTCTAGATCATGATGCATTCAAAATTATTGAAACAGATGCCTCGACTATGGTTATGGTGGAATCCTAAAACAAAAGAAGGATTCGAAAGAGCAGCTTGTCAGGTTCGCCTCAGGAACCTGGAATGATGCTCAGAAAAATTATTCTACCATCAAAAAAGAGATATTGGCAATCGTAAAGATTGTCTCAAAATTTCAAGGAGAACTCCTCAATCAAAAATTCTTATTGAGGATAGATTGCAAAGTCGCAAAAGATGTTCTCCGAAAGATGTGGAGAATTTGGTCTCCAAACGTATATTTTGCCGATGGCAAGCAATATTATCATGCTTTGACTTTGATATTGAGCATATCAAAGGAGAAGTAAACTCACTCCCGCATTTCTTATCCCGTGAATTCTTACAGGGATATGGCACTCAAAAAGAGAATTATCATTCAAAGGGAGAATTGATGAAAACTCTCCATCCAAACAAACTTATCGGGGGAGAATAATTAAAAACCCCATGACGCAAGATAAATATGCAAATGCGTCTCAATATATTCAGAATCTGAGAGGAAATAATATTGCCTCGGAATTCAATGACTCGAGATCTCAATATTCAAAGTATACTTTGGGAAAGTATTTCCCAAAAGATTCATATCTTATACCCGAATATCCGTGCAAAGATCAAAATTATTATGAAGCGATTTTGTGTGAAACACAAAGCGCCAGATTTTTCCATACAAAAAATGGAGATGAATTGGGATTCACAAAATTATTGATCCGTAAAGTTATTCACTTGGAAGATTGGGACGTAACATCCAATCCATATGTGGCTAAAACCTTATACTCGGCTACATGCATCAACAAAAAATATAACTATTGGGACTATCAAAAGGCATGGGAGAAAGTGCTTTGCTAGTTCGTAATCATCGATGAAGCATTCATGGTTCGCTTAAACTTCAAAGAAGGCTGTGGTGAAATGCCACTATGGTTCTTCAAAAAACGGTGGCTTAAGGTCGGAGCAATCCCCGAAATACTCCCGTAAGAAATTATCAAGATGATCACTCAAGAGTCCAAGAAGAATTTGAAAGACTATCCCTTTATACTCATGCGGTTCTGTGCGTGCGTAAACATCACCGCCATGGATTGTCAAATGGGATTTTGATATCAATAAGACTCAATTTCCAAAGAACTCTCGGAAGGAAGTATTATGCAAGATGGTGGGACAAATTCAGCACCAAGGCTATTATTGACAAAAAGAAAGTACAAAGCAACAAATAAAAGATCCGAGGTGGCTCGGCTAAAAGGAAGATATTACAAGAGAATTGTTGTTAAAGCAACCCAGATATATCTCAAGCGGATCTAAAACCGCTTGTATATGAAAACATGTTTAAAATGTTGGATACCTCTCCTCAACCACTACGGATCAAATCTCCTAAACCATCATCGATGATCAAGAGTACCCAACCATTGCACCAAACACACCAAGTATTGAATATTATACACTAAATGAAGCAAGAATCTCGTAAGGAGAAAGTCTTATGAGAGTACTCCTCCATGATGAAATAATCAAAGATAGTAAGAGCCCGGAAGAAGATCAAAATATCTAGCAAGATAAGTGGATGATACTATACTAAAGTAATCCACACTGTTTGTCTATCATAAATAGAAAATCCAAAATATTAATATATGACTTTATATTTGTTTTCAAAGGCACATCTAGTTTGAAATCTTTTGTGTGTTGTTCTTTAAGTTTCTTTACGTTTACTATTTCATATTCATGTTTGTTTACTTTATGTTCTATTCTATCTTCCGTGAAGTCATGTTCTTTCTTCATAAAGACTATTCCCGCATTGCATCTACACCATAAAAATCCCAAAAACACCTCCAAAATACCCTCCTTATCCTACCATGATCGGACGCGGTCCTGCCGACCGTATCGGAGCCGTGGTCGCCCGAGCTCCCAAGCCATCTTCTCCCGAACGGGGGAGAGGGTGTGGTAGTAGGCCAAAGAGTCATAGCGGAGATCCCGTCGTAGCGTGAGTGTTGGTAAGCCGAGGTCGAGGAGGTCATATTTTCTCTCGATAGAGTTCGGATCGACCCACGTTAGTCTTGAGTTGCCGGACCCTAAATAGCCGAATTTAGCCGTGGATAGGCGTTGAAAGGCATGGAAGCGTTGGATTAGCACTCTTGGCGGTGAAACGTTGGACCGCCGGGCTGAAACAGAGAAAAGGTTGATCGTAATTGTGAGGTTCTACCCCGCCGTTGGACTTCTAAAACCACCTACCCTACCGGTTGATCTTAATTGTGAGGTTCTACCCATAAATAGACTGGTAACTACCCCATCTAATCACCTTTATTCGTATAAGATGTCTTGGTTAGCAAGGACATTTAGTGCTTTGGATAGGTCTATAGCCTCGTGTAGCGTTGATAAGTCGTTTAAGGATATGTCTAGAACATCATATAGTTGCATTAAAAAACTAAAATCAAAATAATATTGATACCACATATCGAAAGATTATGTCTCTAGTTTTGAACTTAGTGTTTTGGGTCTTGATTTTCAAACACCTTGTTATTTTGTTAAATCTAAAAACAAAAAAGATTTCCAAATAGATAAAGAGCTCCTCCGTAGAGAAATAGATCTCCCAAAAAACAAAACTAAAAAAGAGAGATATCTCCAAGAAGTAGACCGAGCCTTTCGGTTGAAAATTAGAGAAGTTTGGCACAAAGAAATGATTGAGCAAAAGAAGAATATATTCTTCTTTGATTGGTATGAAAAGAGTCGACGGACATTTTGAAGAATTCTTCAAACCAGGTTCTCGACAAGAGGGCAAAGTTGAGCCTGAGTCTGATAATGACAAGACTGCCATTATAAAAGAGACTTCGAATAAGTGCAAAGTTGTTAGTGGCAAACTGATTGAACCTATTGGTCTACCACTTAAGCTAATTCAGTCTGAAGTCGACATCAAGGAAAAAGGAATTGAAGCTTGTCCATTCAGAACAGCTTCTAATCCTATCTATGCTGAGCCTGAACACATAAATCATCCAATAGAGCCACAACACATATCTTTGCATGCCCTTGGCCGCCAGACTAAAAGCATAGAAGTCATCTCTTTTGATGGGATAAAGCCCGATAAGGATAAAGTCGAAGAAATCGTCCCCTTCGAGCTCTCGTCTTGTCATCCCCAATCCTCAAATAGTTATTCCACTTTTCATCCCACAAATGACTTCTTCCAACTTCAAACATAAAGGTTCAGAATCCTCGGGATCCCAGGAACCATTCAATAAGATATTCCAATCTCCTCAAAAAGATACTTTCCTCACAAAGGAAAGGCATGAAAATGAAATGTCTCAAGATGAGACCGGAAGAACTCATCCTACCCTTGATGACTATGGTCATCACCAAAAATTATATCACCCATGGTCCTACGAGAGATGCCTTTAGATGAAACAAATCTTACCTTGGGACCTAAGCTATGCTCAAAAACCTCTTATGAGTTGTTTGCCTCAAATCAAAGATCTAATACTAGGCGAGATTCTTTTAATCTTTACCCAAAAGGTTATTGATCTGTTTGGGAAGAATTATCGAGAAAACATGAGAAAGAAGTTTCTTGACTTCCAAGATTATTTCCTCGAAATTATGCTAGGAAACTCAAAAATGGGATATCCATCGATATTTATATGTTCCCAATCTCTCACCTTGACAACAAATTGATAATCCATCCTTGGAACAAATATATCATTCTCAAGGCCGATCTAGGTCCAAAAGAATCTCAAAGATCCGCAAACATATCCAGCCAAAAGATATATCATTTCAAACAACCTTAGACCAAGGACAATTTATAGGAATTATCACGAAATTGTCTCAACCCCCCGCTTACGGCTACAAAAACATAAGGAATATTGGGATGGTTTGAGATGCAAAAATATGATAAATTTCCAATGGGATAAAGATCCTTTCCTATCAAAGTTATATATCCCTCCGATCCTAATCAAGATTTTTATAAAGAAAAATACATATCATGGCTTGCCTTTTCTTGATATTAGAAACTCATTAAGAACCATGAACCATCAAAGACCGATATATAAGACAAATAAAAATATACAGATTGTAAAAGCAGAGTTATGTAATGATCCTATGGTTAAGGAACAGCTCAAGATTCAAATAGAGAGAAAAGATTGGAAAAACTATTGGTATAAAAAGTATCAATCTAGTCACCAAAACCCCTTCAAAAAAAGCCCGAATAAAGACCAAAGATATTATAAAAATAAAAGATAAAAGCCTTATCAAAATCTAAAGATAAAAACTAAGATAAATAAGTATGATAAAGAAGATTGTGAAAACATCTTGGTCCTTACAGATCTAGAGCAGTTCTTTTTAGAAACCTTTGATTCTCATGCAAACCCAAAAAGAAAAAGAAGTTATCCTTAAAAAAGATTTTTATCAAAAACAACAAAAATGGGCCAGAAAAGATATTTTGTGTTGCGTTTAAGGAAGAAAGTCTAAAAAGGAGAAGCAAGCAACAAGACCTAGAAGATTTATCCAAAGAATATAATAATATCAAGGAAGATTTGAGAGGCCTCAAAACAAAGGTAAAAAATCCTTGATCTCCAAAAAAATAAATACAATGCTGAAAATCAAAATGAAGAAATAGTTGGATCTATAGAAAGATATTTTAAGCAAAAATGGTATGCTTTGAAATTCAATACAAATTCAAAGATGGCTTCAACTTTAAATATAAAACTCTAATAGATTCAAAAGTGCAGATGTGAATTGCATTAGAGAAGGAATTATACCTTTCAAATATTTTGAAAAATCATCCCATAAGGTTCATCTTTGCCAATGGCAATCTGCTCCAAGTCACCACAAAGTTCCCCGAGGTGCATGTTTGCATTTATTGAGTATGTTTAAAAACATCATTCTTATTGATCAAAAACCTCAGTCAAGGAGTAATCTTAGGAACCCCATTTCTATCTTTAATCCGACCTTTCTTGGTGATAGAACAAAGTATTCAATTCAATATGAAAGGAAAGCAAGTTGAACTGATGTTCACTTCTCAACCCGAAGAAACTCTTTTAAATCAATTGCAAGAAGCTATTCGCCACAAAAGAACAATTCATTAATGAGGTAGCTTCAAAATCAAAAAAAGTAAGGATAGACAAAACCCTTGAAGATCCAAATTTCAAAATAAAGATGAAGACCTTAGAGGAAAAATTTATCAAAGATATATGCTCGATCTTCCCTCGCCTTTTGGCATAGGAAGAAACATGAGGTGTCACTCCCATATGTATCCAACTTTAGTGAGGATAAGATCCCTACTAAAGCAAGGCCCATACAAATGAATAGTAGACTCCTAGAGATCCAAAAGCCGAGATTGATGAACTCTTAAAGAAAGGCCTAATAAGGAAAAAGCTCCTCTCCTTGGAGTTGTGCAAACAACTTTATGTGGAAAATGTTTGAGCGAGAAAGAAAGAGGTGTCCCTAGACTAGTTATCAACTATAAACCTCTTAACAAAGTTTTACAATGGATAAGATACCCAATTCCTTATAAACATGACTTAATCAGAAGAATCCAAGGATCACAAATATATTCCAAATTTGATATGAAATCCGGATTTTGGCAAATTCAAATAAAAGAAGAGGACAGGTATAAAACTGCTTTCACTACTCCATTTGGTCATTATGAATGGAATGTTATGCCTTTTGGTTTAAAAAATGCTCCATCGGAATTCCAAAAAATCATGAATGAGATTTTCTTACCATATACTTCTTTCATCATAGTTTACATAGATGATGTTTTAATTTTCTCACAAAATATTGATCGGGCATTGGAAGCATTTAAACATATTCTATAAAATAATTATCCAAAATGGTCTTGTAGTTTCTGCAAGAAAAATGAAACTTTTTCAAACTAATATACAATTTTTGGGTTATAAGATACAACATAATCAAGTTTTACCTTTTTCCTTGGTAATAGAATTTGCGTATAAGGAGGTCTAGGTAGGATAAGGGACGGTATGTCAATGGAGGAGGAGGTGTTTTTGGGATTTTATGGTGTAGATGCAATGCAGGAAAAGTAAATGCTTATGCAAGAAAGAACATGACTACGGATGCGATGCGGAAGATATAAAGTAAACAAACATAAATATAGAATAGTAAACCTAAAGAACAAAACTTAATGAAGACGAAGTAGTAAATGTAAAGAAACTTAAAGAACAACACACAAAAAACAAACTAGATAAAATGTAAAACGAAGAACAACAAACAACATATATATAATATTTTTTGGATTTTCTATTTATGATAGACAAACATAACAAGCATACATAGTCCTGGATAGGGTAAGTACCTTAGAAGGTGAATCCTTCCGAGTAGTACTCCGTGCTCTTACACACGCATACAAGCACACGAACACACGGACTAAGCGGGGGCTGCTTTAGTCGACTCTCATAAGACTCTTACAAATTCTTACACAGACTCAGATGTGAGTCTCTTATTTAGTGTATACTACTACAATACTTATGTGGAGTGGTGGTGGAGTGATGAAGTGCTCAAGTGATGATAGAAGGATGATCCGGGTGATGCGGGGTGCAAGTGATGATGTGTGGAAGTGATGATCTTCCCTTGCCTCTTCCTCTCCTTATATAGCGGTGGCAAGGGTATGGTTGGCGCGTAGTTGGCGGGTCGTCGTCGAAGTTTGTTGGTGGAGAATCTTCATGATGATCCTTTTGACAATTGGTGAAGGAATCTTCATGATGACCTTTTTGACTTTTGACTCTTTATTCTTCATGATTATTCTTTTGACCTCACAAAAGTGAAGCATCTTCATGATGATACTTTTGACTTCACGAAAAGGGAAGCATCTTCATAATTATACTTTTGACTTGGTGAAAGTCTTCATGATGCGCCTTTTGAATCTTGATAAAAGCATTCTTATCTTCAATAGTGTGGATTCCTTTGTATAGTATCATCCACTTATCTTGCTAGATATTTTGATCTTCTTCCTCTTCGAGTATATCATTGGTGCTTTGCCTGTTCCATCTATTTCATCGGTACGCCACATATCTTGCCATGACATGAACTCCCGATATTTTTTTACGTAGTTGTATTTCTTTGCCATAATCTGGTTTTATTAATCTTCCAACACATCCGTAATTGTGCCAAATCCTTTCTCGGTTTCCTTGAAGAAAGATCCTCATAATTTTGTTTTGGAAAACCATGTGATATGTAGGATCAAATCGATTCTTCTTCTTCTGAGGTATCTTGTTCATAACATCGGTGAAAACATCTTTGTTCTCACCGATTTGGAGCAATTTGTTTTAGATACCTTTGACACCGTGCGGATCCGAAGAAAAGGAGATTATTCTTGAAAAATTCTTATCAAGGGTAAAAACAACAAAGATAAGCTGGTAAGTGAGATTCGAAAAAAGAAATTTTGTTCTTCGATGAGGTTTTTCAAAAGAGTTGAAGATATAAAAAGAAAAAATAAGCAAGTAGATCTTGAAGATCTTTCAAAAGAATATATTCTTATCAAAGAAGAGTTAATAGATCTTAAAAGAAGAATAGAGATTTTAGAAATTCATAAGAAAGATGACCATGAATTTGCTAAAAAGCCACCGGATGATGAATTAATTGGTTCAATTGGGAGATATATCAAGCAAAAGTGGTACAATTGAAATAACATATGAGTTCCATGATGGGTTTAGCTTCACATACAACACTCTACTAGATTCGGTGCTGATGTAAATTGCATCGCACAAGATATCGTCCCCATCTAGGTATTTCATAAAATCTACTCATAGAATCCACTCTGCTGAAGGTCATCAATTAAAGGTAAATTACAAAATTCCTGAGGTTGACATTTGCATTGAAAATGTTCAGTATCAAAACAACATTCTTGCTTGTTGAAAATTTAAAAACAAATGTTATTCTTGAAACCCCTTTCTTTCTTCAATTCGTCCCTTCATGGTCACGAGAAGAAGATATCCAATTTCAAAAAAGATGGAAGAAAGGTAAAGTTATTATTTTCATCAAAGATAGAAAAAACAAATCTCAATCAAATTGCAGAATATATACCTGTCAACAACGTATTCCTCCATGACCTCCCACAACAAAAAGGAGATTACTTACCAAAGATGTTATCCTTATGACAAGTTCATAAGTAACTCTAAGGAAGTAAAATTGCAAAAAGGAAATGATAATGCATAGCCGGGTTTTGATGCTAACAAAAAGGATTCTTTTGATGCAAAGAACACCTAGAGATGGCTCCTCATATGAAGTACGAACATCTTATTCGGATGAGTACTTGGAGGTTGCCGGTACTTCCGAAGGAGATCGAGATCGGTTCAATCATAATTTCAAGGTCAATGACTTGCGGCAAGGGTTATTAAACCTACTCGGCAAGTTAAAACCAAAAAAGATAAGGCTCATGCTCTAAATGGGCTGGCATATTATTTCAAAAATATGAGCAAAGGGAATCTCCCTTGCAATCCGGATAATCTTTACGCTCAACGTAAAAGATTGCCAAAATTATCGATGATCACTCAAGGAGGATCTTCAAAGATATCAGATTTACCAAAGATATATGATCTAGATGATCCTGAATCAAATTTATTTGATCACAAAGTATGTGATCCCGAAAAACATGTTCGAAGTATTCCGATCTCCACAAAAAGATGCTTTTCTTCAAAGCCAAAAGATGTCTCATGATGAGACTCCATACACCAAAGATGCATCCACCCAAACCAACCTCATCCTTGAAGACTTTGAGCCCCATCAAAATCATATCACCAAAGATTACTTTCATGAAACCCATCATGCCACCAAAGACTCCTTTAATGAGACCCACCTTGCCTCACCAAAAAAAGACACAAGCAATACCAAATTGCCACTAGTACTCCCTATGAGATGCTTATCCCAAGGCTAAGTTTCAAAACTGAGCAAACACTTTCAATCCTTACCCAAGATATCATCGAGCTGATATGGAAAAAAATATAAACAAAGAGAGATGAAAGTATTCCTTGGTCTCCGGAATATTTCCAAGATCTATTCACTTGGGAAATACAAAAACAAAGGCATATCTGTCAAAGATTCATACATTCCCATTTCTATACCTTGATAGCAAACTTATCATCCACCAAGACACAAATATATCATTCTTAAGGTTGATATCAACCTTAAATATTTCAAAACCTTCAAACTCATTATCTTTGGAGATATCTCCTTGCAAACAATCATAGATCATGGATTGGTCCATGCAGTCTATGGATCAATGGAAGAAATCCTCCATTCTGATTTGGGTATCGCCATAAAAGAAGCATGCAGAAAACTATATCATGTTAAAGGAGTAATCAAAGTCTTGTTCTACTCGTCACCTCCAAGGTTTACTCCTCCACTACGGCCTGCAATGCATGATGTTTATATCACCAAGGATACTCATCTCTTTCCCAAAGAATATATATTATGATCCGGGAGAAGACTACAAAGAATTGCTCTCCAGAGATACAAATCATGACAACTGGAGAATTTTCCATGAAGCCAAAGAGCTCGAAGAATGTATCAGATTTGATCCTACATATCACATGGTTTTCCAAAACAAAATTATGAGGATCTTTCTTCAAGGAAACCAGAAAGGATTTGGCACAATTACCAGATGTGTTGGAAGATTAATAAAACCAGATTATGGCAAAGAAATACAACTACGCAAAGAATATCGGGAGTTCATGTCATGGCAAGATATGTGACAGCCTGATGAAATAGATGGAACAGAGGCAGCACCAATGATATACTCTGAAGAGGAAGAAGATCAAAATATCTAGCAAGATAAGTGGATGATACTATACAAAGGAATCCACACTATTGAAGATAAGAATGCTTTTATCAAGATTCAAAAGGCGCATCATGAAGACTTTCACCAAGTCAAAAGTATAATTATGAAGATGCTTCCCTTTCGTGAAGTCAAAAGTATCATCATGAAGATGCTTCACTTTTGTGAGGTCAAAAGAATAATCATGAAGAATAAAGAGTCAAAAAGGTCATCATGAAGATTCCTTCACCAATTGTCAAAAGGATCATCATGAAGATTCTCCACCAACAAACTTCGACGACGACCCGCCAACTACCGCGCCAACCATACCCTTGCCACCGCTATATAAGGAGAGGAAGAGGCAAGGGAAGGGCATCACTTGCACCCCGCATCACTCTGGATCACCTGCAGAGCACTTGATCACTCCACCACCACTCCACATAAGTATTGTAGTAGTGTACACTAAATAAGAGACTCACATCCGAAGTCCGTGTAAGAGTTTGTAAGAGTCTTATGAGAGTCGACTAAAAGCAGCCCCCGCTAGTCCGTGTGTTCGTGTGCTTGTGCGTGTGTAAGAGCCCTGAGTACTACTCGGAAGGATTCACCTTCTAAGGTACTTACCCTATCCAGGACTATATATGCTTGTTATGTTTGTCTATCATAAATAGAAAATCCAAAAATATTATATATATGTTGTTTGTTGTTTACATCTAGTTTGTTTATCTTTTGTGTGTTGTTCTTTAAGTTTACTATTTTATATTTATGTTTGTTTACTTTATGTTCTATTCTATCTTCCGCATCGCATCCGTAGTCATGTTCTTTCTTGCATAAGCATTTTCCTGCATTGCATCTACACCATAAAAGCCCAAAAACACCTCCTCCACAGACATACCCTCCTTATCCTACCTAGACCTGGACGCGGTCCCTGTCGATCCGTATATATATATATAATGTCATAAGTCTGTAATTTGAATAATATATTCCTGGGTTACCTTACATTGATGGACACATTCATATGGTGGGTAATTATTTAGAAAATAGTGTAGATTTTATTACATTGATCGACACATTCATATGCTTGAGACCTCTATTTACCTTTTTTTGAAAAAAAAACAACTATTTTAGCAAGATTACTATATAATTTTTGTGATAATTTCTAGATATCATCATCTTTTTCTCGTGGTTCTCAAGGACGAACTTGGAGGCTTCGTGGAGACCTCTATTTACAACAGGATTTGTTATTTAGTGGAAACCTAAGATTATGTTATATATGTTCTAAGCTATTGGTCCATACGCTTGTGTTCCATCATAAACACATAATTAAAATCAACTTTTTAGTGTGCGTAGTGCAATTCTTTTTATCCACATGTTAAAGTTGAATTTCTAATGCTTATTTTATATTTTATTAACAATTTTCATATTTTATTTTTATTAAAAGGTTATAGGTCCTAGGTTACTCTCTCGTTTCTTACGGTATAAAATAGTTGTTTCACCTTGGCATTGTCAAATAATTATTTGTAATAGATTATTTCATAATGTAGAATGCTTAAAGCTAAATTATCAAAGAGTAATAATATTAACATAACTTAAAGTTATTTATGAGTGGCTTCGCTACGTGGTTTCTACTAATGAGCATTTCTACACACCTCTTTATAAACATTTTTACATACATGATAAAATGTTAAAATAATTATGTATCTCCTAATGTGTATATGTTTATGTGGTCGACGCGATGAAATATATAATCATGCTTGCTTTTAATTTAACAATTGTTGAAGTGTATAATTTAGAGTATTTTATGGATATTAAATTACTTTTAATTTAAAGTAGCATACCTGCGGCTCAGCGGCATGCTAATAATGTAGACTTAGATATCCTTGTTCACCAAAGCTCGCGTGTGCAGCAAGAGAAGCATGCTTGTAGCTCCACGCCGATGCTTTGACAAAGGACGCAGAGTTTAGTTGTCAGGTTGTCTATCATCAATTCGTCCAAAACAGTAGAACACAATAATCAGGCTTGTCACATCTTCTATATCTCAGCGACTGGTTATTTGAAACCTGTATGTCCAAGCTCAAATAGGAGATGGATTAGGAAATCAAAAGTGAAAGTAGTTAACTTTTTACATTAATGATTACACAATCCAGCTACAATATGATGGTACGACTTATATTCCCACATCAAGCTTTATTTGGAGTTTCATGACCAAGGCATGGTGCCTGTAAATATTAATTTACAAAATTACATGAAACAGAATGGTAAAAACTAGTTTTGTTTGTGATATACCTACATCATACAAACGGAGCAACAATAATGGACTTTATTAGTAGTAAAAATCAATGTTTTGCCATTATGAGAGCTATAGCTTAAACGTAGATCTCTAGCAGTTATGGAGATACAGCAGATGTGAATTTCATGGATTTATACTTTTCCCAGGGGGGTTTAGAGTTTTGGTGTACCCTTCTTTTCTTTGCATTTCATTCTCGTCCTAAAAACACCACACAAAAAGAAAAAAAAATTAGACATTTTCATGCTCTTCTTGAAAACACCACATAAAAAATAAAAAAACTAATGCAAAGGCAATAGTTTCAAATTTGTGGTCTGGAGTCTGGACCCAACAATTTGCTTAATATACGGTTAGTACTGTAATGCTTCGGAGTTATTTATCAGAAACATGATAATCATTGTCAGTCCAATATGGACATAGTATCATGGCAAACAAAGAGCATCATGAACAACAAACCTAGCGCAATGTTCTAGTTCAGAGTCTGGTTTGTGCAGCTTGTGGATCAAGATCCAAGAAATCTACTACCTCGCACTCTAGCCAGTTCCTGCACGCACAAAGCAGCTCCTTTGGCATCTTCATAGCCCTCTTGTATCACTGAAGTGATGAATCAAACAACTCAAAAATATTCAGTAATCAAAGGCCAAGCAGTTAGTCTTCTATCTAACTGAGTAACATATAATATATGATTATTAGGTTAGCCTGCATGCACCTGTAGAAGACTGCCTGGAGTGCAGATCGGGAACGCCAGCAGCCCCTGGTGCACATGTGGAAGCACTACCAATCTTCAACAGGCTCCCGTCCGAGGTCGATTACAGGGGCTTCCAAGAAACGGGAAGGCGAGGCAAGATCGAGGGAAGCCCCTGACGTGTAGCATAGTGCAGGAATTTAAGATCGATTCCTCATTGATTGAAGTTGCGTGAGTCTGGCCGGCGGCTGCGATGGGGGCCTTCTGGGTTTGGCTAATACCACGTAAATTAGGACTAGGGATGGTGGGACAATATATTTTTTGTTTTCCGTTTCAATTAGATCTATTATTATTATTATGTGCGATTTTTATAATGGCAGGTGGGTAATTTTTTTTAAAAAAGAGAAATAGATCCAATGGCTACTAAAATTCACAGGGATCAAATTGATGGCCAGATCTTTCTAATTATTGTGAGAATTTGTAGGATTTATCTTTTTTCTTAACACGTCCGGTGAGAATTAACGTGGAGCCTTCGTTGGAGCCTCCAATTAGTAATAGTAAGATAGTACTGATGTGAGTGTGCAGTGCGTCGAGCACCACCGGCCAATGGGCGTGCGGAGTGCGATAGCCATTACCTTCGTTAGCAAGTGAGGATGTGCATTGCATCCGCAACAAATCGATCGATCATCTCCCACTGGATACCATGCCAACACAGTAGCAACTACCAAGCAAGCCAAGCATGAGTGTAGTGACAGGGGCGCTGGGAAGCCTCACCCCCAAGCTTCTGCAGCTGCTCCATGGTGAGTACAAGCTCCAGAAGGGCGTGAGAAAGCAAGTTCAGTGGCTCCACAGCGAGCTAGAGAGCATCAGCCCTTTCCTTCACAAGGTCTCAGATGTACCATGGAACCAGCTCGACGAGCAGCTCAAGGTGTGGGCGAGCGAGGTCAGAGAGGCATCCTATGACATGGAGGATGTCCTCGACACCTTCCTCGTGCACGTCGACGGTGGCGACCCTACCGACCCTAACAAGCTCAAGCGCGCCATGAAGAAGATGGGCAAGGTGTTCAGCAAAGCCAAGGCTCGCCGTGATATTGCTGTTGCCATCACGCACATCAAGAAGAGTCTTGAGGAGGTAGCAAAAAAGGCGCCCGGGATTACAAACTTGACGACATGATAGTGTCCAAGCAAATTACATCAGCGTCCACTATTGATCCTCGCCTTTACTGCTATGTACAGAGAGGTAACCCAACTTATTGGTATTGACAAGTCAAGGGACGAGCTCATATCTATGTTGGAGATGGGGGATGGCGATGCGCCGACAAGAAGATTATGAAGAAGGTTTCTATTGTTGGAGTTGGGGGATTGGGCAAAACCACTCTTGCCAAAGCGGTGTATGAAAAGCTTAAAACGCAATAATCTGATTGTGCCGCTTTTGTTTCAATTGGTCGGGATCATGATTTGGTAAAAGTTTTCAAGGACATTCTCTTTGATCTTGATAAAAATAGGTATGACAACATTCATAACACTGGAAGAGGTGTTGATTTCCTCATTCGCGAAGTCCGAGAGTTCTTGGAGAACAAGAGGTACACATCAGCCACCCAATTGTAAATTTTAATTAGCATCATAATTTACTGTTGCTCCACAATTAGTTGATATGACTAAATTGCGCTATGTTGTAGTTTGTGCTAAAAATATTATCTCTGAAACACCTCTGCTTCCTGAGATTGATCGCTTTTGCATTTCACATATATAAATGAAAAATGCACAATTCAGTGGTATCTGACATAAAAGATTTTAAGTTCTTCAGAAAATGAATAATTGACGGGTGTCTGATATAAAAGGGCATGCATATAGCATCATAATTTAATTAACTTTTTAAACATTTCTAATTCATAATTGAACCTAGGTTTTTTATATTTTCTTGTGAAACTATAAACTTTCAACTTATAGTGTCAAGAAAAGGACCCTAAAAATATAGTATAACAATAATCTCTTATTGCCTAAAAGTTCAGGTCATATCATGTTGCAAGATGCACAATTAAATATGTAACTTTTGTGTACAATTTAGGCTTAATATAAGTATGTAGTTTTTTTACAAAAATGGACCTTCGATGTGCAGCTTTCAATTTTTCATAGATATTCCCAAAGTCGCAGGTTACATACTAAATTTACTCTTCTATAATTACTTCCAACTATGGTTCCTAGTCAGAAAAGATTTTGAAATATCACATTATATTTTTGCCGACATCATATTAGTCATGAGTTTGATATGTGATGCTGACCACTTTTACTCTTAGATTTCTATTTTAATTATGTAGAAGCTCCAAACATTATTACGAACTAATGCTCCTTGCACATTCATGTGGATATAGGTATTTTCTTGTTGTCGATGATGTTTGGGAGGTACAGACATGGAAAAGAATCAAACTTGTACTTGTCGAGAATACTTGTGGAAGTAAAGTAATCACAACTACTCGTAAGTTTCATGTTGCTGAAGAAGCTGGTGAGGTTTACAAGCTAAGACCACTTTCCAATAACAACTCAATGAAATTATTCTATATAAGGATATTTGATGCAGACCCAAAGTACCTTGATAACCAGCCGGATGATATTTGTAGTAAAATTCTAATTAAATGCGGTGGTATACCATTAGCAATCATCACAATGTCCAGTTTTGTTGGTCGGAAAACCAAAGAATGAATGGTCCGAGATCTACAACTCTATTGGTTTTGGATTTAAAGGCAATATGGAAGTTGAAGACACTATGACAATAATTTCATTTAGCTATTATGATCTGCCTCCACATTTAAGGACATGCTTACTATATCTAAGTACATATCCGAAGATTATGAGATCAAAAAGGATTATTTGATATGGAAATGGATAGCTGAAGGATTTATCAATGGAGAGCAAGGAGAAAGATTATTTGAACTCGGAGAAAGATATTTACGTGATCTAATTAACAAGCCTGATTCAAGCGTGGCACAACAAGTTTGATGCCAAGTGTGCCAGCTTGTCATGTCCATGACATTGTTCTTGACATGCTCGCAAGTTTTCATTTGAAGAAAAGTTTGTTACTCAGTACTCGATGGTAATGCTGAAGCAATATCCCCACAAAGCAATGTTCGTCGGTTTGCCATCCATAATAGAACTGGCGAGCATGTTAGTCCAAAAGCTAAAGTCACTAAGATGCCTAAAAGTGAGGTCATATACTACATTCGGGTGTGATATTATCAATGAATGGGTGTACTTTTCCCAGCTTTACGCTTCTACGAAAGTGCTTGATTTAATAGAATGTGTATTCAATGTTGGTTGCCATCTTATGCATATTGGTGATTTACTTCACTTGAGGTATCTTGGGATACATGGTGAGCTCTCAGAACAAATAATGAATCTAAAGTTACTCCGCACAATTGTTCTCAGTATGGAACCTTTCCAACAAGCATCATCCTACCAACAACTCTCGCTTCCCGAGATTGATCTTTTTGCACCTCACATATATAAATGAAAAATGCACAATTCAGTGGGTATCTGACATAAAAAGATTTTAGGTCCTTCAGAAAAATGAATAATTGACGGGTGTCTGATATAAAAGGGCATGCATATAGCATCATAATTTAATTAACTTTTTAAATTCATAATTGAAACATAGGGTTTTTATATTTTCTTGTGAAACTATAAACTTTCAACTTATAGTGTCAAAAAAAAAGGACCCTATAAAATATAGTATAACAATAATCTCATTACACGAGAACCTCTTATTGCCTAAAAGTTCAGGTCACACCATGTTGCAAGATGCACTTAAATATGTAACTTCGTGTACAACTTAGGCTTAATATAAGTATGTAGCTTTTTTAAAAAAATGGACCTTCGATGTGCAACTTTCAATTTTTCATAGATATTCCCAAAGTTGTAGGTTACTTACTGAATTTACTCTTCTATGATTACTTCCAACTATGGTTCCTAGTCACAAAGATTTTGAAACATCACAACACACATTATATTTTATCGACATCATATTAGTCATGAGTTTGATATGTAATGGTGTGACCACTTTTAATCATAGATTTCTATTTTAATTATGTAGAAGCTCCAAACATTATTACGAAATGATGCTTCTTGCACATTCATGTGGATATAGGTATTTTCTTGTTGTCGATGATGTTTGGGAGGTACAGATATGGAAAAAGAATCAAACTTGTACTTGTCGAGAATACTTGTGGAAGTAAAGTAATCACAACTACTCGTAAGTTTGATGTGGCTGTAGAAGCTGGTGAGGTTTACAAGCTAAGACCACTTTCCAATAACGACTCAATGAAATTATTCTCAGATAAGGATATTTGATGCAGACCCAAAGTACCTTGATATCCAGCTAGAAGATATTTCTAGTAAAGTTCTAATTAAATGTGGTGGTATACCATTAGCAATCATCACAATGTCCAGTTTGTTGGTTGGAAAACCAAAGAATGAATGGTCTGAGATCTACAACTCTATTGATTTTGGATCTAAAGGCAATAAGGAAGTTGAAGACACTATGACAATAATTTCATTTAGCTATTATGATCTGCCTCCACATTTAAGGACACTAGTCCATCAACCCATGCTCCCACACGGGTCAGAATCTTTTAAGACGCTAACTAATAAAAATAACTTATATTAAATATGGTTTCTTCACTGATTATTCAAAAATAATATTTAGTTTCAGACCAAAAATAATATGTAGTCTTCACCTAGAGTCATAGTTTTTCATTGCATAGCATTGTGTATCTCCAATATGCATTGACATAAAACATTTGCTAAACTATGATGGTTTTACCTGTAGTCTTTGACGACATAAACCTACATTTTGATTCTTTTTACCAAATTTTAAGCTCATTAATATCTCATATACAATGGCTATTATTTACAAAGTGGTTAGTAATATTCAAAAGATATAATGTTACAGTCAAATTTTTTAACTTTTTTGGAGATGATGACTTACAATATTTATTATTAAGAGTATTAACATTTGCTCAATTGAATTGTAATATTACTACTATGTTGTTTGCTAATTTAGGAAATTTTATAGTGCTCGATAAGCTTATTAAATAGATATATGTACTAATGTAAGTTTTAATTATTGGATGTTGAATTATTTTTCATAATAACTTATATTACTATATACATGTAGAACCAAGTTTTATAGTAATATATACATGTAGAACCAAGTTTTATAGTAATATATACAAATAGAACAAAGTTTTACAATGGTTGACATGGATAATTTGGTACAAATTATAAGGTATATATTACTTTACAATATGTTTCGTAATGCCATATATGGGTAATTTGAATGCAAACAATGGAGTCAAATCATTATCTTAAAGTTGATAGAAAAAATAATTTATAAAAAATTATCGGATTGTTTTAATTATCTTTATAATTATATATGGAGGTTTGAATTTTTCCATATAAGCTTTATTGGTAACTCCATGGATCATGCTCTCCTAATTTTTTAGCATCATTAATTAGCATATAAACTAAAAATGTAGTTCAATGAAATTATATTAATAAAGTAAATAAAACAAATTTGGTCAAAAAAGTAAATAAAATAATTATACCTAATTGCCAATAAGGATAATATCTAAACTTATTTGTCTGAAGTAATCCAAGCGCATTAAAATTAAAATGGTAAGTATACGTAATGGTGAATAAGAGTCGTATCATGAACATCGTAGTTGATAAATTAAATTGTAATTATGTGTTCTACCAAGACAGACATACCTTTTAGCGTGTAGTGGCACCTTCCACCTACGAGTTTGCACGCCACCGGTCTCCATTGATCACTTCTCGTCATGGATGTAGGTTAGTGGTTGGTGCACAGCGGGGACACCGGCTTCCTCGATGTGTATCCTTACCTAGATAAACATATTTCCCTTGTTTATTTGGTAGTTGATAGATTTTTGGATGCTCAATTTTTTTGGTTATTTTAGTTGTTAGCAAGAGCGTAGATGTTTTTGGGTGAATGGATTTCCGAGATGATTCTTTCTAACCGGTGATAGGGAAAAATGATGTACTTATCATTTATTTTTGTTATTTTTATCTATAATATAATAATAAAGACAGCGGTGGTTAACATTATAGAAAAATAAAAATGATCTAATGGTCATAGTTTGCGAGAACCTATATATCTTATGATTAGTTGTTTCTAATTGTTAATGGAGAATTTCCAATATTTTTTCCATGCACATGTAGTGAGAATTAATTTTGAGGCTCCCTAGTCACCCTAGAACCAAGCACATAAGAAATTGGTTCTTCCCCATTCTGGTAATCCTTGCAACCAAACACATCTGTTATTCACACAGAACAATAAAACTTCGTCCTACATCATAGGGCCAAAAAAGGATCCAGTGCTTCATCGAGTTGCTCCACTACAACAACCAATACAAATCAATTAAATAATAAATCAATAATAACTTTGGTAACAAACTGAGGGTGTGTTTAGTTGGTGAAAATTTTTAGGGTGAAAAAAATTTTAGGTGCCACATCAGATGTTTGACCGGATGTCGGAAATGGTTTTCGGAGACTAATTAAGAAACTAACCGACTGGCCTGTAGACGGCGAGACGAAACTCTTTGATTATAATCAATCCATTATTAGAACATGTGGGTTACTATAGCACTTGTGGCTAATCATGGAGTAATTTGACTTCGAAAGATTAGTCTTGTCGTATACATCCAAACGATGCGAGTAGTTTTTATTTCATTTACATTTAATGCTTAATGCATGTGCTGAATCATTAGATTTGATAGGTGATGTGATAGATGAAAATTTTTGGGGTAAAATTTTTTTGGAACTAAACATAGCCAGATGAAGTAGATAGATCCAACTCGCCAAGAGATTCCTCACACAATTTAATTTAGGAAATACATGCTAAAAGGTTAAAGGAAATATGATATTTATTATACTGTAGATAATTTGGAAGCTAGCCTCCAGATATATGATAAAAAAATCAATTGTAGTCAATACAGAACAAAAAGAAACTAAACAGGAGACTCACTGTCCCTATGCAAAGCAAGGTGATGTTGGTGTGAGCCGTGAGCGCGGTGATGTGCATGACTGCAAACAATTAGCTTCGATCCCTGCGGCCCTGCCTGCCTGATGCTGTGCTTTGTGTGCACAAATTGCTCCAGCCAGTACACACTGCATGATAGGCTGAAGAAAGCAAGGCCCTAAGGCAACTGGTCTCCATCCGGCACCGACGCTAGAGCGTCGCCGTCCCCACATCTGCTCGGCAGCGTGTTGTCAACTTGACGTTGCCCTCATAGAGGGAAGTGTCGATGTAGATGAGGTGGAACTACATGTAGATGTACGCACGCAAAACATCCTAACCCTGTTGTCGTCCTCCAACTCGCCGACGGGAGGAAACAACTCGGCGGCGGCGGCTGCAAGGAGACACGAAGAAACACGCCGCACCCGTGGTTAGGTGATAATAAATAATGGATTTTTTAATTCATTCATTTTATCTATAATATAATTGCAGTACTTTCCTGTTTGACAAAAAAAAAAAAATTATGCCGTGGCTGCGACGGTGGGGCTTGAGAGAACAAATTTTAGTAGGCCTCCGTGATAGGATACGCCAATATAATTTGTATTTTTATTTTCATCGACGCCACTTATTTCTAGGCTTGGACAGATTACCTCTAATATTTAATAGGATAATTACCTTCTTTGCCCCTGATATTTATTAATATATATTAACATTTTTTTTTGAGATTACACAGTACAACGCAGATGCTCAACACGCATGCACACTCACCCCTATGAACACACGTGACGCAAACCCTACCCCTATGAGCACCTTCAAGAACTGAGCCGGCAATCTTGAAGTTCGAAGTCATCCGAAGTCACCACTGGCGCCTCGCTATCGACGGGACGTCGCCTACCACTTAATGCAATAGCGCCGAAAATCCTGAAATAAATCCAGGATAAAGTGTCGCACCCGTGATTTGAACCCCGGGCGGGAGCCCCCAACCAAAGGCCTTTGCCATTGCGCCGTGAGCCCCTTGACAATATATATTAACATTTTATACAAATTGTTTCTACTAATAGATGGATCAACCACGAATGTGATGGTACGTGTGATATTCGGTTTTGATATAATTCTATTAAACAAAACAACTGAATATGGGTATAGCCGGTCATGATTCCTTGGTTTGGCTAGTCTAGATTTTCTTCCTGTAGCTGAATTATTTTCCTCCGAAACAAATAATCTTTTTTTTGCTACATAATGGCATAGAGGTGGAGAAAAGATGTTAACACATGTATCACTCGGTTAGATGATCTAAAACATATCTTTTAATTATTAAAAATACTTTTTAAAATTAATAACGGCAGAGGTGATTGGTAGTAGAGGTGAAAAAGAAAGATATGCATATTTTAACCATTGACAAGGATTTTCTCAATACGTATTTTATTTAATAATATTAGTGGTGGTCGGTAGAAGTGGAAAAAAAAGAAAGATATTTTTATATTTCACCGTAGGCGTATACCCCCATGGTTGGGTGGATTTTCTCACGATATTTTTTTTCCTAGAAAAAAGAGATTTAATCATTTTAAATTAATAATGGCAGAAGTGGGTAATTTTAAGATAGATCTAATGGTTAAGCGTGCCTATTGACGTTTATTTGGAGGGCTAGATGTTTCTGATTAACGTGAGAATTTCTAGCATTTATCTTTTTTCTTAGCGCATCTGGTGAGAGTTAACGTGGAACCTTCATTGGAGCCTCCAATTAGTAATAGTAAGATGGTTACTATATCTAAGTATATATCCTGAAGATTATGAGATCAAAAAGGATTATTTGATATGGAAATGGATAGCTGAAGGATTTGTCAATGGAGAGCAAGGAGAAAGATTATTCGAGCTTGGAGAAAGATATTTCTGTGATCTAATTAACAGAAGCATGATTCGAGGCAGTGCACAACAAGTTTGATGGCAGTGTGCCAGCTTGCCATGTCCATGACATTGTTCTTGACATGCTCCGCAAGTTTTCATTTGAAGAAAAGTTTGTTACTATACTCGATGGTAATGCTGAAGCAATATCCCCACAAAGCAATGTTCGTCGGTTTGCCCTCCATAATAGAACTGCAGAGCATGTTAGTCCAGAAGCTAAAGTCATTAAGATGCCTAAAGTGAGGTCACATACTGCATTCGGGTGTGATATTATCAATGAATGTGTGTACCTTCCCAGCTTTAGGCTTCTACGTTCCCCTCAAAAAAAAAAAAAAAAAAAAAAAAAAAAAAGCTTTAGGCTTCTACGCGTGCTTGATTTAATAGAATGCATATTCAAGGATGGTTGCCATCTTATGCATCTTGGTGATTTACTTCACTTGAGGTATCTTGGGATACAAGGTGAGCTCTCAAAACAAATAACAAATCTAAAGTTACTCCAGACACTTGTTCTGCTTGGACCCTTTCCAACAAGCATCATCCTACCAACACAGCTGTTGTGCCTAGATGCACCAGTGAGTGTACCCGATGGTATTGGAAAGCTCACATCCCTGGAGCAGCTAAGAATAGCCGGTCATCCCAAGATGTTCGTAAAGGACCTAGGCAGCCTGCGAGAACTGAGGCTGCTCCAAATTTATAATACAAGTAGCATGGACAATAGCATGCAGAGAGATTTCGTGCTCTCTCTATGCAAGCTGAAAAAGATCCAGAAGATAGATATGGGCACTAAAGTTTCATTAATAAATGCCGACACTGCCATGTGGCAAGAAGCAGGCTTTGTGCTTCCACGATCTCTCCGTTATTTGAATTTGGGGGATTGCTTCTGCTTCTCTAAGATGCCGTCATGCATCAATCCATCGCGTCTGCCCAACCTGTCCTACCTGGGTCTGAGCGTGGACACTATGGATGAGCAGGACATGAAACACCTTGCTAGGTTGCCTGCGCTCAGTTATCTTGATCTGAGAATAAAGTCCACAGTAACAGCAAGTATTATTAATGCCGGCAGCAATGGCTGCTTCCAGAAGCTGAGGTGCCTCTACATCAATGCAATGGTTCAGATTCAGCAGCACAACAAAGAGGACTCTTGCATTTCGTTGCACATATGGAACAGAGAAGGTGCTCTGCCCTCTGTCTCCGGGAAAAGAAACTGCAGGAAAAATATAACCTCTGCCACAATGCCAAATCTTGAAGTGCTTAATTTTCATGTCCCATTGCGGGCCCTAAAGGACAACAACGATGATTGTGGCAATATTGGCATAGAATACCTGCCATCTATTCGTGAACTAATAGTGAATATCGACTGTGATGGCATGTCTTCTGAGGAGGTGGATGCTGCATTGGCTGCACTGGGAAACACATGCAAGGTCCATCCCAACCACCCGACGCTTGACACGCATACATTTAATGAGGTATGACAAGTATTTGTACTAGTTCCAATTATCTCGTTGTTTATTTATTTCCTGCTTGTTACAATTATTTATCCTTTTCTGCATATATACGTCTACTACTTGTTTGTCTCCACTCAATTAATTATTGGTTTATTAATTTGAATTTTCAAGCAAAAGAAAAGAATCACGTAAATTAAGCAGTCCTAGGAGTCCACGGAAGAGGAAGACGAAGAAGATGAGAAGCAGCAGGAGGAGGTGGAGGTGGCCTCGCGGATGGCTGATATTAGTTTGGACAAACAAGCCAATAGCGTGCTGTTAAAGTGATTATTCAAATTTGATTCCGAACCATGCCTTCACGCTTAATTAGGTACGTACCCTCCACACCCTGTTCTGTCTCAACTGACGGTGTTTCTGCTCTGGCAACTTCTGAAACTTTTGAACATCTGTTAACCAACTTCCATCAAACTAATAACAATGTTATATGAAACAATGCTGCCTCTACAGAAATATTGTGTTTTTTTATGAAACAAATTGATGCACGTATATGCATCATCTTTTTTTGCTTTGCGAGGCAAGAATAGTAACTATCCTTTTATACAGCAATTATGAAAATATCCAGCGTATTTCAGCTGATTTTTTTTTCATCTGAATCAACTCTGTTTCTGCCCACAAGTCGAAACTCTGTTTTCTATTTTCCTATCAGGATATGCAGAGCTGGTTTGATGATTGGTTTCCCTGTGTTTAACATGTCAGCTAGGACATACCATTTTGTGATTCTTACATTGAAATATACAATCAACCGTGTGTGTTACTCCTCCTAAAGTCCCAGTTGCTGCACCCACTCTGGTTCTGGCCACCGTACCAGTCCATACTATGTTTTCTAGTCTATAGCATGTACTGTGAAGGTTGGTTCCTTCGTTTGATCAATACACAAGTCTATGACACATCCTTCTATGATTATTCAGCACGAAGTAAGCATTTTAACTGGGCATCTGATAATATATGGCCGTATGGGTGTAAGCATAATATCTGCAGAAGGTCAAGTAGAATTACTGACAAACTTTCTTCCTCTCGCAGAACACTTATCCTGATCCAAGTTTCAGCTTGAACCGTGGTGCAGCTCAAATGGTGCTGGCATCAATGTGTGCGAGACTACATCGGCCCATCACCACAAATTCACTCGACTGTGAGCCTGCCAGACTGTATCAGCTCTTATGTTCACCCGAGCTATTTATTTTCTATTTGAATATGCTGTATGAAATAATGAAAGTTTCAGTGTACTCTGCTGGTGCTTAGAACCTGCAACATTTTTTTTTTCTGAACTCATGGTATGTATTATCTATTTATTTAGTTTCTGGTCCTTTTTGCGGTTCGTATATTGAAATAAGCTTGGACAGTACGTATTTAGGTTGCCCAAGAGTTTGTGGAGGCTTTATGTGTTGCTTGCTTTGCCTCATGGTCCCTTTTTGCATTGCCGCTAGCTGTCTGGTTTCCAAAAGACGCATCTTCCATGGCTGTCAAACGAATGGGGTAAGACTAGAATTGCGTACACAATATCGTCTATAAATTTCCTATTCCCAATTGATTGGGTTTGCATGTGCACAAGTTGTTTACACCTGCACATGCCAATGACATGGTGAGAAAAAACTTAGAATGCACAAAAAGAATGTCAGAGATTTTGCATCCGAGCTGACCTCAAACAGATCTAGGGAGCCCTGTAGTGCAGCACGCCAGCATCAACCCACAAGCCGCGCCGCTGCTTAATTAGCTGGAATCCCCAATGCAAAGAGGCCCTGGGGACGAGATGAGACACCGAGGTGCAAATACAGCCCTAATCTTCTTATTATTGTGGGCCGACAGTTCATTAACAAATGTGATAGATGGCCCATGGGCCACACCGGCCCCTGCGGCAAGGACTAGAGGCCCAATGGCGGCCTTGCTATCATGAACGAATCTTCTACACAGCGCACAAGAGAAATTGAAGTGAAATGGAGTAGGGCTGTCCCGGATTACAGAACTAGAAATAACGAGCATATCACAACACTACTGGATAAGTGAACTTCCGTGGTGGGCAAAAAACATTTTTCGTGGCGATTTTTTTGTCCGCACGGCTATGGTCACCAGAAATCAGCTCTTTTTCCGTGGCGGTTTTTGGCACCCCTAATGCCCGCCACCGAAAAATCGAAATAAGAAAACAAAAACAATGAAAAACACCCCAGATCCAGGCCCAAACAGGCCCGGTCTGGGCTGGCGGCCGCCGCCGCCACATCCACTTTGCCAGGACCCCGCCGCCACCAAGACCCCCCGCCGCCGCGGAGGAGATGGGAGCCTGCCGCCGCCGCCAGAGCTCCTCTCGCCGGATCCGCCGCCGGAGCTCGCTCGCTGCCATGGAGGGAAGGCCAACCTCGCCGGATCCGCCTTGGGGGAGGCCATCCTCACCATATCCCGACATGGGGGTTGTCCCCGCAAGATCCGCCACGGGGAGGCCAACCTCGCCGGATCCGCCTTTGGGGAGGCCATCCTCACCATATCCGACATGGGGGTTGTCCTCGCAAGATCCGCCACGGGGAGGCCAACCTCGCCGGATCCGCCCCGGTTGAGGCCGTCCCCTCGCCGGATCCGCCGCGGGGAGAGGCCGGCCAATTGGGCCTGCGTTTCTAGGCTTTATTAACCGTGGAGGTTTTTTTTAAAAATGCTACGGTTAATCTATTTACCGTGGCGGGTGGTGGTTATTAAAACCGCCACGATTAATAAAAAAAATAACCGCCACGGTTAATTAGGGTATTTTCCGTGGCGGTTTCTCAAATGCCCGCCATGGAAAATAAAAATCCGAACACCACGCAAAAATCAATCCTGTATTAGTGCAAAGTATTATATTTATATAAGCAAAAACGCAGTGTAGGGAAAAGGAAATACATCGTATACACATTTATTCGGGGGTCTAATCTCATCATTCGTCTGGGGGTTCCTTCTTTCGGGCTGGAACCTCTATCTCTCCATTTAGCATGTCAAGATTTGAGAACCTTTAGGCACATGGCAACCCACTCAATACTCTGCTTTCGACTCTGCTTCTGGCCACCGTACCAGTCCATACTCTGTTTCCACTCTCCTATCTTTATATAATAATAAGTACCGTGCTGCCTCCATTTTTTTGTAGTCACTTGTTTATAATATGTCAACCTGAGAGTTTATGACACATCCTTCTTTGATTCTTCATTAGCAATTAAGCTCTTTGGCCATCCAATAATATGTATACATAGAAGATTAAGTAGAATTATTGTCGAACTTGCTTAGGCCCTCTCGCAGATTCGTGCCTCTGATCCAAGTTTCTGCTTGAACCGTGGTACAGCACTGTACCTCACATGGTGATGGGGTTTGGCGGAATGCGGAAATTACCTGCCTTGCCGGCAAGCCTACGTGCGAGACTACATCAGGCCATGACCACAAGATCATGTTTGGGCTCTTACGTTCACCCGATATAGTTTTGAGTCCAATATGCCACATGAAAGTTTCAGTATACTCTGCTGCTATTAGAACGTGCAACATTTTTCTTCTTGTTGTATTCTTGGCTTGTATTATTAGTTTTTTGACCTTTCATTGGTTCATACATTCTAATAAGCTTAGTAGGTACTAAATCCGTTCTAAATTATAAGACGTTTTGGCTTTTCTAGATACATTGTTTTTACTATGTATCTAGACATAGTGTATGTCTATGTGCATGACAAATACAACGTATCTAGAAAAGCCAAAACGTCTTATAATTTGAAACGGAGGGAGTACTTGTATTTATGTTGTGCGAAAGTTTCAGGAGGCTTTGTGTGTTGCTTGCATTGCCGCTGCCTAGTCTCCACATGATGCATTTGCCCGCTGGGATTCCCGGCATGGAACAAGAGAACACAACCATGGTACCGGCAGATAGGTGTCCGCAAAAGCGACGACCAGGATCCCAATGTCGAGGGAGGGGCCAGGGAGTCTTTCTAGAAAAGTATAACCATGATTATAGAGCGACAAGAGGACTCCACAAAAGCGATGACCAAGATCCCAACGTTGAGGGCCGCCGCTTTATGGGCAGCAGAGGCCTTGGTATCCAGCAAAGTAAAAGCAGATCTTATTGGCGCGCATCTAATTGGCTAGTTCTCACTAGATGACGATAGTTGAAGGTGGGCAAAGTGGTGACACATAGTGTCATCTTACTTGAAGTGGATGAAGATGGCACCACCAGATGTTCGTAACGGTAGCACACTACGGCAGCGTTGACAACATCTGCTTGCTGAATCTAGCTATCGTCGGATCTCGCCATGGTAGAGTGCATGCAACTCGACGCCACTAGGATCTCACCATGAGAACGCCGCCGGAGGAGGGGCCACAACCCCTGCATAACACTAGCATTGGGGAGGGGCCGCACCCCTATGTGCTGTAGCGCCACCGAAACGGACCACGCCCCTAGCTGGGACACATCACCATGCCACTTGCATGGGGCCACTAGAGGAAAAAGGAGGAGGGAGGAGGAAGGTGTGTGAGATGCTTGGTCGAGTAGAGGGAGGAGGGAACACGCCCCCATGCTTGTGAGGAGAGGGAGAACAAGCTCGGTCTAGGATAGAGTGGGAGGTAGTTAGACAAAGAGAGTGGGAGATAGAGAAATAGGGAGGTGTAAATGAATGTCGCCCTCCCTCCCCATTGACGGCGGCCAGCCTTCATTCGTGCGAGGTAGGCCTCTCTCCTCTATCTCCCTTTCTCTTTCTCTATTTAACTCCCTGACTCATCCATGTCTCCTCTTTGTTAATTTGCAGCTGACGGGTCCAGATCGGGCAACAATGAAGTCAGATCGGGCCATTGCGGGGTCAGATCTGGGGTGGAGAAGGTTGACTGCAAGTCGATCTGGTGGTGATGAGGAGGGTGAGCCTAGATTCTGTGGACGCGATGGTACCGGGTTTGATTGGGCCCGGTACTAGGCTTGATGGGCACCCTAGGGCTTGTTTTGTTTTTTTAATGATTAATGGAGGTGGGCATCCTAACTTAATTGCCCGCGTTTGGTCAAGGTTGGTGCCACTAACCGGGACTAAAAGGTCACCGTTTAGTGTAGAATGGAAATACCAACCGGGGCTCATGTAGACCCTTTATCTTGGATTGATAACAACATCTGGGTGTGATGTACAAGAATTTCAGACCTGGAATTAGTGCTCACATTTGTCCCAGGTCCAATTATAGCCGAAAGTAATGTGCTAAACCGACAATCCTTCCTCTACTAGTGTTTCTTTATGTGGGACCAACATACACCAAGAACTGGTGAGTAATGATCCTGCAGCCTTTTCTATGTACCCGTGTGCGTTGATCGTTCACGTACACAACATTTATAACTAGATGTTGCTAATTAACGTAAGAATATTGCTGATCTAGTGGTTATGGATAGCTACACTCTTCGGGTTATTGCTTAGATGTTTCTGATCTAGTTGTTACGGACAGCTACACTCTTCCTGTTAATGGCTAGATGTTTTTTTTATGAACGTAAAAATTTCTATTATTTTATTTCTAGTATGTCCGGTAAGAATTAACGCTATTGAGACCTCCAAATTATTAAGATGACTATATAGCGATGGTGTGGTTCCTTAGGCTCTATTTCATCTCAACATACTGCAGTTATTAATTAAGACATGGAGCTGTTAAAATTTGACACTCCAAGGGAAGATACCTTCCCAGAAAGTTAACGTACCATGTCGGCATCGAACTGAACAGAGGACGAGAAAGGCACACATAGCGTAACGGAACTGTGTGTCTGAATCGCGTCAAAAAAAATGGAAAAGAATTTGGGGACGAAGCAGATTTAGTAAACACGAAGAAACTGATGACTTGGACACATACTGACATACGTACTGCTTTGTCATTTTCACTAGGTAAAAGAAATGGTGATGGCTACATTGATCTTTCCAAAATATTATTTTGATATGGCCTGTGTATAGCTAGCTTTTGCAATCATCATCCTAGCAGCATTGGAAAAATCGTGAGCTATGGTGTCACCATCCACCAAACAGCATTGGGATTACAGTCAGCCATTGTCTTTTGCACTCTGTTTGTAGGGAACATTAACCAAAAGTCTTACGTTCTCTTTATCATTATGTCAATAAAAAGGGCCACCACACTACCATTGACCACCATGGCCACCACACCAGAGTTCCTCATCAATCTTCCTTACCTTCCCCGTCATGTGGACCCATGTGCTACTCGCGTATAGAATCCCGACTGCCTGATTGCTTCCGTGTTAACTCTTGATCTGAACCAAGCAAAGTGAAAAAGCATGAGTATCAGTGTGCTGACGGGGGCGCTGGGAAGCCTCGCCCCCAAGGTTCTTCAACTTCTCCACAATGAATATAAGCTCCACAAGGACGTGAAGAACCAGGTACGGTGGCTCCACCGCGAGCTGGAGAGCATCTATGCCTTCCTCAGCGAGGTCACGGAGGTGCCATGGGATCGGCTCAACCCGCAAGTCAAGGTGTGGACACGAGAGGTCAGAGAGGCGTCCTATGACATGGAGGATGCCCTCGACATCTTCCTCATGCAAGTCCACGACCATAAGCCGGCCAGACCCAAGAAGCTGATCAAAGATACCATAGAGAAGATTTGCAAGATGCTGAGCATGGCCAAGGCTCGGCGTGATATTGCAGGTGAAGTCAAAGATATCAAGAAGCTCCTCCAGGAAATAGCTGAAAGACGCCAGAAGTACAAACTAGGGGGGTGTTCAGTTGCTATACAGTAACCCAAAAAGTGCTACAGTTCCCTGTCACATAGAATCTTTTATCGTATTTTTAGAGTATTAAATGTAGATAAATAAAAAAACTAATTACACAGTTTGGCTGAAAAGTACGAGACGAATCTTTTAAGCCTAGTTAGTCCATGGTTGGACACTAATTACCAAATACAAACGAAAAGTGCTACAGTAGCCCAACCCAAAATATTTCACCAACTAAACACACCCTAGATGAGAAAGTTATGTCCAAGCCGATTACAGCAAGGTCAACTATTGATCCTCAACTTACAGCTATGCACAAAGAAGTGAAACAACTTATTGGTGTCGTCAAGTCAAGGGATGATCTCATATCTATGCTTAATCCATCCCAATCGGATGATGATGTACCTGACAAGAAGATCACAAAAAACATTTCTATAGTTGGAGTTGGAGGATTGGGCAAAACCACTGTTGCCAAAGCAGTCTATAACAACCTTCACTCATTGTATGACTGTGCTGCTTTCATTTCAGTTGGGCGTGAGGTAGACTTGGTAAAAGTTTTCAAGGACATTCTCTTTCAACTCGACAAACACAAGTATCAGAACATTCATAACACAGGAATAGATGCCGATCTCCTTATTAGCGAAATTCAGCAATTCCTGGAGCCCAAGAACCAGTGCACTGCACAGAACAAGAGGTACGCATATGTTAGAAACTGTAACTAGAGAGTACCAGATACTGTAACAAGAGGTACGCACCACGTGCCTCTTAAGATGTTGCTCCACAGTTTGCTGATACCTCTAGTTTGTAGTATGTCACTATGTCTGCATCATCTATGTCAGACTGCTTGTTGAGACTAACGTTGTCCACTACACACATAAGAAAAATATAAACACTGCACTTTTAGGGTCGCATTATGTCGCAACGTGCCCTAAAATGAGTCACTTTTTTTCTATTACCATATGGCCTTAGATATGAAAAAGTTTTTTTTTTCTCAAATAGGCCCTTTGGTTTAATGTTATCATAATAGCCAAGAGTTATATTACTTTTTTTTTCTAAAATCTACACCTTATAATTGGTATCAATTTCAATTGCTAGACGGAAAGATTCTAACAAACCATTAAGAAATGGTTTATTTTACTAGTTTGATGTTGTGTTTGGTGTGCAATGTCGACTACTTCCATTGTTGGCAAATTTCTTGCTTCCATATGAGCTCCAAACATGACTATTAACCAATGGTTCTTGCAATACTGCACTTTCATGTGGATAGGTACTTTGTTGTTGTTGACGACGTATGGGATGTACAGACTTGGAAAAGCATCAAATTAGCACTTGTTGATAATAATTGTGGAAGTACTATAATCACAACTACTCGTAAATTTGATGTTGCTGTAGAAGCAGGAGAGGTTTACAAACTAAAACCACTCTCCTATGATGACTCCGTGAAAGTATTCTACACAAGATTATATGGTGCAGATGGGAAGTCCCATGATTACCAAGCAAATGAAGTTTCGAGGAAATTCTATTTAAATGTGGTGGTGCACCATTAGCAATCATCACAATGGCTAGTTTGTTGGCTGGTAAACCGGAGTATGAATGGTCTAACATCTACAACTCTATTGGGTTTCACACTGATGGTAATAGGGAAGCTGAAGATACGATGACAATACTTTCATACAGCTACTATGATCTACCTCCACATTTGAAGACATGCTTGCTATATATAAGTAAATATCCAGAAGATTATTTGATCGAAAAAAATTCTTTGATCTGGATGTGGATAGCTGAAGGATTTATTCTTGAGAAGCAAGGAAAATGATTATTTGAGGTTGGAGAAACATACTTCATGGATCTCATTAATAGAAGCTTAATCCAGCTAGTGGAGACTTGGGATGGCAGAGTATTGGGTTTTCGTGTTCATGATATGGTTCTTGATCTGATCTTAAGTCCGATTTCTTCCCGGATGAAAACTTCATTGCTCTTTTAGGTGAAAATGCTGAAGGACAATCTACAAAAAAAAGCGTGTTCGCCGGTTAGCCCACCAATATACGATAGTTGAGCACATTGATTCTAAAGCCAAGAATACAGGGGGAACCAAAAGTGAGGTCATATACTGCAATCATGTGCTATATTAAGAATAATAGGGTTCACTGTTTGAGCTTTAGGTCTTTGCGTGTGCTAGTGATAGTACACTGCAGCTTTGAAGAAGGCTGCCACCATGAGCATCTTGGTGATTTACTACAGTTGAGATATCTTGGGATAAGATGTGGAGGTAGTGTTCCCGAGCTCCCGAAACAAATAGGGAATCTGAAGTCACTACAGACACTTGATGTGGACACAACGACGTTGCCCGCCAAGCATTGTCCAACTGACAGGGGCTGGTCCGGCTATGTGCTGAACAAGCGTATGCACCAGATGGGATCGGAGCACTGACATCCCTAGAGGAACTGAGAATAGGACGTGGGAATAATGTGCAGTTTATACAAGAGCTGGGCAACCTTGGAGAACTGAGGGTTCTCAGATTTTCCATTACTGAGATGGATAGTACCATGAAAAGTGCTTTTGTGAAGTCCTTGTGCAATCTCAAGAAGATCCAGCATATACATGTCTATGGTGATTCTCTAGAATTCGACCCTAGACCCCATGTATTCCAAGTCAAAGATCAGCAAGGGCTACTATTACCAACTGTCCATTTTCTGGATTTAAGTATTCAGTTCTCTACGTTCCCGTATTACATTTTACACTCAACTCTTCGCTCCCTGTGCTACTTGACATTGCGTGTGGTTACCATGGGTTGGTGGGCTCTGGAAGACCTTGCTTTGTTTCCGGAGCTCCGTTATCTCTGGCTTGAAAAAGGGCCCAAAACAGTAAGCGCATGTGATATTAATAATACCAGGTGCTTCCGGAAGTTGAGGTACTTCAGGATCAATGCAATGGTCCTGTTTCAGCAGACCGACGATGCCAGTGTTTCAATGCATTTGTGGAGTGGAGTAGGTGTTATGCCCTCCATCTTTGGAAAAAGCAACAAATCCTCCAAAGTTGTACCCCGTGACGTGTTGCCGAAACTTGAAGTGCTTCAATTTTATATCCCTTTGAGGGCTGTAAAGGATACCAACAGTGATTGTGGCAATATTGGCTTGGAGTATCTGCCTTCCCTACGGGAAGTCACTTGTTGGATCGACTATGAAGGTGTGTCTGCTCGAGAGAAGGGGATGCTATGTTGGCTGCACTGAGAAACGCATGCAGAGACCATCCCAACAATCCCACACTTGACATGCTTCCACATAATAAGGTACGAGGTGAGTAATCTGTAGTTCTGTTCATGTTATTATCTCTTTATTTATTTCTGTCGTGCTACAATTATGTATCCTTTTGGGCGTATATATATGCATCACTTGTTTGTCTCAACCAAACTAATTATTAATTTCATCCAAATTTTCAGCCCAAAGACAATAATGTGTCAGCTGCAGCGTAACGAGATAGCCAAGGAAGCGCTCTCAACGATAAGCAAGAAATTAGAATTTATTGCTTTAGAGATATCCAACAAAGGACCGAAACATTTATATTGTTTGACCTAGCTTCCGTCGATTCAAGGCGTAGGCCCTCTTTTTAATTTTTCGAAAGCTTGTAATAATTGGCTGTGTAAATATCGGGATGTAGAAGCCGGATATTGTTATCCATTATCTTAAAAAAAAAGACAAAGAAGGTGTGAAGCAGCAACTGGAAGCAGAGGAGGCCTCGCAGAGGGCTCATACTGATTTGAAAAAACTAAGTTCATCGTGCTCTTAAAGAGATTCATACAGCGTACGTACACTTTCTCCACACCCTCTCATCTGTGACAGTTGATGGTGTTGCTCCTCGTGGATGTCGGCCAGCCATTGGTTAATAGTCATGTTTTCCGTTGCTGTTGCTCCGAAGTATTTATTTTGTACGTGCTCTAGCCACATTACATCTAACGAAGTTTGAGCAACCATTTGTCTAGCAAACATTTTCTAAATTTAGAATTCCTACTCCTCCTTGCTCCTATGCTGATTAGGAGGAATATCCGACATAGTTATAGGCACACCACCAGTTGTGCTACTCCCGGTTGCTGCATCAACTCTGTTTGTGGCCACTAGTTGAGAACATGTATTGGTCAAACTAAGCCCAGCTTGCTCTTAAAGTGATTCAATTTTGAATCCGAACCATGCCGTAAGCTGTATGTACTCTCTCCATGTCGTTTTGTGTCTTAGCTGATGGTGTTGACTGTCGTGCAGTTTGGCGTTTCTACTATAGTTTTCAGTTATGCCAGCTTCATAGACTTTGGAAATCTGTTAACCTAATTTCCACAGACAAATGACATCCCACCTCTAAAGTTTTTGTCGCCCCTGAAGTTTAGTGACCCCCCTCTTAAGCACTAAACACTACAAAAGTAGCTATCTCATGTAAACTTTAGTCACTTTTAGCTATCCCTTCATGATTAATGGCCCCTAAACTTTAGTGCCCGCTAATCTTTAGAGGGGGTGTTTGGCACTAAAGGGTTCAACTAATTATTTTTTTGCTTGGCAAGGACGAGTAGCACTTTAGCAATGATGAACTATCATAACATATTTAAGAAGATACTTATTTTCCATTGAATCCATTATACATCGGGCGTAGATATAGTTACTAAACCATGTCTGTTACTGATAAAGTCCCAGTGGCTGCACCCAACTCTGTTTCTGGCCACAGGACAATACTCTGTTTCTGGTGGATTCCATCATATGATTTGTACACAAGTCACTTGTTTGATCTGTCAGCTGTGAGTCTTTTGCACATATGTAATGGATGATGGGTATTAGGGATATTCGGGGGATAACTAGGCGTTATGCTTTGCCCAGAGCTTGAGAGATTGAGGGGGACACTACTACAGAATGGAACTTGCATGGTGTTTAGTTTTTATTTTCCGTGGCGGGCATTTATAAAACCACCACGGAAAATAGTTGCCCTGGCAGCCCCCCGGCCAGGGCAAAAACCACCACGGTTAATCGATTAACCGTGGCAGTTTTATTACAATGCCCGCCACGGACAATTATAGTCCGGACTATAATTGTTTTTTCATAATTGATTGCTTGCCTCCAAACTCAATGCGGTACAAAGAATAAATAGGCTCACAGCCACTTATAACCCGGAGATGCCTCTGTTGCATGCATGGCTGAGATTGAAACTCTCCTAGAGGCCAGGAGTGGCTAACATTGAAACTCTCCTAGAGGCTAGGCTTGACTACTCTTGCTGCACGTGCCTAAGATTAGAAACCTCCTATGCCTCTACTGCATGCCTGGCACCCTCCGGGCGCCACACATGACACAGTGGCAGCCTGCTGGCTGCCCATGACAACATCCTTCAATGATTATTCAATAGGAAATAAACACTTCAATCATCAGACAATTTATAGTAGTAAGGATAATATCTCAAGAAGATTAAGTAGAATTATTGATGAACTTGTGTACCTTTATTATCTAAAAAATGTAGAATTATTGACAAGCTTGCTTCTCGCTGCGATTTGTTTTTCTCGGTCCAAGTTTACGCTTCAAACGTGGCGCACCTCAAATGGTTGTGGCTTCAATGCGTGCACTAGAGACTACATCAGGCCGTCACCACAAGTTCACTTGACTGTGCTCCAGACTGCGTCGGCTCTTATGTTGAACCATGTTATTTTTCCATTCCAATTTGCTTTATTACAGTTTTAGTGTACTCTGCTGCTACAGAACCTGCTGCATTTTTCTTCTTGCTGAACTCGTATTATTAGTTTCTCGACCTTTTTGTGGTTGGTACATTCTAATAATAAGCTCAGAACATTATTATGTTGTGCAAAAGTTTGACGAGGCTTTCATGTCGAATGAAGTTGATCCAACCACGCCGCCACCGTCATGTTTCGATGGCTGCTCCGCTACCGTCTTACCAGGAGATGACCATGGAGACCATCTACGCGCTTGGATTAGATAATGCCACCAACCACGTCAAGGTCAAGTACGGCTCCATCCTCCCATCCCAGTACAGTGCCATCCTCGCAGGCTACCTCACTTGCATGAAGGTCGTCGGCATCTGGATGACCTCCTCAACTCCGCCCCTACCATTAAAGCGCCACCGACGACAACGGTGCTTCCTTGAGCACCGCCGACATCGTCCCCACCATGACCACCGATGTTGCAAGCAACGAGCACATCTACCTCGAGGACGCCTCCATGTAGCTCAGATAAGATCAGATCAGATCTGGAGGCCACCACCGACGTACACCAGCTGCTCGATGAAAAGCCTACCCAACTAGACCTATGTTGTGAGACCCCAGCAACGGTCTAGATAAGTTTCCTATGATACCAGCAATAGTGAAGATAAGTTCCTATGACACCATCAATGTCGTCTTTGACAACAGCAACATCAGGAACACCGTTACCATCATCAGAAAAACAACAATGTCGCCTAACGTCGGCCTCTACGTCCCGGAGAACGCTGGCACCACGGACACCAATGGCGTCAACCACCTCGTAGATCAGAACATCACCCGCTCCACAACCACCAGGCAAGCCCATCTCAACCAAGATGGAGCTACTACCACCATCGTCAATGGTACAATGACATCGCCTCGACATCACCATTGACGTCGCTCACCTCGACGTCCTCAACATCGACAACGCCTGCAAGGATGCTATCAACGCCATCATCGTGGCACCTATGCCAATGTTTGTTGATGATGATGATGCCTTCAAGGGCATCACCAATGGCAATGACGCCCCTCCCATGGGCACTGCCATTGACCCTGACATCGACAACTTGAACCACGACATCCATGTCAAGGACGATGTCCGCACGGGCGCTGCCAATGGGAGCACGAATGACGCGCCAGTGGTGCCACCACCGGCATGATCATCTAGTGGCTGAACAACATCAACTCGCCACACCGTTGGGCGTCCCTCGAACTTCCATCATGGTAGAGAACGTCAACAAGCGGTACGTGGATCCTATCACGGATTCAACACCGACTGGTGCATCATCGGCAACCCCACTCTCAATAGTTGATTTCCTGATGACACCAATGCTAGCTCCGGCATAGAGGGCGCCCCCATCAGCACCACGACAACGGAATATCGGCCATAATAAAGACATAAGGTATGCCGCTATCCACCTAACAATAGCTGTACTACCACTGAACGGTAGTAGTAGTAGTGGTGGTAGTAGTAGTAGTAGTGGTAGTAGTAGTAGTGGTATGCCGCTATCCAAGCCTAACGGTAGTAGTAGTAGTGGTAGTAGTAGTGGTGGTATGCCGCTATCCAAGCCAAGCACCACTGAAGGACTGGACCACCTCCATACGATGTCTCCTTTGCGGCATCAAGTTACCAAGAAACGGAGACAGTACTAGCAACCTCGCGCGCAACCTCAACGGGGTGACGACATGATCGATTACATCGACACACTCGACACGGTGTTGGCATTTGTTAAGTGCTAAAAGAATATGAAGGATTCTGCAAGCGCACAAAACACCTACCATTGTAGCTTTTCCCTCGGATGAGTATTCTAGAGTATCGTATCCACAGGGAAGCTCTGGCTAAAGAATCTAATAAGTCACAATCATGCATGTGGTAACTTAGCAAACAACTAGACTATAGTGAGGGGGGTAAATGTTAAAGGGTAAGTAAATAACAAAGCATAAAATAATAACCTACCTAAGATGTCAAACAATAATTAAACTAATCAAGAGGTCAAAGGGAGAGATTTAGGTTCCTAGGTACTTCTCTATTACTTAGGTTCTATGATAGCAATCATACCATAACGCTTCGGGACATCACAAAGACTAACCACGAAAAGGGGATGAGAAGGGGGCTAGGAAGGTCGACAAGGTCCTACAAACACCAACCCAAATGTGGTGGAATACGTCGGCCATCGGGGTCTGTCACCACCGGGCTACCACAAACTATCCGTGGGGGTTGGGTGCAATCTTAGGTAACCTATAGACTAGACACCAAGTCTGTACTATAAATTACTACTCTAGCTACCATGAATAACTAGAGTCCTCAATACGAGCGGAGATCCTATGCAATAGCATAATAATTATACTTAACCACATATGTAAAACATGGAAGTAAATAGAGAAGATAAATATGTGAATCCTAAGTCTTGTAGAAAAGATACAAAGACATACCATACTCTGAAGACATCTCCAGAACAAGAGCATAGCTCCACTCTCTTTTACTCTTGATTAGATCTAAGTTAGATCTAATCTAGTTCTAATTACATGACTAATCTTCTTCTAATCTACTTCTAGTTCACTAATCCCAGAGAGAGGTTATCCTTACATTGGGA